>QRFJ01000276.1:492645-655596 GCA_006176705.1 Cocos nucifera | reverse complement strand
GATCGGCTCCAACTGGGCGAGGTTCGGGAGCAACTCGTCCTTTCTCAGAAAAATGCGACGTCTTCGCCTGGACCCCAGCGGATGCCAGGGATTGACGAGGTCATGAACATCGGCTGGCGTTGACCCAACACGGCCGATAAAAGAAAAGATCGCCACACCCGAAGAGGCAAAAAGCAATCTGAAGAAGTATAAAGCTCCTAAAGCCGGACTCATGGAAGGTTAATTATCGACCTGGTTTATGGTCCTCAAAAAAACAAACAACAAGTGGAGGATGTGCGTTGATTTCAAAAAGCTGAACAAGGCTGTCCGAAAGATAGCACCTCTATCCAGGATTGATCAACTGTGATGAACCTCGGGTCATGAGTTCCTCACCTTCATGGATGCCTTTTCTGGTTATAACCAGATATGATGGCGTTGAAGAGAGAGATACTTTCATACTGCCAGTCTTTATTGCTATAGGTCATGCCTTTGGACTCAAAAATGCAGGAGCAACATACCAGCATTTGGTTAAAGATTTTCAAGGAGCAGATCGCACTGGAGGTGTACGTGATGATATGCCTCAAAAGAGTAGACCATCGTGACCTTAAAGAGACCTTCAGTGCAGAAAGCATAAGATGAAACTGAACCGACAAGTGCGCCTTTGGCTGACTTCTGGAATTTTGGGTTCATGGTGTCGAGACTGGATGAAGCAAACCTTGAGAAAATTCAAGCCATTCAGAAGATGACGCTCCGAAAATGATCAAGAAGTTCAGCGCCTGACCGAAAAGGTGGCATCCCTAAATTGCTTTATCTCAAAGGTGAATGATGTGCCCTTCTCAATTCTCAGGAAACCAAAAAACTTCTGCTGATGGAGTGCCAACAGATTTGAGAGCTTAAAAACTACCTCAGCTCACCCCATTGCTAGCAAAGCCCAAACCGAAGAATTATCTATTACCTGCTTCTCCCCATGGCCCTGTGGTATCGGCAAGGAGAAATGAAGATGCAGCGATCATTTATTACGTGAGCCGGTTTGGGGATGTAGATCAGGTACCTAGTTAGAAAAACTAACTACTCTCTTAATTGCTGCTAAGACTTCCGACCTTATTCAAGAGCACACCATACGTTCCATGACCAATCAATAAAAGTAGTCCTTCACCGAGCAGACGCTTGGAGAATCGCAAATGGTAATCGAGCTCACATTGACATTAACTATCGATCTCAGCCATCGATAAGGCCCAGAACTGATAAATTTGTGTTAGAATCACCATTCCAATCGAAGCCGAGCTGAACAAATAGACTGGTGCCCGCATCGCAGTCGAACTCTCGAGGAAAGCGCCGACCTCCCAAGGCTTTTGGGCTCTATGTGATGCTCGTCCAACTCTGTCGAGCTGGTACGGGCTGGTCTTATCATCCGAGGTGTATCGAGTTCACGCCTTCGAATTCTGTGCGACCAACAATGGGGCCGAATATAAGCACTCATTGTTGGATTAAAAATAGCAAAAATAAAAGTGGATGCTTCAAGTCTACAGTGATTTTAGCTAGTGGAGGCCAAGTTAAGCAGTTACAGCACGAGATAAGCGTGAGATACCTTAGGAAGGTGAGGGATTTAACTTGCCTTGACAGTTTCGGCATTCGACAGATCCAAGGGCGAAAAATGTAAGAGCCGATCTTCTCTCCAAGTTGGCCACTTCAGCCCCAACCGAGCTGCTCAAAGAAGTATTCTTGGAGACTCTGAAGTACCTAACCATAGAAGAACCTCAGGTCATTCTGCAGATGGAATTCGAGCCAAGCTGGATTGACCCGTTGGTCGCCTACCTCAAGGAGGGGGTCCTTCCTCATGATCCGAAAGAAGCTCGAAAACTTAGGAATCAGGCCTCCCGCTATGTTTTGTACAAAGGCGGGCTGTACAAGAGATCATACTCGCTTCCACTGCTGAGATGTCTCCGACCTTCAAAGGCTAACCTCGCATTGTGGGAGGTGCACGAGGGACTCTATGAAAGTCACGTAGGAGCCAGGTTCCAGTCGCAAAAACTACTTCGACAAGGATACTATTGGCCGACCTTATTTCGCGATTCCATGGAGTATGTGAAGAAGTACAATCGCTGTTAGAAGAACGCAAATGTACAAAGATAGCTGATCTCCGAGCTTGCTCCACTAAGTGCACCTTGGCCATTTGCGCAATGGAGAATGGACATACTTGGCCCATTCTCGACGGCATCTAGGCAGCAGAAGTTCCTCCTGGTCGTGATTGACTATTTCACCAAGTGGGTCGAAGCCGAACCACTAGCGAAGATTACCAAGGCCAAGGTGCAGGACTTCGTCTGAAAATTGCTAGTCTACCGGTTCGGTCTGCCCCAAACCCTCATAACCGATAATGGATGATAATTTGCTGGGGCAAGGTTCGTCGAGTTCTGTGAAGAACTAAATATATTCCATCGCTTCACATCGGTGGCTCACCTGCAGGCCAATAGGGAAGCTGAGGTGACCAACCGGATCCTGTTGCAAGACATCAAGACGAGGCTCGATAGAGCAAAGGAGGCTTGGGTGGACGAACTCTACCACATCTTTTGAGCTTACCGAACTACACAAAAGATGCCAATCGAGGAAACACCATTTGCCTTGGCCTTTGAGATGGAGGCAGTCATCCCGATTAAATTTACGCTTCCATCTGTACGAGTCGTGGCCTTCAATGAGTAGCACAATACACAGGACCTAAGAGTTCACCTCAACCTGCTGGAAGTAAAAAGGGAGGAAGTCCGTATCTGGATGGTAGCCTACAGATGGAAGGTGGCTCGGTACTACAACTCCAGAGTTAGAAACAAGACATTCAGATTGGGGGACTTAGTGCTCCGATGAGTCACCGTCTCTCAGCCTCAGAGCAAGGGGAAGCTCACCTCTAATTGGGAAGGCCCATATAAAGTAGTGGAGGTCATCTAGCCTGATACTTATCACCTGAAGGAGCTCGGAGGGATGATGCTTCCACGACCTTGGAACTCAGAAAATCTGAGGATGTATTACCAGTAATCTTCCTTCAATAAAACTCCTTCATTTTGGCTGCAGGACATAAGATCTCCTTCGAGCGCCCGCATCAACCTCGACCGTAGGAGATAAGATCTCCTCCGAGGCAACCTCGAGATCTCCCCGAGCGCCCGCATCAACCTCGACCGTAGGAGATAAGATCTCTCCCGAGGCAACCTCGGCTGCAGGAGATAAAGATCTCCTCGAGCCAATCGGCTGTAGAGATAAGATCATCTCGAGCAACCTGCCAGGAGATAAGATCTTACGACAAGAGATAATCTCTCCCGAGCCGCAGGAGATAAGATCTCCTCCGAGGCACCTCGCTGTAGGAGATATAGATCTCCCCGAGCACTCATGCCAACCTCGACTAGAGATAAGATCTCTCCGAGCAACCACGACAACCTCGACTAGAGATAAAATCTCTTTCGAGTGACAGAAGCAACCTCGACTGTAGGAGATAAGATCTCCTCTGAGCGCCGCATCGACCTCGACCATAGGAGATAAGATCTCTACAAAGGAAATCTCGACTGCAGGAGATAAGATCTCCCCTGAGCGCCAGTGCCAACCTCGACTGCAGGAGATAAGATCTCTCCCGAGTGCCCGCATCAAACTCGGCCGCAGGAGATAAGATCTCTCTCGAGGCAACCTCGGCTGTAGGAGATAAGATCTCCTCGGAGCGTCCGTGCCAACCTCGGCTAGAGATAAGATCTCTCCCAAGCAACCGTGACAACCTCGGAGACAACCTCGGCTAGAGATAAAATCTCTCCCGAGTGACCGAGTCAACCTTGGCTGGAGATGAGATCTCCCCCGAGCTTCAACATCAACTTTGGCTGAAGATGAGATCTCCCCCGGGCTTCAACCTGAATCGGCACAGAGCCCGGATGAGGACTTCGGTAGTCGCCTTTTCTGCACTCCCTTCCTTCGAGTTTCGAACTCAAGAGTGGGGGGACTTCTGTTGGAGATAAATCCCGCTCCTATCGAAGTCCAGTTTGATGCTCAGCCTAATGCAACCGGTAGCCACGGAAAAGCTTCAATGGACGAGCCTTAGTCGAACTCCTCAGCGGTCGAACTCATTAGCGGCCGAGCCCCGGCCAAACTCCTCAGCAGCCGGACTCCTCCTCCAATTGGGCTTCTATGGAAGCCGAACTCCTTACAGACTGTTGACGGATTCATATAGGCGATCCCACTATTAAACGGTTACACGATAATAATGATTGTCATTTATCAAGACAACACGATCGACATTTATCAAGTCAATAACGATCAGCATTGATCAGGACGGTTATGACAGTCATTAATCAAGGCAGTTACAACAAGTTTGCCTATAAAAAGGATCCTCCAGATATACTTACGCTAGGCTCTAAGCTTTCTTCTCCTTTTCGAAACTCTGCCGAACTCCATACTGAGCACTCCATTTCTGTTGGCCAGAGCTAACTTGACTATCGAAAGATTCTGCCGGAGCTACCCCCACTGGCTCTGGATGGGACATTATTTTGCAGGTCACCGACGGTGACCTCGTCCCCTTTTACTCCAGCTCGATTCGGCGTCAACCAAATTCTGCACCAACAGCTGATATATTGACTAAAATGATCACTGCAGAAAAATTAGGATTGTGTATGGCCTTAATTATCCTCCAAAGCTAGTTGAATGGAGGCATCACACATAATACTAACTTATATTATGGAAGTTTGTCCTATTTGAGGTGGATGCATGTTTGGATGTCATAGTCTATGAGTAGGAGAGTTGTTTGGTGATGGAGTCTAATCCACCCATAAGAGGAGCTCACAATCAAATCTGCAGCATAAAGAAGCCGAGAACATGGCCTGTAGAAGGGTCCAGCCCGCAGCTGGGCATGGCACAACAAATTGGCATGAACGCGTGAGGCCTGCAGCACATGGCAAGCCCAGGAGCACTGCCCCCTTCATGCAGTCCATCATGGACCGATGGTCCACCAGAGGAGAGGCACGATGCACGTGCCAGGCTATATGGTCTACATGCACTTTAGCATGGTTTACGAGGGATTATGGGATCTATGGGCACTCCATGGATTCTTAAGGGTCAACGGAGATTTTACGCGGCTCATGGGCTGCCAGCACGTGATCTAGCGGCCATGGTGACTAATGGACGTGATCAGATGACGAAGACGATGATAAACACTTGAATTAAATCATTAAAGACATATTATTTTATTTAATTATTTTTTATTTATTAAAATTTTAATATTTTTAATTTATTTTATAGTTAATTAATAAATTAAATTTAATTAATTTAATTATATAATACGGATGTACCAAAAAAAAATGATATCAAATGCTGGAATCAGTTGTACGTGCCCCTATGCACTCCACTGCCCTTCGTGAAGCCAAAGTCTCCTATTCATGTAGGTGATAAAACCTCTTCTCAAATCCCAAAAGCGATCACGTGGCCCTCTCTTTTCCTCAAAAGTTTCATGCAGTCCCCCAGTTGATCCACGTACTCATGCGTCCTCCTTTTCAAGACTTCACACAGCCCTTCCTTCTTAAAACCCTCCACGGCCCAGGTCCTCCACCGAAACCAAAACTCCCAACCCCTCAGCTCTTACGTTCTCCCCTTCCAAGTCAAATACTTTTGTAGCCCCCACTTCTTTAAATCCTATCAATTCTCTTTCTCTTTTAATTAATTCAATCCAAAGACCCCTCAGGGTCCTAACTTTACCCCATGCACTCCCTAATTCCTCTGCCCAATCCCACTCTAAAAAAACGCCTCGTCTCAAGCCGTAAGCAGAAAAGCCGTGGCCTTCCCAAATGGCCTCTGAGGCGTCTCTCTCCCTCTCTCTTTCTTTCTTCTCCAAACAACCATCTTATCGTCTCTCTTTCTTCTCCCAAGCTCTTCTCTTCTCTTCCTTCTTCTTCCAAATTTCTACAACCATAACTTTTAACCCTTTTCTCCATAAAATTCTCTCTTCCTGCTCTTCCTATTCCAAGTTATTAAAAGAAAAATCTTAGGATTCCAAAATAAAGATTTTAGTGAGAAGCATTCTCATGGCCGGCTAATCATCATATTCTTAGAAGATCTTGATTTGATAGTATTTTTTATATTTCTCATCTTTTATATTTTTTTAATATATAGTAAAAATTATTTTTTTAATTATATTTTTATATCTTTATTTTTTTATATAAAATTTTAATCTAAAATAATTTATGATCCTTGAAAAGAGTTGTGATCTACGGGTATGATTCATACTCTTGGAATAGGATAGTACAATAAAAAAGAGTCGTAATCTATTTATGTTAGATTTTTTTATTATATTTAAATCAATTTTGACTAGTCTATAACTTTAAGAAATGGATTATGATCAAGAATACATATCATGCTCTCTAAAATAGATTATATCTTTATTAATTAGATATAAATAAAAAATATATTAAAAAGAATATCAACTGTCTAATAAAAGAGTAATTGAGATCTTGAGAATCTACCACCATACTTGTATTCAACCTTTATTTAAAATTTATTTACTTGCTTTATTATTAATTTAAGTACTCTTTTAATCAACTTTTATTCTGCTATTTAATTTTAATCCAAATTGCTCGAACATAATTAACATAATCCATGTGGATACGATCTCGACTAATCCTATCTATGTAGTAGTGAGTTAGAATTATTTTTAACCACCTATGACAGCGATCAAATTTTGGCATCATTACTGAAAATTGTGGCATAGTTTTTTTTGAGTATTAAAAAAATAAAAATAATAAAAATAAAATAAAAAAATAAAAAAATAAACAATAAAAAAATAAAAAAATTGTAATTTTTTTTAAAAAAATTTACATTAACACCGCATAAACTATTTAGGAGATTAGAGACCTAATTATAAAATCTAACAAGTAAAACCAACTAATTTAAGTTTGATTGTATCATCTAACTTGGACGTCTTAACCTCTTATATGCATTTTCATAAATCACTTTAAGGGCACTTTATCCAATTAAACAAAATAAGATAAAAATTTTATTATCCTTTTTGGCTTATAAATCACAGCCCTTCATATTGCATTGACCTAAATCTTAACCTAAAATCAATTAAACGTTGGCCTTTAAGAAATTCGAGCTCATTAGGACAAGAAATCCTAAGAGTTGGACTAGGTTAGGATTAGTCAGTTTGACTGGTATCTAAAAAAGCAATTAAGGGATCACATCCCAAAGAAAGATGATTACTTAATTGATACTGTTAGCTTACTTGACCAATTTAATTGATATTTAAGAAAAGCAACAAGAGAACCCTCTCCAACCTTACATTTACCTAGCCAGTTAAGTGGCTGATCTTTTACTTGGAGAGCTTGAAAATAATCTTAATAGTTAGAAACTATCTAAATCTAAGATAATTCTTAGCTAGAATTGATTGCATAATTTGATTGCTAACTCACAAATATTAAACCTAATAAAACTTTTCGTATCTATTCATTAGATTTAGAATTCTCTAGGTTCTCATCTTTTTCTCTCATTTAAAAAAAAATCTATAAAAAGCTTAAATTTGTATTAATCCTGATAGGAATATGGCTGCACCCATTAAGACTAAACCTTTTCGCTAATTGAAGGAGTACTTTACCCTTTCTTCTTACACTTATGACCCCTATCCACCCATGTATGAACCCAATAGAGGTGGAATCTATGAGATTGGAGACTCCATAGATATTCACAATAAAGTAGATGAGTTATTCCAGAAACTTGACCATTTATTGAATATGAGACACTCTCTTGGCTCACCTTTGCATGTGTATGACATATGTTCGAGTTCTACTCACTTGGTTAGTGAATATCCAGCTACATATCAATCTTGGAAGTTTGTGCATGAGCAAACTTACCAAACCTAAATCCATACCCATACTACTTATTACAATTCTTTTCTCAACACCTACAATCTGGATTGAAAAAACTATCCTAATTTTTACGAGACATCACAACCAATAGTTGATTATGAACCTAGGTATCTGAAGAAAATTTATACAGTGTATCAATAACAAAATGATAAGCAGCCCTCTCCAATTATCCATAATTCGATATTTGAAGAGAAAGTTTTACACATATTGAAAGGGCTCGACATGAACATCTAGATCATCCACTCTTAAACTTAGTCCATAGAAAAGCTAGAAACCCAAGTCAGTTAGCTAACTACTGCACTTAATAGGTGGAAAGAAAAAGAATTATCTAGTCAATCTATAAGTGACCCAATGGGATAATTTATAGCTGAGATCTCCAATATTCATGAAATCCTTATAGAATAGCCTAATACACAAACTGTAAACTGTTTTGATGTAGATGTACCTAAAGAAGTACCAAAGGAAGCTACCCTTAGAATTATTTCTCAGGACCCGTGCATATACGTTGGGATCCTTTTGGGATGGATGACTTTACCAATTTTAGCACCACTTTCTTGTGAGATGAAAAATATGAGTCAATACCCGCTCCAATAGCTTCCTCTCTAGAATTACCATCTTCTCCAGAACTAAATCTATCTTTGGTCACATCTGAGTACGCATGTTTAGAATCGATTGACACTCTTCCAATACCCGTTACATTGGACTCAACTCTTAACCCAACAACTCAATTTATAAGCATTTTAGAAGAACAAATTGAAGAAATTCTCAACAAACAAGGATTTGAGAATGGGGTCATAAATCATCTTTTTAAAATTAGAAAGATAAAACTGATTAAGAATGGGATCATGAACTACTTTCTAAAAATTGATAATAAAATACTAATTTTTTTTAATAATAGGATTACAAGCTATCTTTCTGAGATTGGCAATCCAAAATTATTAAAATTTATCAATCCAATATTCAATCTGGGATAGGTAGAATTATTTGGTCTAGCTGAAGATCTTAAACTTAGCGCTTGTTGAGAGGCAACTCAGTATTTTATCTTTCAAATTTTAAGTTTTTATTTTATAAAAATCTAATAAAGATGATTAGCCCAAGTTGGGGGAAGCACATCATCAACATCCTATATGAATCCAATGGAATATAATGAAGGACTTGCAAATAATAACAAACTAGGTGATATCCCTCTTTGATGAATATTTATTCTTGTCTTTCTCTTCTTCCATTAGGGACAATGAAAATTAAGTTGGAAGGAAGAATAACTAACTTTAATTACGTGAGTCCTCAAGTATGATTTGAAATAATTAGTTTTATATATCCAAATTTTATTTTGATTAAGAGTTAATTAAGCACCATAATCAATGAGTGATTAATGATTTAAATAATTTTAGAGATACTGAGGAGCAAATTATTAAAAAACCTAATAATAAATGGAAGGGTTTAGATCTGATCAAATTTTAAGAGTGATTCTAGAACCCTTTTCTTACCAATCTCAATGAAGAATCTGCTTTGTGGGGGTTGGATGGAAAGATCGAGGTATGTAAAAAATTTTCTTAGAATCTACTTTAAAAATAATAAAATAAAAATATATATAAAAAATATTAGTTTTTCATCGAGTAACTAGATCTTGTTGTCTAAGTAAGCAATGATATTTGTATCAAAAAATCGATAATGTGAATTGAAAAAAAGAGATTTAGTATTGTCTTATGGAGTAACTGGGCCTCTTCATCTAAGTAAGCATCATAACAAAAATTTTGAATATTAGCGATAGAAAAAATTTTCATTGTTAATAATATCCTTTTGCCACCACAATACCGATGAAAAGAAAGGTTGTCGCTAATACTATTAGTGACGTTTAGTGACGGCAAATGTTGTCGTTAAAAGTATAAATTTTTTAAATATTTAAATATTAAAAAAATTATTAGCGATAATGAATTTGATTTATTAACAATGAAAATCTTGCTATCGCTAATAATAAACTATTAGCGATGGTTTTTTAATTATTAACCACAACAGAAGCCATCGACTAAAATTATTTAAATTATTTAATTTTTTTTAATATTTAAATATAAAATAATTATTAGCGATGGTGGATTTTATTTATTAGCAATGAAAATTATGCCATCGCTAATAATTTTTTTAAAAAAAATTAATAATAAAGTAAAAAAATAATTTAATTTAAAAAATTTATTAGCGATAGAATTAACGATAGCGATCCTTTTTCATTGCTAATAATCCAGAATATGACTAGGTCTAATTCGAATTCAATTTGAACTCGATTCGAATTCAATTCAAAATCCTACCAAATCTAATTTAATTAGACTTTGAATTTAAGTCCTACTTAGATTATAAAATTCAATTAGCCTCAAATTAAGTCAAAACTAATTAAATTAAATCTAATTTAAATTAATTTTAAAAAAATATTTTTTAGTTTAGATTCGATTCGAATCTAATTCGAATTCAATTCAAAATTTTATCAATTCTAATTCAATTAGACTTTGAATTCAAGTCCTACTTGGATAGTAAAATCCAATTATCTTTAAATTAGAAAAAAATAATTTTTAATTTAAACTCGATTCAAATTCAACTCGAAATCCTGTTAAATCTAATTTAATAAAACTTTGAATCCTACTTAGATTATAAAATTTAATTAGCCTCAAATTAAGTCAATTCTACTTAAATTAAATCTAATTTAAATCAATTAGGACTTGATCCATGATTTTATTTGAATCCAATTCGAATCTGATTCGAATCCAATTTAAAATCCTGTCAAACCTAATTCAATTAGACTTTGAATCCAAGTACTACATGAATTATAAAATCTAATTAGCCTTAAATTAGATCAAGATTAATTAAATTAAAATTAAAATTAAATTAATTAAAAAAATAATTTTTAATTTAGTTTAATTTGAATCCAATTCGAAAATCTATCAATCCTAATTCAATTAGACTTTAAATTCAAGTCCTACTTGGATAGTAAAACCTAATTACCTTCAAATTAAGTTAAGTATAATTAAATTTAATTTGATTTAAATCAATTAGAAGAAAATAATTTTTAATTTAGGTTAGATTCGAATCTAATTCAAACTTGATTTGAATCTAATTCAAAATCCTATAAAATCTAGTTTAATTAGACTTTAAATTTAAGTTCTAATTAAATTATTATTGGGGATAAATCCCGCACCCATCGAAGTCCGGTCTGATGCTTATCTTAATGCAACCGATAATCATGGAAGAGCTTCAATCAAAAATTCTCCTTCAGTGGTCAAGTCTTAGCCGAACTCCTTCAGTCGGCCGAACTTTTCAAGTGGTCGAACTCCTTCCCAATCCCTTCTTCAGTCGGACTCCTATGAGAGCCGAACTTCTTTCGGACTTCTCCTTCAGTCGAAACTTCTACAGGAGCCAAACTTCTTTCAGATCCCTCCTTCAGTCGGATTTCTATGGAAGCCGAACTTCTTCCAAACTTCTCCTTCAGTCGGACTCCTATGGGAGTCGAACTCCGTCCAGACTTCTCCTTCAGTCAAGTTTCTACAGGAGCCAAACTCCTTTCGAACTTCTCCTTCAGTCGGATTCCTCTAGTAGATTGCTTCCGGATGATCCCCTCCGGACGTATTTCCTTCAGGAGTTTGAACTCCTCTAAAATTGATATATGTCGAAGTTCTTCATCAACCAATGCCCGCTTCTTCCAAAATATGGCTATTAAATCTCGACGAACGATCATCATCAGTCTGCTACCAACGATGCTACAGACGGCACCCCCTCCATGACAAACTCCACCAGGCCTCGAGCAGCCCGCTACCGGATGGTATGGTTGTCACTATCAGCCTGACGACACCCTCCTCTCCGTACCAAATCTCACGTGACCCCAAGCAGCCCACTACCAGACGGTATGGCCATCACCATCAATCAAGCTCCATCTATAAAAAGGGACCCTCCAGATACATTTTCTCTAAGCTCTCTTCTTCTTTTTGAAACTCTACCAAACTCTTATCTGTGCACTCCATTTTCGTTGGTCAGAAGAGCTGACTTGATCGTTAGAGGATCCTGTTGGAGCCACCACCATCGACTCCAGATGAAACTTTGTTTTGCAGGTCACCAACGGCGACCTCGTCCTCCTCCACTCCAACTCATTTCGACATCAATCAGATTCTGCACCAATAGAATTGATGCTAGAAGAAGGGCCCTCTATTCCTGAGGTACCCTTATTCTTAAAGAAGTGCTCAATCAATCTGCCGACCTTCTCCTTCAAGGTTCATTTCTATCCTCCTCCTTGATCCTAAGAAATGTCTTTAAAGAAGACGGCTACCTAGAGATCTATCACTTCCACCATCAAGTCTGAGCTAGATTCATCTATTTCTGCTCCATCGTCGGTGCTTCAACCACCACCTCCACCGACGATCATGGTAGATTCGGAGCAGTTTAACCTGCTGATGTAGCAGATTCAGGGTCTCATCGAAATGGTGCAGACCATGCAGTAGCCTCCGACGGCGATTCCATCAGAAAACCCACCGTCAGGATGTCAAAAATCGATCTTAAAAAAGAGCATTTGGCCTAGCATACCCATCACCCTTAGGAAGGAGAAACAGAGAGTAGAAGATCCACGTTCGGATCATGATTCTCCTTCAAAAGAGACCTTCTCCAAATACAGTCGGAAGCCATCCAAGATCTACGATCGAGACGACGTCTTCAATCATAAACTACAGGAGATGGACCAATGGATTGAAGAACTTTGCCACGTCGCCCCATCTCACCATGACGACGTCAGCACCGAGCCTCCTTTCTCTCTCCAAATTATGCAAGAGTCTGTTCCATCGAACTTCAAACTCTCCCAATTTGAAAGCTATGATGGAACCCCTAATTCGGTTGATCATCTAAAAGCTTTTCGAACCATGATGCTGCTCCATGGCGCACCAGATACCATATCATGCCGAGCTTTCTCATTTACCTTAAAGGGAGCAGTGAGAAACTGGTACTCGGCATTGAAGCTAGGTACGATCTTCTTCTTTGACCATATGAGCCATCAATTTACGGCTCACTTCGTCAGCAGCTGATGTCCGCATCGAGGTTTGAATTTTTTGATGAACATCAAGCAGAAGGAGGGGAAATCCATTCGGGCTTATGTCATTCGATTTAATGCTGTTGTATTGGAGGTCCAAAACCTGGACTAGTCAGTTGCGATGGCCACACTCAAGGGTGGCCTTTGAAAAAATAATTTGCTGTTCTTCCTAAAGAAGAAGTATCTCAGAAACTTTACCGATCTGCTAGCTCGGGCCGAGAGATATGCCCGTGTGGAAGAAGCCTTCAAATTGAAGGATGAAGAAACCATAGGAGAGTGGCAGACAGGTGAGTCTAGCAAACTCGTGACTGATGGAGGGCTGAATGAAGTTCGGTCATGCTCACAGACTCCCTCCGAGCACAAGCAAGGCTGAACTCCCCCTCGAGCTCGTCATCAAGGAAGCCCTGATAAAAGGGCATGAAGTTCTCTCCCCAGGAGGTTTCACAGGAGGGTCGAATAAAGCTCGACCATGCTCACAGACCCCCGTCTCGAGCGCAAGCGAGCCCAAATTCCTCTGTGAGCTCATCATCAAAGGAGTCCCAACAAAAGGGCATGAAGTTCTCCCCCTAGGAGGTTTCATAGGAGGGCCGAATGAAGCTTGACCATGCTCACGGACCCTCCCTCCGAGTGCAAACGAGCCCAAATTCCTCCTTTAGCTCATCGTCAAGGAAGCTTCGATAAAAAGACATGAAGTTCTCCCCCCAGGAGGTTTCACAGGAGGGTCGAATGAAGCTCGGCCACGCTCATGGACCCTCTCCCCGAGCGCAAGCAAGCCCAAACTCCTCCTCAAGCTCGTTGTCAAGGAAGCCCCGATGGAAGGACGTGAAGAAGTTTCCCCCAGAAGGTTTCATAACTATGCCCCCCTCAATGTTTCATAGACGTCGATCTGAAGCAAGCCAATGGCGCTACCGCAGCTAGAACCACCAATGAGGAAGGAGCAACAAAAAGATCGATCGCCTTCCGACATCATCGATGCTATCTCTGGGGGGTCTAGTACTTCGGCAAGTCGCCATCTCTCAGCCTCAAAGCTAGAGAAAGTTTGCCTCGAATTGGGATGGCCCATATGAAATAGAGGAGGTCATCCGGTCTGAGACTTATCGCCTGAAGAAGCTCGGAGGAACAACACTTCCATGACCTTGAGACTCAGAGAATCTGAGAATATACTGCCGATAATTTTCTTTCAATAAAACTCCTCCATTTCAACATTATTGTTTCTCGGTGCAAAAATTACCTGATGATAAGGAAGAAGCAATCAATAATGGCCATGTTAGGAAAAGAAGGAGAACCTCGTCCTAACATGAGCAAGTCGAAGGCCTCGTTTATTTTAGACGAGATGAGGGGAGAGGCCCTGACAATGGTCCTTATGTGCCCCCATGGTCCGTTAAGAACAAGAGGAGAACCTCGTCCTAACATGAGCAAGTCGAAGGCCTCGTTCATTTTAGACGAGATGGAGGGAGAAGCCCTTACAACAGTCCTTATGTGCCCCCACAGTCCATTAAAAAAATAGGAGGAGAACCTCGTCCTAACGTGAGCAAAAGTCGAAGGCCTCATCATTTAGACAAGATGGGGGGAGAGGCCCTGACAACGATCCTTATGTGTCCCACAGCCCATTAGAAATAGGAGGAGAACCTCATCCTAACGTGAGCAAAGTCGAAGGCCTCGTTCATTTTAAACAAGATGGGGGGAGAGGCCCTGACAATGGCCCTTATATGCCCCCACAGTCCGTTAGGAACAGGAGAAGAACCTCATCCTAATGAGAGCAAAGTCAAAGGCCTCATTCATTTTAGACGAGATGGGGAGAGAGGGCCTAACAATGGCCCTATGTGCCCCCACAACCTATTAGGAATAAGAGGAGAACCTCGTTCTAATGTGAGCAAAATCGAAGGCCCCATTTCATTTTAGACGAGATGGGGGGAGAGGCCCTAAACAACGACCCTTATGTGCCCCCACAGCCCATTAAAAATAGGAAGAGAACCTTATCCTAATGCGAGCAAAGCCGAAGGCTCCGTTCATTTTAGACGAGATGGGAGGAGAGGCCCCGACAACGGCTCCATTGTGCCCGATAATAATAGGAGATAAGATCTCCTTCAACCTCGGCCACTGGAGATAAGATCTCCCCCGAGCTCCACCTTCAACCTCAACTGCTAGAGATAAGATTTTCTCCGAGCTTCAGAGTCTGCATCAATAGGAGATAAGATCTCCTTCAACCTCGACTATTGGAGATAAGATCTCCCTCGAGCTCCATCTTTCAACCTCGACTTCTGGAGATAAGATCTCCCCGAACTTAGAGTCTACAACAACAAAAGAAATAAGATCTTCTTCAACCTCGACTGCTGGAGATAAGATCTCTCTCGAGCTCCACCTTCGACCTTAGCTGCTGCAGATAAGATCTCCTCCGAGCCTCAGAGTCTACGTCGATAGGAGATAAGATCTCCTTCAACCTCGGCTGCTGGAGATAAGATCTTCCCCAAGCTTCACCTTCAACCTCGGCTGCTGGAGATAAGATCTCCTCCGAACTCCAGAGTCTACGTCAATAAAAGATAAGATCTTCTTCAACCTCGACTGCTGTAGATAAGATCTCCTCCGAGCTCTACCTTTCAACCTCGACTGCTGGAGATAAGATCTCTCCCGAGCTCCACCTTTGACCTCATCTGTTGGAGAGAAGATCTCCTCCGAGCCTTAGAGTCTACGTCAATAGAAGATAAGATCTTCTTCAATCTCGACCATTAGAGATAAGATCTTCCTCGAGCTCCACCTTCGACCTCGGCCACTGGAGATAAGATCTTCCTCGAGTCTTAGAGTCTATGTCAATAGGAGATAAGATCTTTTTCAACCTCAACTACTGAAGATAAGATCTCCTCCGAGCTCCATCTTTCAACCTCGGTTTTGGAGATAAGATCTCTCCCGAGCTTCTACGTCAATAGAAGATAAGATCTTCTTCAACCTTGGCTGCTGGAGATAAGACCTCCATCAAGCTCCACCTTCGACCTTGGCTGCTGAAGATAAGATCTCCCTCGAGCCTTAAAGTCTATGTCAATCAGAGATAAGATCTCCTTCAACCTCGACTGCTGGAGATAAGATCTCCCTCGAGCTCTCACTTCAACATCAACCTCGGTTGGAGATAAGATCTCCTCCAAGCTTCAACATCAGCGGGTGCAGAGCCTAAAAAAGGACTTCGACGGTCATCTCTTTTGTACTCTCTTCCTTCAAATTTCGAACTCAAATATGGGAGGAAACTATTGTTGGGGATAAACCCCGCTCCTATCGAAGTTTGGTCTGATACTTATCTTAATGCAACCGATAATCACAGAAGAGCTTCAATCAAAAATTCTTCTCCAGCGGCCAAGCCTTAGTTGAACTCTTTCAGTCGACTAAACTTTTCAATGGTCGAGCCCCCGTCGAACTCCCCAAGCGGCTGAACTCCTTTCTGATCTTTCCTTCAATCAGACTCCTATGGGAGCTGAACTCCTTCCAAACTTCTCCTTCAGTTGGAACTTCTATAGGAGCCAAACTTCTTTCGAATTCTTCTTCAGTCGGATTTCTACGAAAGTTGAACTCCTTCCAAAATTCTCCTTCAGTCAGACTTCTACAGGAGCCAAACTTCTTTCGGATCCCTCCTTCAGTTGGATTTCTATGGAAGCCGAATTTCTTTCGAACTTCTCCTTCAGTCAGACTCCTACGAAAGCCGAACTCCATCTAGACTCCTCCTTCAGTCAAGTTTCTATAAGAGCCAAACTCCTTCCGAACTTCTCCTTCAGTCGATTCCTCCAGCGGAATGCTTTCGGATGATCCCCTCTAGACGTATTCCTTTCAGGAGTCCGAACTCCTCTAAAATTGGTATATGTTGAAGTTCTTCACCAACCAATGCCCACTTCTTTCGAACTATAGCTATTAAATCTCGATGAATGATCGCCATTAGTCTGCTACCAGCCATGCTACAGATGGCGCCCCCTCCGTGACAGACTCCACCAGGCCTCGAGCAGCTCACTATCGAACGGTATGGCTGTCACTATCAGTCTAATGACACCCTCCTTTCCGTACCGAATCTCATGAGACCCCAAGCAGCCCATAATCAGATGGTATGGCCGTCACATCAACCAAGCTCCATCTATAAAAAGAGACCCTCCAAATATATTTTCTCTAAGCTCTCTTCTTCTTTCAGAAACTCTGCCGAACTCTTGCCTGAGCACTTCATTTTCATTTGTCAGAAGAGCTGACTTGATCGTTGGAGGATCCTACCAGAGCCACCACCATCGACTCCAGATGAAACTTTATTTTGCAGATTACCGACGGTGACCTCATCCTCCTTCACTCCAGCTCGTCCCGGCATCAACAAGATTCTGCACCAACAATTATAAAATCCAATTATCCTCAAATTAAGTTAAGCCTAATTAAACTTAATCTAATTTAAATTAATTAAAGTAAAATAATTTTTAATTTAGATTCAATTTCAATCCAATTTGAATAGATTCAAATCTAAATCAAAATCCTATCAAACCTAATTCAATTAGACTTTGAATCCAACTCCTACTTGAAATGTTAAAAACTAATTAGGCTCAAATTAAGTCAAGCCCAATTAAATTAAATCTAATTTAAATTAATTAGAACTTGATCTATAAATTAATTAAGTTCAAAAATTTAATAATACTTAATATTGATTTTTAACCATCCAAAAAATAATCTAGGAGAAAAAAATTTTAATATTAAAATATAATTAAAAAAATTATGATTGTTAGTGATGACTTTAGTAATGGAGATCTTGCTGCTGCTAATAATTTTAAAAAATAATTATTAGCGATGGTAAAATTATTATCGATGGTATTTTGTCATCGCTAATAATTTTTTTAGTATTAGCGATGGAAAAATATTATTAGCGATGGTAATTTGCCATCACTAATAAACTTTTTGCTCTCATTTTTCTCCATCTCATCACCCAATGCCCCCTCATTTTTCCACCCTCCTCATGTTTTTATCCCCCACCGCCACCCCCCTCTCCCTTGCCCTTCGGTCCCCTCGGCACCCCCTCTCTCCCCGGGCCACCTCCCGCCGACTGCACCTGACCCACCTCCCCAAGCCCCCATCGCCTCACCCCGCTGCACCCAACTGCCTCCCGCCTCTCTGAGCCCTCGGCCATGAACTCCCGACTTCCTCTCGCCTCCCTAAAACCTCAGCCCACCTCCCTTGGCCCACCTCTCCACGACTGCCTCCTCGAGCCCCTGACTACCTACCACCTCCCTGACTACCTCCCACCTCCCTTGGTCCACCTCTCCATGAATGCCTCCCTGAGCCCCCTGCCTTCTCCCCCCCGGCTACACCTGGCCCATCTTCCCCCGACTGCCTCCCTGAGCTTCCGACCATGAGCCCTCAACCCGCCTCCCTGCGGCTCGCCTCTCCATGGCCCGCCTCCCCGTAGCTTGCCTCCCCTTGGCTCGCCCTCCCTTGACCTCCTCCCCCAGCTATACCTAGCCCGCCTCTCCACGGTTGCCTCTTGGAGCCCTTGACCTCCTCCCCCAACTATACCTGCCACCTCTTTGAGCTCTTGACTGTGAGTCCCCAGCCACCTCCTACCTCCCGACTGCCTCCCACCTCCCCTCGACCCACCTCCACCCGGCTTGTCTCTCTATGGCCGCCTCCCTGAGTCCCAACAGCCTCCCACCTTCCCTCGGCTCACCTCTCTACGGGCATCTCCTCGAGCCCTCCATCGCCTCCCACCTCCCCGGCCACCTCTCACCTCCTCTTGGCCCACCTCTCTATGGTTGCCTCTCTAAGCCCCTGGCCTCCTCCCCTTTGCTACACCTGGCCTGCCTCCCTCCGACCGCCTCCCCGGGCTCTCGGTCACCTCCTATCTCCCCGACCGCCTCCCACCTCCCCCTGGCCCATCTCCACGCCCTCATTTTCGTAGCCCCTACCCCATCGCCCCCAGCCCGTAGCCCCGACCTTATGGCCTCTGCCTCGCAAACCCAATCCTGAGCTCTCATCTACAGTCGCATCCTCGAGCCTCAGTCCCTATTTGCTAGCCTTTGTCTCTTCGCGCCTCAATCCTTGCATACCAGCCTATGCCTCAGTCCTGTACGATAGTTTGCCTTCTGTTGTGAGTATTAACGATAGTATTAGCGATGGCTAAAACCATTACTAAAAGTTAATTTTTTATTTAAATTATGTTAATTAAGTATAATTAGATATTAAAAAATTAATTAATTAAATATTAATTTAATTAGAAGTAGTATGGGACTTGGGTCTTGACATGCAGAGTACTTGAATCGAGAGAATATTCATGCAGCATTGCAAACATGGGGTCGAGACATGGCCTGCACGCTCGGGTCTTAGCATACAGAGCACTCAAACCAAGAAAAGATTCGGACAACTTTGCAAACACGAGACTGAGACGTGCCCTACGTGCTCGGATCTTGACATGCAGAGCGCTCAAATCAAGGAAAGGTCTGAACAATATTGCAAACACGGAGCCGGGGCATGTTCTGTATGCTCAGGCCTCGGATCCCAGCTGGCATGCAAGGCATCCAGCCCTCATAGGCCCAGTGTGCTCAGATCGATGGTATTAATTTTTTAAAAATTAGTTTTAAATTAATAATATTTAAATTAGTTAGTTTTAAATTTTTGGACTAGACTCTAGGATGGGATTTGCCTGGATGCCATTTTGGTGTGTTCGTGCGGCCTAGTCATCTAGCATGCTCCAAGTCCGTATATGCGGGACGCACATCCTGACCGTCCCCATTTGCAATGATGTTCCTTACTTCTGTGATTATGCTTTTGAAAATACTACACTCTTAGTTCAAGGATGGGCTCATTATCCTTGTAAGAAATGTGTTAATAGAGAAATGCTTGATAGGGATACAATAGTTGCCCATTTATATAGAGTGGATTTATGCCAAACTACAAGCATTGGTACCTATATGGGGTTCAAGATGTGGGAGATAATTGCAAGGGCTTCGAAGGCTTTACTTGTCTAAGACCTTATTGATGTGCAAGAGCTTAATGGTGATAGGCTTGAGCAGATGATTAGCACATTTGGTGTGTTTGATCTGTGGATGTCCATGTAATAATATTTTAGATTGCAATCGTTATAGCCATGATAGACTATAGGATTGCTATGGTTATAGCCATACTTACCCTCTATAGGGTTGCTATCCCCTAGAGGCTAAGCAAGGCTATAACTATAGCAACCCCTATAGTCCATCATGACTATGACGGTTGCTACCTGAAAGATTATTACATGGGCTTTCACCGATAACTAGATCAAACCCACCAAATATGCTAATCATCTACTCGAGCTTGTGACCATTATGCTTTTGCACATCAGCAAATGTGTTGGACAAGTAGAGCCTCCCGTCTGAGCATATTATCTTTTATGTCTCTCCATGTAGATACCAATGCTTGTAGTTTGGCATAAATCCACTCCTATATAAATGGACAACTATTGTATCCCTATCAAGTATTTTTTTCTATTGACACATCTCATACAAGGACAATGAGCCCATCCTTGAACTAAGAGTGCAGCATTCTTAAAAGCATCATCATAGAAGTAAAGGACATTATTGCAAATGGGAATGGTCAAGATGCACGTCCTTCACATATGAACATGGAGCTTGCTAGATGATTAGACTGCACGAGCACATAAATTTTATTTTTAAGTTATTATTTTATTTTTTTAAAAAAATTTACTTCTAGTTTGTAGCTTGAGGAGGCAGTCGGGGGCTTGGAGAGGCTATGATGACTGTCTGTGCAAGATGCGCCTAAATGGAGGTGATGCATTTTTATTCTTGTTGTTTTACGATCAAGCTTGGATGGTCTGTTACATCGTAGATAACCGCTTGCAGCCACCTCATGGTTAAAGGTGTAGAAGAACTTATAATGCAGGATAAGTTTGGATGGTCTGTTACATTGCAAACAACCGCTTGTAGCCACCTTATGATTAAAGGTACAAAAGAATTTGAAATGCCTTATTTGTCAATGGCAGATCTAAGCCTTCTTCACATTTTCATGTACTAAGATTATCATATATTACTAAATAAGAATCAGACAATGCCTAAATCAGAAGACCAACAGACCAACACATTATCATGTACTGCTAGATGAGAAATATTTTTCTACTGTACATTGTAGATGCTAACTAACAATCTTTATTACACGTAAGTTAAATTTTGATCGATTTATTATGTTTTGATAGATATTTTATTTGAATCAATTTTTAGCTCATCTGCTTGCTTTAATTTTTATTTTTATTTTTAGAGATTATACATGATATCTTTTTGATTTCGGAGCCATTCCAGCCAAGGATAGAGCTCTCGAGGAGAGAGCGATCATGCAGCCAGCTTGCATGGTTCTGCACCGCTCACATCGAGTGATAAACTCTAATACTTTAGATATTCTTGTTTATGTTATTTTACTTTAATATCACTAGTGACCTCATAGTCACATGCAGTAGTGATCAGCTCCCAGACATAGAGTCGTGGTTGAAGACCCATCCAGCTCGCAGCATCTCCAACTTGATCGGAGGATAGACAACTCATCTACATTTAGAGCTACTCGTAAGTACTATAACTTTAATTAATATATTTAGAACTTAGCCACTCTAGAGTTAACATTTATTTTTTAAATTCAATTTTGTAACACGTTTAGAGAGTCTAGAGTATCTCGTATGGTTACCGACATCATTCGATGCTTGATGCTGGGTCGATAAATGAGTTCTCTAGCTAGCCATCTAGAGCTCATGATGTATCTTGAAAGATGTTTTTAGTAAGTCAAAACTAGTTTAATTTTTAAATTCATGATACGTTAGTATTTTAATTATATATTAATATATGCTTGCTTCTATGTTATAGGAGTACTATCGATTCGAGGCTTCCTAGGACGAGAAGGCTAGCCATCAGACCTTCGAGTAGGTGGCCACATAAAGACTTCGAGATGGCCTCGACAGCCTTAGGTAGTCGGATATCTAGCACTCCAATTTTCAGTCACTATCGAACTGGAGATCCTTCATGGATCATTGGATGTGGACGAACATATGGCAGATCCTTTGCGACCAGTGGAGTAGCGAGGAGTACTTTGATAGGTGGTAGAGGGCTTGGCATAATTGGGCCACCTAGCAAGATTCGATCAGGCATACGAGCAGCTCGGTTGGCCTATATGTTGTGTTGGACAGATCGGTAAGAAATCAATTATAAAACTCTTCACTAAAGCTGTAAAAACTCTTATATGAATATTTTAACTAATTTAATTTTATTATTTACTTATTATAGACATGATAGTTGGGTCGTCCATCAGACTAATTATAGTTATGGCAGACCACATACTGATCTAAAAGGACTGGTGACTATTTAGATTCTACATCATGATAGATCGCGGTAAGAACTTCAAACTTTATTTACTAATTAAGTTGTTATAGGATCTAATTTTTATATTAGAACTAATATATTTTTGAACTGTGTAGATGTATTGCACAGCGTACATTGGTGAGAGGTATGGTGATGACCCATCTTCTCAGCCCCCCTTGACCTTAAGGGATGGCTTAGCGCCACTGGGGGGATGAGTGGGAGCTGAGTCATAGGATTTGTTCATAGTTTCGATCCTCCACTATCTCGATACCTTTCGACATCCTCACAAACCTCAATGTCCTAGAGCTGAAGCAATGTGCACATGGAGGAGGTTGTGTACAGGCTTCCGAGCCAATGACCTCAGAGCCTCTTGGATGCCATACACGATACGGTGATGGAGCTTCTTCGAGACTTGTAGCTGCACGACCAGTTGGACTCTTTATCCTAGACATCACATCAAAAAATTATATTACTAAACCCTTTTACTTATTTTAAATTTTTATATTTAAAAGCTTCATATATTTAGGTTTGAGTTCAAAAAGAAGATCTAGGGGCTAAAAATTTAATGTAACTATTTAATCGATGGACCGAAGGTGTCTATAGCTCCGTATCATCGAATGAAATATATAGGAATAATCTATTCAAGAATCAAAGAAGTGTATCAAAAGATACATCTCTATATCGAAATATACACCTTCGTATTGAAATATACTAATATTATTTTATTTTTTTTGTTATGGGATGTTGGGACATTCGGCTCTCATCTATCAGCTATTGAAGAAGAGCAGGAAGAGGAGGCGGATGATAACGATGATCAGACTTGATTTTTTTTTATGTATTATATTTTTTTTTGATACTACTTGTAAAATATATATAATTTATATTTTTAATATAAAATAATTAGTTTTTAATTTTTGATTATTATATTATCTTTGGATTTTAATTATAACAAGTATTAGGAACCATAATTCATTGTAATTAATTAAAATAAGTTTTAAAAAAAAATTATTATTAATTTTTTTTTAAAAATAATTATTAGCATCTGAAAGGAATATGAATAATTATTAGCATCTGAAAGGAATATGCCCTCAAGTCAATTTATTTTTGGAATATTCTTTATCTTTCAGACTCATGTAATGACATTTTTAATAAATAAAGATATTTATTTCATCATATGCAGTATCTTATTATTTATTTAAAATTATGATGAATCCTATAAATTAGGACTATGATTTTAGGATTATGATGAGATCATACTAATGAGACCTAAAATCTTAAAATCTTAATTTAAATATTCCTAGTTGATGGGACATTGAGTTAGGGATCAATATTTTTTGGTAAGACTAGCACATTCTTTGTATGCTCGATTGAGAGGATGATTGATCTTACAATAACTTATGTATGACACTAATACAAGAATGTGGATACTCATTAGAGAATAAGTTCACTGAATTGATCCAAATTGAGAATATCTAATGGAGGCTTATCTACATGTCAATAGATGGTTCTCATAGTGAAATTTGTGCATGTAATCTTTTGACCTAAAACTACCATAGAATCTTAGATATATAAATTCATATTTTGGTTCATACTCATTCATGACTTAGTTATGTACAGGATGATCTGGATATAGTAGATTATATATATGAAGGTGGTGAGTAGGTTAACATGAAATCGATCTCTCCTGGTAAGAGAAAATAGCATCCTACTTGCTTCAAACAAATGATGATTCAGAAAGACTTTGATCAAAGCATGATGAAAAAATTAGAAATAGTTTTTAATGTTTCATTAAATGAATCATTATCATAAGATTGAAAGAGAAATGAATATGATATTAGGGTTGACATATTTCCATACCCAGAGTCATATTCAGGATGCAGGAAGATCAAAGGATCTAGTTGCATGGTAATTTTCACTGAAGGATATTTTTGATATTTTCATCAAAATTTTACATCTTTCGAAAAGTCATGATATGTTGCTAGACGTCAATCATGTCTTGTGGGTTTGATCAAATTAAAATTTTAATTTGATCATTAAATTAGAAAGTATTCTAAATTAAGTCAAATTGGGTTGGCTAGTTTTGACCTAAATCGATTTGGTTGAGTTCTAACCAGATTAGGTCAAATCACACCCAGACTCACTGTTGGTTAGATGTGAAACCCAATGGGTCACACACAAAGAGAGTTGATTAAGGGTCTAATTGGATTAGACCATGTTTACAAGATGAACATGCTAGCACATGTAGCAAACCCTAGCACCTAGTTTTAAATTTGATTCGAATCAGCTTCCAATTTGGGCTAATTTAGATCCGATTTGAGCCAAATAGGATTTGGTCTTGAGTTGGATTAACCTAGATTGATTGGACTTTAGATTGGGCACCACATACCTACATCCTACGCATGTGGAAAGTCTTTCATGCGTAAAGAACTCTTTGGTGCATGGAATTTGTTGGCGCCTACCATCTTTGATTTTTTCCATTTTGTTATGTTACATAAAATTTTATATTGGCATGGACATCAGATATGGGGCATAGAAGAGTCCTTCTGTAGATGAAATTCTTCTTTTTTTTTCGCCCAGGATGTTTTGTCGCCCAAGACCCCTTGCCGCCCAAGACTCCATGCCGCCTACTCCTCCTTGACGTCTCGTGGACCAAGTCAAAGTCTCTTGGAACTTTGACTATTCAAAGTTTATCTCCACACCTTCTTGTTGAATGAGTGTTCCTTTTTAGAGCCATTGGATGGCCTTGTTTCATGATCTAATGGATGAAAAGGGTGGCGCCAAAGATGAAATATTGCGACTCTTCGTAAAAAACTTACGTAGAATTAGTCCAAGAGTCCTTCTGCTTTAAGGCACCTCTTGGACTAAGTCTATATCTTATTTTTACTAATGAGGCATGAGATTGGATGATGGGGCATGAGAATTTGATGAGGAAAGAGCATGAGATTTTTTGTTGGTATCCCTACGTATATTATAAATAGGGGTGCACACCAAGAGTCCATGTATATGAAAATTATCTTTCTTTCTTACAAAAGTTTTTTTTTGTCCAATTTTCTTTCTTTCTTTCTCTTTTCTTGTCCTTATCCTTATAAGGACAAGAAGTCATCTTAAGACTAAGAGATTAGGAAGAAAAATTAAGGAGAAAAAAGAAAAAGAAAGATAGATAAGGAGAGACAAGGAAGGTGACATAAAGGCTAAAGAAGGTCTTACCCTTTTTAATTAAAGTTCTTATTATTAGAACTCTAATTATATAAATTAGAGGTGCTGGTGTCTTGATCAAGTCTCTGTGTGGATCAACGTTGGAGGGTGAACATGTGGGCACCTGGTGGAAATCCTGACGGACTGCTACCGACGATCAGGGTCAATTTAGGGTTTAGCGATAAGAGGTATGTTCTAATACTTTCTTTTATGTTACAAATGCATGTTATATGATTTAATTGCTAATGAGGTGGTCCTAGGGTTCGGATTTGGTTTATATGATTTCATGTTTTTGCTTTGAAATTCATGCTTTCGCCCTGTACACCAATCCCATCAGTGGTATCAGAGCAAGCCTTATTAGGTTAAATCATATAATGCTTTGCTTATAGTATAATGGCATAAATAAAAAATATGATATAATATTTTTAGCATATTTTAATTTATATGATGAGATCATATTCTTTTTCATATCATAATGAGATTATGTTGTATATATTATTCTATAAAGGTTGCCCTGATATAGTTGAAAGTATTCACTATATAATGATGGTTGTCCTAGAATAATTATACATGTTAATTGATATATATAAATTTTATCATAATTAATGCTATTATGCATTTAGTTTGTTTTAAATCAATATGTGCATTGAGACCATTTAAATCCCTCTATAAAAAAAATTATATTAAGTTGTAGTGTAATTAATCTTTAGCTGAATCAATCAGGATGTCTAATTGATCAATCGGTGTCTAGAAAAAATGGTTCTTGATTGGTAAAGAGAACATGATTTTTTAATTGATTTCGTTGTCTGACCTGGCCAATTTATTGGTGTCTAAGGAAAGCAACGGGGGGACTCCCATTTCTCTCCCATTTATCTGATCGATTCGATTAATTTAATTCTAGATTGAAATGCTTAATATTATATTCACTACATTAAGGCCTTCCTTCATACTAGTTTCTTATTATGTCCAGAACCATATTAGTTCTGTTGTGTAACCACAAGATCTATCATGAAGAAAGATGTAATATTAATCTAGTGCATTGAGATGCTTACAGCATTTTGAATATACTACTTTATTGTGTAACCACAAAAGTAGTTATATTTCAATTTTGACTGTATAGAAATGAAGGGTTCTACTTAAACTAAAATATTAAAGTTTGTTGTGCTAACACAAGGCTATTAATGTTTTAGAGGCAAAAGTTTTTGAGAGTTGCATAAAATGCAATTGGAAAGAGTTTCCTACCTTTGAACTTATAATAGGTTTGTTGTGCAACCACAAGACTTTTTATAAGGAATTAGGATCTTATTCTCACTAAGAAAATCAATAAGAGGGTTATGATTTTTAGTGGGAGACATAATTAAATTAAAGTCCTAATTTAATTATGTTTGTCATCATGAATTGTTTGCTTATATATTGTTCTTTATTATGTAGATTAAATGGCTTCTTCACTTTCATTACGTTCAATTTTGGATTCAAATAAATTGACTGGTCAAAATTATGTTGACTGGTTGAGAAATCTAAAAATAGTACTCAGTCAAGAAAAACTCTCCTATATTCTTGATGCCCCTGATCCTAAGCCATTAGAAAATGATGCCACAGATGAAGATAAGTCCACATACAAGATGTGGCAAAATGATTCTCTTACTATCAAATGCATCATACTTGCCTCTATGAATAATGAATTATAGAGGCAGCATGATAGCATGGACACTCAATCCATATTGCTCAATCTAAAAGAGCTTTATGGAGAGCATAGTAGGACTGCTAGATATGAGATATCTAAGCAATTATTTCATGCAAGAATGATAGAAGGAACATCCATACAAAATCATGTTTTGATGGTAATTGACCTAATCACTCGATTAAGTCAATTAGGTTTTATAATGGATGGAGAGTTAAGTCAGGATTTGATCCTGCAATCACTCCTAGAATCATTTTCTCAGTTTGTCGTGAACTATCACATAAACAAACTGAATTCTTCATTTCTTGAGCTGTTAAATATGCTCAAGACAACAAAAAATTATATCAAGAAAGATAAAGCTCTTCTTCTTCTTGTGGAAGGGATCTCCAAGAAGAAGGCAGGCAAAAAGGGTTCAAAGAGAAGATTAAATCTTAAAAATGATATAAATAAGAAGAAAAAGGGGAAGTAGGTCTCCGGACAAATGACCTATTTTCACTGTGGTAAAGCAGGCCATTGGAAGAGGAATTGCAAGGCTTACCTTGCAACCGTGAAGTTGAAGGGAAATCCTGATTTCCCGGTCCAGGTTCGTCCAGATTTGATCAGATCAAGAGATATATTTCAAAAATTTTTCTCTTGATCTCAATCAGATCTTGATATGTTTCAGATCTGATTCTTATTATTTTAATAAATAAAATAAAATAAGATAAATTAAATTAAATTTAATTTATCTGATTTGGGTAATCCTATTATCCTGTAGATGATCCTGATTGCAGTGGAAGGTTCTGGATCTAGCCACGCAAGCGCCTGGCCTCTATCGGTATCCACTCGGGTTGGATCTGGAGATCTTCTTCTTCTCTATCATGCCTCCAAAAATTAGATCTGGATCTGATCTAGAGGATCTTCAAAACTCTTTTGAAGATCTGTAGTCGTCCTTTTGCAGCAGCGCAGTCTTCTTGCTTTTGATCGCCTTTCCTTGATCTGAATCGCACCAACCTAAGTCCAAAACTCTTTTGGACGTGGAGAGCAAGGGGAGAAGAGACTATGGCGTGGAGAAGGAGGGGAGAGGCAGCCTTGGGGTGTGGGGTTTCTCAATTGAATTGTATTAGCATTAGGGTTGGGCGCAGGGTCTTATTTATAGACCTCTTGTGATCCAACTCCTCTTCCTCTCAACCAATCACAACCCTTTGTGAAATCAGATCTAAATCTGATTGGTTGGAATAGAGACCCCTGGATTCCTCCTTAGAGGGCGCCTAAGACCAGTCAAACTGGATTCTTAGTAGAATTCTGATTGGAATCCAAAAGGGAGGTGGAGTTCTTGTCCAACAAGGACTCCTAGGCGCCTCCTACTTGGGCTCACGCCACCCTTGGCGTGCGCCATTCTCCTTGCCAGGTTATGGCAGGGGGACAGGCCCCCACCAGCTCTCCAATAGGTGCATGACATGTGGTCAAAAGTCAAAGTGTCAATGGTCAATGTTTGACCAGTCAAAGGTAGACTTTTGACCAAAGTCAAAGAACAAGAAATGGCAGGTGACCAAAAATGGTAGGTAATGTCTTACAAATAAGACAACCTATTCTGACTTGGACAACCTCC
The DNA here is from genome assembly GCA_006176705.1 of Cocos nucifera. Taxonomy (NCBI): domain Eukaryota; kingdom Viridiplantae; phylum Streptophyta; class Magnoliopsida; order Arecales; family Arecaceae; genus Cocos; species Cocos nucifera. Next base: position 626,888 of record QRFJ01000276.1, on the reverse strand, counting down.
AGTCAGACCATATGAAGGCCTCTGATTGAGCACAAACTCCTTTGGCTCAGATAGGACAACTTATTTATGATAGCAAAAGAAGAACGTTAGGTTCAATCGAGTGCTAGCACGATTTCCTTGAACCTAATTGAATCTCATTCAGATCGATTGAACTAGATCAGTTCAATTGATGATCACCAGATTCAAACCCTTGTTTGTGTGACCCAGTTAGGTTTAGTTCTGTATGGTAATGGGATATGTCATGATCTCTATCATAGACATCATCAAAACTTCTTTCGATGGATCAGAACTCTTCTGATTCGAACAGCTAGAATGATCGATCATCTAAATCATTCTAATTGCTCCCAAAATCCACCAGTGACACCTAGCAGTATATGGTGGCAACCCATCAGAGCTGAATGTGAACCTCTTGGTGCAGCTACCTGTGTGATTAAGTTTTTCTATCTTGAGCCCCGATCAGATTAGGGTTAAGGTAAACTCGTCAAACCCTAGTTTCTATCATATGATATAATCATTCATTTCGAGTCCAATGTGAAAATCTAAATAGAAACTCTTTCTATTATTTCACTCTGCCATGGCCATGGGCTTCAGGACTTAATTCTCATGATTATCATAGGGCTACTCCTCTACCACCGAGGTAGATAGATCCCATCTTGATGCAATCCAGTTCCTACAATGAACATGCTATAGCCAACATACACCTCAGGGTTCCATATGGCTAGGAGACCAAGTAATGGTGTAGTCAAACTATAACACCCTCAAGGTGAACTGCCGATGCATCTCAGGTCAAAGAACCAGACACACTACTGCAGCATCGAGTCAGTTATTGACGAGAAGGTAGACTCCCTAATGACTACTCGAGGTGGTCACGCTCAGTGCCCTCATTCTCTACCTACATTTGCTTCGGTGTCTCCACACCGTAGACTACTAAAGAGAAGTCAAATAATGATCCAAGATTTATGAGTTAATAATGATTATACATGTCTTAAATTTTCAACTCTTGAAAATATGAATTATCATTACCATTAACTCAAAGGATGTATCACAGACACTAAATACACAGGTGTGATAGAAAATAACCCATTTCATTAATTATAGTCAAAATTATAATTTTGCCCCTAGAAGTGTATTACAAAGTCTAGGGCATGCAAATAATGCACCATACTATATTATCATTAAATTTTTTCATTTCAAATTCTTAGATATTAGATATCGACTGTGATTTTCATATCTGCAAATCTTTGCAGGGACCGTAGAAAATTAAGAGTTTGAAGAAAGGTGACTTCAAGCTTTATAGTGCTGGAGGAGAATCTATCCAGACAGAAGCTGTAGGGACAAATATATTGAAGTTACCTTATGGAAAGATCTTAGAGAGCTTACAAATTATTATTATATGCCTAAGATCATTAAAAATATTATATCTATATCCTTGTTATTAAAATAAGGTTATAGTCTTAATGTAACGAGCGAAGGTTGCTCGATCAAATATTCTAATGAAAATATTTATTTTGGCATATTTAGCAATGGTTTGTTGACTCTATGTTTGGATGATAATATATTTCATATTGATGAAAATGAAAAACGTAAGAGAGATGACATAAATAATACTTTACTTTGGCATTGTCGATTAGGTCATATTAGTGAGGCTAGGATTAAACAAGTTATACAAAGAAAAGTTCTTTGATCCTTTTGATTATGAATCATTGGGAACTTGTGAATCATGCCTCATGGGTAAAATGACCAAGATTCCATTTAGTGGACATAGAGAAAAGGAACAAATGAGTTATTAGGACTTGTACATATACGGATGTATGTGGTCCTATGACAACTCAAGCTAGAGGAGGATACTCTTATTTATTTACATTCACTGATGATTTATCTAGGTTTGGATATGTGTATCTTATGAAACACAAATCAGAAGCCTTTGATAAATTTAAAGAGTATCAAAGTATGGTCGAAAAATAAATCTGGACAATGTATAAAAATCCTTTGATCTGATCTGGAGAGGGAGGTATCTAGAAAGTATACCTTCTTAAGTATCTTAAGATATGGGTTGTCCAGCTTATGTCAAGAAATTTTGGATATAAACTTGATGCTATAGATAGAATGTCTATTTATAGGATATATCCTAGAAATAGTATAGGATATATATTCTATCATCCTACTGAACAAAAAGTATTTGTAAGTAGGCATGCCATTTTCATGGAAAAAGAATTTATCCTAGAAAAGGGCAGTGGCAGAAATATTGAACTTAGTGAAGTTCAAGAAAAACAAATAGAAATTTCTCAACCATATAATCATATAAAAGAACCAGAACACATAACTCCTATCCGTAGGTCTAAAAGAGTACGAAATACACCTATGAGGTATGGTTTCATTATTGAGAGAATAATGAAGCCCAAGTCATTGAAAATGATGAACCTCTGACCTATACGGAAGCAGTCAAAAGTAAGGACTCTTACAAATGGCTGGCTGCCATGCAATCCGAAATGGAATCCATGCACACCAACAAAGTATGGACTTTGGTGGATGCACCAGAGGATATAAATCCTATTGGATGCAAATGGATTTTTAAGAAAAAGATTGGAGCTGATGGTCAAATTGAAACCTATAAGGCCAGATTGGTGGCTAAGGGTTTTAGGCAAAAATAGGGATTGATTATGATGAAACATTTTCACCTGTTGCCATGCTCAAATCTATTCGGATTATGCTTGCTATAGCAGCATACCACGATTATGAAATATGGCAAATGGATGTAAAGACTGCCTTCCTTAATGGTTTCCTTGAGGAGGAGGTCTATATGTCACAGCCAGAGGGATTTGAGTCAAATGAGAGACCAAATCAGGTATGCAAGCTTAAGAGATCCATTTATGGATTAAAGCAAGCATCAAGGAGTTGGAACATCCATTTTGATGAAACAGTAAAAGAGTTTGGTTTTATCAAGAATGTTGATGAACCATGTGTGTACAAAAAAAACTAGTGGGAGAACCATAGTCTTCTTGGTTCTGTATGTAGATGACATACTCCTCATTGGGAATGATATCCCAATGTTACAATCAGTCAAATTATGGCTATCAAATAAGTTTTTCATGAAAGATTTGGGAGAAGCATCCTATATACTAGGAATAAAGATCTATAGAGATAGATCTAAGAGGATGCTAGGCTTGTCCCAATCAAGGTACATTGACTTAATACTGAAAAGATTCAGTATGGATGGGAGTAAAAGAGGTTATTTACCCATGAGTCAAGGCATACATCTCTCTAAAAAGATGTCTCCTAAGACACCTGAAGAGAGAAATAGAATGAGTTCTATTCCTTATGCTTCGGCTGTTGGATCAATAATGTATGCCATGTTATGTACAAGGCCTGATGTTGCTTATGCTTTAGGCATTGCAAGTAGATTTCAAGCTGATCCAGGAGAGGATCATTGGAAAGCTGTGAAAAATATTCTTAAGTACTTGAGAAGGACTAAAGATATTTTTCTAGTATATGGTGGTTCTGATCTTAAATTAGAAGCATATTCTGATTCTAGTTTTCAATCAGACCCAGATGATAGCAAATCCATTTCAGGGTATGTCTTTACTCTGAACAGTGGAGCAGTAAGTTGGAAAAAGTACTAAGCAGCCAACTGTAGCTGACTCAACCACTGAAGCAGAATACATAGCTGTAAGTGAAGCCGCCAAGGAAGCTGTCTGGATGAAGAAGTTCATCACTGAATTAGGAGTTATTCCTGAAATTGAGAATCCAGTACCACTTTACTGTGATAATACTGGAGCTGTAGCTCAAGCAAAGGAACCAAGGTCTCATCATAAATCCAAACACATTCTGAGATGCTTCCATCTCGTTCGAGAAATTATTGAAAGACAAGATGTAGTCATAGAACGAGTGGACACAAAGAACAACATAGCAGACCCATTCACTAAGGCTTTACCACTGCAACTGTTTGATCGCCACCTTGATTGTATGGGATTAAAATATAAGGGCGATTGGCTTTAGTGCAAGTGGGAGATTGAAAGGAATATGCCCTCAAGCCAATTTTATTTTTGGGATGTTCTTTGTCTTCCAGACTCATGTAATGACATTTTTAATAAATAAAGGCATTTATTTCATCATATGCAGTGTCTTATTATTTATTTAAGATTATGATGAACCCTATAAATTAGGGCTATGATTTTAGGATTATGATGAGATCATACTAGTGAGACCTAAAATCTTAAAATCCTAATTTAAATATTCCTAGTCGATGGGACATTGAGTTAGGGATCAATATTTTTCGGTAAGACTAGCACATTCTTTGTATGCTCGATTGAGAGGGTGATTGATCTCACAATAACTTATGTATGACACTAATACAAGAATGTGGGTGCTCATTAGAGAATGAGTTCACTGAATTGATCCAAATTGAGAATATCTAATGGAGTCTTATCTACATGTCAATAGATGGTTCTCATAGTGAAATTTATGCATGTAATCCTTTGACCTGAAACTATCATAGAATCTTATATATATAAATCCATATTTTGGTTCATACTCATTCATGACTCAGTTATGTACAGAATGATCTGGATATGGTAGATTATATATATAAAGGTTATGAGTAGGTTAACATGGAATCAATCTCTCCTGATAAGAGAAAATAGCATCCTACTTGCTTCAAACAAATGATGATTCAGAAAGACTTTGATCAAAGCATGATGAAAAAATTAGAAATGGTTTTTAATATTTCATTAAATGAATCATCATCATAAGATTGAAAGAGAAATGAATATAATATTGGGGTTGACATATTTTCATACTCAGAGTCATATTCAGGAAGCAGGAAGATCGAAGGATCTAGTTGCATGGTAATTTTCACTGAAGGATATTTTTGATATTTCGATCAAAATTTCATATCTTTTGGGAAGTCATGATACGTTGTTAGACGTCGATCATATTTTATGATGTCTCTTGGACCAAGTCAAAGTCTCTTGGGACTTTGACTATTCAAAGTTTATCTCCATGCCTTCTTGCTAAATGTGCGTTCCTTTTTAGAGCCATTGGATGGCTTTGTTTCATGATCTAATGGATGAAAAGGGTGGCGCCAAAGATTAAATATTGTGACTCTTCGTAAAAAACTTACGTATAATTAGTCCAAGAGTCCTTCTGCTTTAAGGCACCTCTTGGAAGTCTATATCTCATTTTTATTGATGAGGCGTGAGATTGGCTGATGGGGCATGAGAATTTGATGAGGAAAGGGCATGAGATTTTTTGTTGGCACCCTTACATACATTATAAATAGAGGTGCACACCAAGAGTCTATGTGAGTGAAAATTATCTTTCTTTCTTACAAGAGTTTCTTTTTGTCCAATTTTTTTTCTTTCTTTCTCTTGTCTAGACCTTGTCCTTATAAGGACAAGAAGTCATCTTAAGACTAAAAGATTAGGAAGAAAAATTAAAAAGATAAAAAAAAAAGATAGATAAGAAGAGGCAAAAAGATGACATAAAGGCTAAAGAAGGTCTTGCCCTTTTTAATTAAAGTTCTTATTATTAAAACTCTAATTATATAAATCAGAGGTGTTGGTGTCTTGATCAAGTCTCTATGTGGATCAACGTTGGAGGGTGAACACGTGGGCACCTGGTGGAAACCATGATAGACTGCTATCGATGATCAGGGTTAATTTAGGATTTAGTGATAAGAGGTATGTTCTAATACTTTCTTTTATGTTACAAATGCATGTTATATGATTTAATTGCTAATGAGGTGATCCTAGGATTCGGATTTGATTTATATGATTTCATATTTTTGCTTTGAAATACGTGCTTCCACCCTGTACACCAATCCCATCAGCATCAACATTAGAGATCAAATTATCGTCACTAATATTTTTTAAAATATTTTTTTTTAATTTTATTTAAAAATTAAAAAAAAAATAGAGATGGCATTAATGATGGTATTTTTGATCGCTAATAATTATTAGCGATGGTATTAGTCACGAAAATACCATCGCTAATAATTTTTTTAAAAAATATAAATTTAATTTAAAAAAATAAAAAATAATTAGCGATGAAATTATTTTATCGCTAAAGCCGTCACTAATGGTCTTATTAGTGATGGCTATGTTTTTTATCGCTAATAATAATAATTAATGATCAGAACTTTTTAGATTGACTGTTACGATGGAATTAGTGACGGCAAGATTATTAGCGGCGGTAGATAGACTATTAGTGACGATGATTAGTCGTTGCTAATTATCTATATTTTTGTAGTGCATTGTGATTCGTGATAAAGGATGTGGATGTAAGAAACTGGTTATAAGAATCATAGCTTTTTTGGACTCGAGTCAGTAAACCTGAGGGATACTCCACACATAGTGTTCTAAAGCCAACTGATTTGGGAGTCATTGGCTGAAAACTTGCTACAAGAATTAATAAAAAAATATAATAAAAAATATAATAATAATAATAGTAGATAATAAAAGGGATTAAATTATAAAAAAATAATAAATTTAGCTCACATTAAGTTAGAAGACTTGAAGAGTAAAGTGGAGAGTTGGTAAAAGAAGATCTCCAAAAATTTTTAAGGCTAATACTCAACTACCAATCGGATCGAATTAATAATCCGACAATGTACCTCTTTAATAATCTGGCCAAATATTAGCGATTTTTAGAAATATCTAAACTAACTTTTAAATTCAATACTGAGCCGATATATATTGCTAATTTATCTATTTTACTCGAGAATAAATAAAATTCTAATTGTAGACGTGATAAATAGTTAAATTAAATCACTAAAAATATATTATTTATTTAATTATTTCTTACTTATTAAAAATTTAATATTTTTTAATTTATTTTATAATTAATTGATAAATTAAATTTAATTAATTTAATTATATGATATAGATTAGTATAAAAAAATAATTAAATATTAGAATCAATTACACATACCCCCATGCACTCCACAATCCTTCGTGAAGCCAAAGTCTCTTATTTAGGTAATAAACCCTTCTCAAATCCCAAAAGCTTTCACGTGGCCCTCTCTCTCTTTTCCTCAAAAGTTTCATGTGGTCCCCCAGGTGATCCAAGTACCCACACGTCTGCCTTTTCAAGGCTTCACACAGCTCTTCCTTAAATCTCTCCACGGCCCATGTGCTCCACTGAAACCAAAACTCCCAACCCCTCAACCCTTACATTCTCCCCTTCCAAGTCAATTACCCTTATGGCCCCCGTTTCTTTGAATCCCATCAAATCTCTTTCTCCCTTAATTAATGCAACTCAAAAACCCCTTCCGGTCCTAACTTTACCCCACGGACTCCAATGGTCTCTCGGGCCTCTCTCTCTCTCCCCCTCTCTCTCTTTTTCTCTTTCTTTCTTCCTCAAGCAGCCATCTCATCCTCTCTCTCTCTCTCTCTCTCTCTCTCTCTTTTCTCAAGCTCTTTTCTCCTATTTCTTCTTCTTCCAAATTTTCATAACCATATTTCTTAATTCTTTTTTTCATAAAATCTTCTCTTCTTAATCCTACTCCAAACTATTAGAAGAAAGACCTCAAAATTTCAGTCCTCAAAATTTCAGAATAAAAATTTCTATGAGAAGCATCTTCATGGTTGACTAATCATCACGTTCTCAAGAGATCTCTATGATCTTAATTTGATAGTATTTTTTATATTTTTCATCTTTTATATTTTTTTAATATATAATAAAAATTATTTTTTTTATTATATTTTTATATTTTTATTTTCTTTGCAAAAAATTTTAATCTACAATAGTTTATGATCTTTGAGATGAGCCGTAATCTACGGATATGATTCGTGCTTGGGATAGATTATTTTTAGGTTAGATATTTTTTTTTACTATATCTAAATTAAGTTTGACTAGCCTATAACTTTAAAGAACGAGCTGTGAACAAGGGTATAGGCCGTGCTCTCTAAAATAGATTATGTGTTTATTAATTAGATACAAATCAAAGACATATTAAAAATGATACCAGTTGTCTAATAAGAGAGCAGTTGAGATCTTGAGAATCCACTTCCATACTTGCATTCAACCTTTATTTAAATTATTTATTTACTTACTTTATTATTAATTTAAATAGTTTTTTAATCAATTTTTATTCTATTATTTAATTTTAATTTAAATTTTTTAAACGTAATTAACACGATCCCTGTTAAAATAATCTCAACTCATCCTATCTATGTAGTAGTAAGTTAGAATTATTTTTGACCATCTATAACAGTGATATTAGATGGTATAGAGTTCCGATAAAAAACAAAGTTGGACATTGACTTGGTTTTGGACTCAATTTTTAGCCTATTTAAAGGCAAAGAGGCCTGTGATGCAGAGCTCTGAGCAGTTGGCAAATAGTAGTAGCAACCAGATTTTTCCAAGAGAGGAAGAGAGAAAGAGAGAGGGCTTGGATCTTCCCGTGAGCAATCCTAGGGTGCTACCAAGTGTGTGAAGTATCCTTAGAAGGAATTTTTTTTTATTGTTAGAGCTATTCTTACATTCAGAAGAGAGAAAAAATGAGAGAGGCCTCTTTTTTGTTTCACATCTCTTGTACTTCTCTAAAATTTTCTATTAGTAAAAAATATTATTCTGTGCGGTCATAGATATAGAAGCAAGACACTCTGAACTACATAAATTTTTTATATTTTATGCTTATATATTTTATATTTTTTAATTTTTTTCTTTCTCCTATGACTACCATAATCCACTGTAAATCATTCTCTAATACTAATCAAATCTAAAATTAATATAATTAATAGTTCGACATTGGTATGATATGAAGTTTTCCTAGCATAAGGTTTACCCCTTATGTTGAAAAGGTTGTCTTATATCAATGTTGGATGATTTTGAAAAGAGTTTTCTTGTTAGATCTTATTTTTATTCATGTATGAGATATATGAATGTTTGTTTAGATCTGAAAAGTAGTTTCAAGATCATAACATGTTATTTTATAATTAATTTAGATCTAAAATTTAGAATTTAGATTTGAAATTCATGTTTGTGTATGAGGAATTGGTCATGGGTAGATCAAATTAGATCTTGTAATTTGATTATCCCTAAAATTTTTGATTTGAACATAATGGAATCCAATCGAGTTGAGTGGTTGATCAAACCAAGTCAAGAGTTGATTAGGATTAGGTCAAGAGTATTCAAGATCAAACCAATAATTTAGTTGGTTGAATTGATTGACTTCCATATGTTAAATCAATTAATCCAAAGATCTGATTCGGCTCAATGGCTTGAGCCTGAATCACTTAAGCTAATCTATTTGAAACCAATTGATCAATTGGTGTATAAGGCAAGTGCTTGAAAGGTGGTTACTTAATTAAGACCCTTGATCCTTCAAGGAGGAGCTTTCCACCGATCTCCACTTACCTAGCCAATTTGGTACATTGTGTCTTGTATAAGGATGCTTGGTGGTTTGGTTTAGTCCATGCCAATTAGATTGATCATTGTAATAACTAATTATATGAGACCTAAATTAAAACCTCCTCGCACATATTAAGTCTAGCGGTCTTCCATCATTATAGATATGCGAGCATGCTATTGATGTTGATTATTTTTAGTTGGTTACGGTGGTTCAGTTGCACTAGAAACATGCAACCACTTTATTAGCAAAGGATTGTTGTAAGGTGAAGATGGGGTTGGGATCAATATCTATCAATTGAGGTATCCAATGATGGCTTCATAATTATGTCTAAACGGTATGTTTGACTTAACTAAGGAGTGTGAACAATATCTATCAAGTGAGTCCATATGACTTAGAGACTGAATCACTAAAATATGCTTGGAGAAGTATTGGATAAGAGTTGTCCACTCATCGATTGATACATCCTAATATCTATCAAGTGAGGTGGTGTGCAAATTAGTGGGACCACAGTACCCACTTGAAATCCTAATTGCAAAGGAGTTTTCGTTTCTCCATCCGAGGAGTGTGGAAGATTCGAGAAAATAGTGAAAGTTAGTTTATTTTTAAAATAAACTAAACAGTCAATTATAAAAATCTAACTAAAATCTTCTTCTCTATGTTAGGAATTATCTACCTCTAACTCTCTCACTCGTAAAACAACTGACTAACCAGACCTAATCATAAGGACTGGCTTAGAAACTTAAAAATTATTTTGAGTTCCAAGAAGCTTAGCTATATCATGGACTAGGAATTTCCATTGTTATCAAACCATCCAACCGCTGACCAACAGGAAGCGTTGGAAAATGAACGGATGATTATAACAAGGTCAGGTGCTATAAATTGGTGTCAATGTCAAATGATCTGCCATGGCTAGTTTAACTTAGCTACAAGAGTTATATCATGAGGAAAGCTAATCTGTGCGCTTTTTAGCACTAAGATGAGAAAAGGGCAGTCTATCTATGATCATTATTTGACAATGATCAAGGACTAGGGAGCTTGAGAAGCTCGATATGATCATGCATAAGGAATTATAAGTGCATTTGATCCTGCAATCTCCTACTAGTTTGTATGGAAAGTTTATAGCAAACTATATATAAACAAGATAGATTGCATCCTGACTGAGTTATTAAATATGCTAGTGACCACTAAGGGGATCTTGAAGAGTTCAAGAGGCACGGTTCTTATTGAAGAGTAGAGATACTATCTTGTACACATAGAGATCCTAAAGAAAAATAAAAGGGATAGACCTTTAGAAGGTATGTTAGATCTGCTCATGATTGAAACTAATCTTACAATTTCTTCTACTTCTAGTTGGGTCATAGACTCTAGTGTAGGGTCTTAAGGGAAGTAAAAGGCTGAGGGAATGAAAGATGATCCTTTGGGTATGCAACAGAGCAAGAGTTGCTGCTGTGGCTATGGCATCTATCCTCTGTGATTATTGTCTAGGTTTAGTTTAATTCTTAAAGACTTTATTATGTTCCTACTGCTAGCAGAAATTTAATTTCTATTTAGCATGGAACAATTATGTATTTAGTTTTTACAAAGACTACTTACCATTTATTTTGGAAATAAAATAGTTGGACGTAGCTTTATGATTAACAATCTCTATCATTTATATGTTGATGCATCTATAAATCAAATTGTGCAGATAGTGAGTGCTGTTGGATCTAAGAGATCCAAGAATGAGATACTTATTCTAGTATATACTGATGTGAGCAGCCTATTTGATGTATAAGCCAGAGGAGATTATCTCTACTTCATTATCTTTACCGATGATTATTTATGGTAAAGGTATATGTATAAAATACAAATCTAAAGCTTTTGAAAAGTTTAAAGAATTTAGATATGAAGTAGATAAGCAAACCAGAAAAATCCTAAAGGTACTTTAATCAGATCGAGAAGGTGAATACCTAAGTAAAAAAATTTTCAATTATCTTAATAAAAATGGTATAGTCTCGTAATAGACTCCATCTGAAATGTCTCAACTCAATAAAATTTTTAGAATGAAGAAGTTAGACTCTATTGGATATAGTTCGATTTATGATGAACATCATTGACCTTTTATTATTTCTTTGACGACATGTTTTGCTCATCACTCATTATATTGTGAATAGAGTTTTCTCTAAATTTGTTCCTATCAAACCATATGAGATTTAGCATGGTAAAAAACCAAGTCTCGATCATTTCAAGATTTGGAGATGTCTGGCCCATGTCAAGCGACAATAGGCGAATAAGTTAAAGGTTAGGTCTATGAGAGCCAATTTTATAGGATATCCAAAAGAGCTTTTAGGATACTGCTTTTTACCTTTTAGTGGATCATAATATGATTGTGACCCGACATGTTGTCTTCCTGAAAAAATAGTTTATCCAAGATGAAAGCAGTGGGAGGCAAATAGGGCTCAAAGAGAGAATCTCTAATGAGCAATAACGAGTCATAGAACCTGTAGAACCCATTGAGCCAGTAGGTGGTATACCTCTTCTATCTCATAGATCTAATAGGATCTTCCATCCTCCTAAAAGGTACATAGATATACTTATAGAGGATGTAGAGAAAATATTCCTTATGGAAGATAGAGAATATAGAGATGATTCCAAAAAATATTACGAGATGATGTTAGACATCAATTCTAAGAAATGGCTAGAAGCACTAGAGTTAAAAATTGACTCGATACATATCAATCAAGTTTGGACCTTAGTAGATCTATCTGAAGGTATAGTATATATTTGGTGTAAATGGATCTATAAGAGAAAGATAGGTTCGAATGAAAAGGTAGAGATCTTTAAGGCAAGGCTTATGGCTAAAAGTTATAGTTAACGTGAAAGCATTAATTATCAGGATATCTTTTTGTCAGTAGCTATGCTGAAATTCATTCGAACATTGCTTGTAAATACAGTGTCTCATGATTATGAGATTGGCAGATGGATGTGAAAGCTGCTTTTTTAAATAGATATCTTGGAAAGATACCCATTTGGAGCAGCCTTTGGGTTTTACTTTTAGTGATGAAGATCACAAGGTCTGCAATCTATAAAGATCATTTATGGACTCAAGCAAGCATCTCGGAGTTAGAACACTTATTTCAATGATACGACCAAATCATTTGATTTCATCAAAAGTGAGGAGGATCCGTGTGTCTTTAAGAAAGTTAGTGGGAGTGCCATGACATTCCTCGTATTATTTATGGATAACATCCTCCTAATTAGGAATGATATTTTCATGATGACCTCGACTAAGATCTGGTTGTTGAATGATTTTTTTATGAAAGACCTTGGTAAATTATCCTATGTCCTAAAAATTAATGTCTATAGAGATAGATCTAAGAGAATGCTTACAATCTCATAGAAATTATATATAGAAAAAGTACTGAAGAGGTTTAGTATGAAGAACTACCAAAGAAAATTATTACCCTTTAGGAATGGAGTTCATCTCTCCAAGAAGATGTGCCCCAGCACACCTGAAGAGATTGAGCACATGAGCAAGATCCCTTATGCTTCTGTAATAGAAAATCTCATGTATGCTATGCTATGTACATGACTTGATACATCTCTTGCTGTGAGTGTTACAAGCAAATATCAGTTGAATTCAAGCTAGGAGCACTGGATAGTTATGAAGAATATCCTTAAGTACTTAAGAAGTACTAAGGATATGTTCTTAATCTTTAGAGGAGAAAAATTAAGGGTATAAGGATACACAGTCTTAGATTTTATGTTTGATATTGATGATAGAAGATCTATATCAGAATATGTATTCCTATATTATGGTGCTGTGGTAGATTGAAAGAGTTCCAAACAACCATTTATTATAGATTTTACCATAGAGGCAAAGTATATCGCCACATCTAAGGGTGCTAAAGAAGCTTTCTGGTTCATAAAATTTATTATAGAGCTTGGAGTAATGACATGAGATATCATATCACTCTACTGTGATAATAGTGGTTCCATAGCTTTAGCTAAGGAACCAAAGTCTCACCAGAGGTCTAAGCATATAGAGCGATAATTCCACTTGATTTATGAATACCTCATGAAGAACTAATTCGAGGTGTAGAGAGTAGACTCCATTGATTAAGCTATTGAGCCAGCAAAAGATTGAAGCTCATCTTAAGAAGGTGAGGCTTAGGTTTATAGCCAGTTGGCTTTAATAAAAAGTGGAAGATTATTATATGTATGTCGTAGAAGCCAAGTTTACTGATACATGTAATCTTTCTAGTGGCATAATTTTGTAATTGAATCAATAACTTAAATTAATTTTTCATTCATATTGTCATATATCCATGAATCATCTAAGAAATTAATAAGATAATGATATGTATCCTTAAAAATTAAGAATTTGAGGCATGTATCATTGATGATTAATTCTTAAATACTCATGATCAATGGATCATCATGAGGATGATAATCGATCCAATAAGATTGGAGCATGGATCACTTTTCTCTAGATAGATGAGTCTTGAGTCTATGGTAAGGAGGCACTGGAGTGAGAGTGCAGGTGATTGTTAAAGAATAAGGATACCGAGCATGACAAACATGAGTAGTCACATGGATATCTATCCACTCATCAGTGACTTACTTGATGTTGTAGTCATGTGAGTAGTCCTTAGACCTACGGTGCCTCAGTTATTCATAATAGGCTACTGTATTTTGATTGCATAATTACTTAGTTATCTAGCCATTCGGAACCTTACAGTGTATGTTGGCTATAGTAGATTTATTGTAGGAGTAGGATATGCACCTACATGAAATATATCGATCTTGATAGATAAGGAGTAGTCCTATATTATTCATGAGACTGAGTTCAGAAATTCATGGCCATTGTAGTATGAATGATGGAAAGGAGTGTCCATAAAGATTTCGCATATGAACTTGAATTGATTGAATATTATATATGTCAAGCGATGAGGTTTGATGAGTAATTCATAACCTCTAACTTATCGGGACTCACGATAGAAGTACTAAATCATACGGAACTGCATCTAGAAGTTCATTATTCAATTCTACTAGGTTGCCACTAGATACTACTGGTTGCCACTACATACTGCTAGGTGTCATTGATAGATTCTGAGATTAATAAGAATTATTTTGATGATCGAATTATTCTTAATTGGTTGAATTGAAAGTGTTCTAATCCATTGAAAAGGATTTCAGTGATATTATGAATGGAGATCATAAAATATCTCACTACTAGACAAAATTAAACCATGGGGTTATACAAACAAGAGAATTGATATAGGATTATGCAATTAGGTTTATGAAGTCCCAATTGACTTAGGATTTAGAAAAATTTTATTGGATTTAGAAACATCATGCTAGCACATAGTTAAACCCAAATCCTCTTGCACTTGGGCTCCCTATTGGATAGAGATTTGACCAAGTCAAAGCATGCAATCTGGATAAGGATGAGAACCAAGAGTTGGCCGTCGTCTTATCTGCCTTTGGTGTAGAGTCTTAAGGAGGGGCATTAAAGAAAAAATCCTCCAGATCTCAATCATATTCGGATGGAGTCCAGAAAGAATAGATTTAAGTTTAAAAAATTTTCATAATAATTATAAAAACATACTCCAATGTGCAGTGGAGATAAGACCGAGGTGTTGAAAATTCTGCAATGCTACTTCATGAGACCTGAAAGCATGAACTCTCTACTTTGCATGCATGCCACGCAATGTAGAAGAGGGATGAGATGTGAGGTGCAACACCAAGAAGGAAGAAGCAAAGGGGGAGGCAAGATCAGATCCTCTACCCACATGCCAAGTGAAAGAAGAAAGAAATCCCTAGGACTATCTCTCTCATGCTTACCCTTGGTCATGCCCCCAAGGATGGATCAAATTATGTTGCCACCCAAGGGGTCTCCCTTCTTTATATAGATGAAACCTAAGACCTAGTTGAATCCTAATCAAATAAGGATGCTATGGATAACTACCTTGACAAGTCAAATCCTAGTTCAAGTAGGAGACCTAAAGTGATATACCAATCTTATTAGGAGATATGGTTCCAACTTTGAACCGCCAACTGTTAGCCCATCTTTGTACCGCACAAACCAAGGCCCTTGACTAAAAATATTAGGCCCAATCCTCTCTTGGTCGGCCACATATAAGAGAGATTCTCAGTGGTCAAAGCCACTAGTTGACCAAATCAAATTTGATCCAAATTGAGTCCAATTTAAATCCGATTCGAATCTAATTCAAACTAAATTCAAATAGACTATCTAGCCCTAATCTAATTAGAATTTTAGATCCCAGTCTAACTTGGATAATTGACCAATTAAATTAAGCCTAATTAATTTAGATCTGATTTAAAATTAATTATGACTTTAATGTAATCTTTCATTCAACCTTAGATCTTTTTAGGTCAAAATCATTCCCGGAATCAATTATGAACCTCATGGCCAGTACTAGCTAGGCATAATTAGTATTTAATTTTATATGATCATTAACTTAATTTTTTAATTAAGTAAATCTATTTATTCAATCAAGTCAAGCACTTCCAAATTGAACATATAGATATTAGATCAATTCTTTTCTACTTTGCATGACTTATGTGTGTGACTTTATAGGTTTGAACACTAAGCTGATCGTATAGGAACTAATTTTTTGTGCTAATCAAAGTGACCATCTAGCAATAATATCCGATGTCTAGATAGGTCAAATAATTATAAAGCAACATTCAAGAATCTTGGTATATGGTTATTGCATAATTCATCTATTTGACCTTTAATGCTCAGGACGACCTAGGATTAAATTGTCAACCCTGGAATAGTGATCCATATTGTATTTCAACCTTTCTCAAATCTTGTGACAATCACATGAATTATCCTAGCTAAGATTTTACTGGATTGAAATATAATGAAGCATTACCATTCTTTAATGGAGGGGTTAATCCCATCTTGATTCACATACCGACTTAGCAAGTACTTGACTATACCCAAAATTCTTTCATCACTATGTTAGAAATACAGATAATCCGACATCAAAATATAGTGAGTTACATTTAAGTTATGATGGTGATCTCAGGTCTGAGGGATACACACCCATATCCTTCGTGAGCATCTCTTGACAGCAAAGTGCTTCACAGGTGAGTTACTGTTCGGTGATGATATATTTCTATATCTCATCTGTATGCTATACCATTTTCTCCTCACTCATTGATTAAGAAGACAACTAACCCATATGGCATATAATGATCTACACTCGATAAACGTTATCATTCTTGTAATAACGTATCATTTGATCACGAATATAGTTTAAGAACTATTCGATAAATCCTCCTTTATCGATCATTTATAGTTCTAAGAACTTCATCATAAAAGAAGTTCTAAGAAGATGCAATATGAGGAACTACCAAAAATATTTTTTATTAATAAAATTTAATTTATATACATATACAAAAATACAATCGTCTACAGCTTAGACAATTGGCTTTAGGATACTTTTTCTAACAAACTCCCATTTGGACTAAAGTCAATCGAAACAATATCTAATATCTATCTTCATCTTATGATCATCGAACTACTTGATTCTGAGGGCTTTAGTGAATAGGTCAGTCGGTTCTCTTTTTTATTAATCTTTTGAAGATTGACGTCATCTCAATCCACGATCTCTCATATAAGGTGATAGCAACGCAGAATGTGTTTAGCTCTCTGATGGAACTTTAGTTTCTTCGCTTCAGCTATGGATCTAGTGCTATCATAGTATAGCAGAATAGGACCATCAATGGGGGGTGCTACTCCTAATTCATCGATGAACTTGCACAATCAAACAGCTTCTTAGCATCAGATGTTGCGATGTACTCCATCTTGCAAACAAAATCAGCTATTGTGTGCTGTTTGAAACTTTTGCAGTAGATCGCTCCATTATTTAGGATAAATATGTATCTCAACATGCTCTTGCTATTATCATGGTCTAGCAGAAAATTAGAATCAATATATCCTATAAGTTTTAAGTTAAATTCTCCATAAATGAGCCATTAGTCCTTAGTATTTCTCAAATACCTAAGGATTGTCTTTACAGCCTTCTAATGGTTCTTACCCGGATCAGACTAGTACCTGCTCTCTACCCTTAGTGAGTAGACTATATTCAATCTCATACATGTCATGGTGTGCATGATAGATTCTAGTATCAAAATATATAGGATTCCACTCATACGCTCTCTCTTTAGGAGTGTCAAGCAATCCTTCTTAAAAAGAATAATTTCTTGGCCTATCAGTAGATAACCTTTCTTAAAATTTACCATGCTAAACCTCTTCAGCATGGTACCAATGTACGTAGATTAGGACAACCCAAGCATCCTTTTAGATTTATCTCTATAGATCTTTATTTCTAGGATATAGGATGCTTCTCCCAAATTCTTCATGGAGAATTGAGATGGCAACCATACCTTGATTCTCTATAATGCAAGAGCACCATTCTCAATTAAGAAAATGTCATCCACATATAATACAAGAAATACAACCATAGAACTATTTGCCCATTTATAGACACAAGGCTCTTCTCTATTCTCAATAAAGCCATACATTTTGATCGTCTTATCAAAATGCATGTTCCCACTCCTTGAAGCTTACTGCAGTCCATAAATAGATCTATTTAACTTGCACACTTTAGATTCATCTATGGATGTAAATCCTTTAGGTTGTATCATATATACCTCTTCTTCCAGCTCTATATTAAGAAAAGCAGTTTTGACATCCATTTGCTAAATCTCATAATCTAAATACACTACGATTGCAAGCAAAATCTGAATGGATTTGAGTATTATCATAGAAGAAAATGTCTCATCATAACCAATACCATAACGTTGATGATATCTCTTGATAACTAGATGGACTTTATAGGTCTCCACCTTCCTATCTACTCCTCTTTTTCTTTTGAAAATCCATTTGCACCCTATGGATTTTATCCCTTATGGTAGATCAACAAGTATCCATACACCATTGATCTCCATGGATTCCATCTTGGATTTCATGGCATCAAGCCATTTCTCAAAGTCGTGCCTTTATATGGCATCCATATAGGTAATCAGATCCTTGTCATTCTCATCTAGTTCAATAGGATCACTACTCCGGACTAAGAAATCATTATATCTATCCGACTGATATAGTACTCTATCAGATCTCCTCAAAGATATGTTTACAATGAGTTGTGGGTTTGATTCTTTAATTAAATCTAATTTTGTATGTGATTATGTCAGTTCTTCTACCTCACAAACTTCACCAAGTTCGATATTAGAGGCATTAGTTTCTTTTCTAAAAACTTCTTTTCTAAAAAGATTGCCTTATTGCTGATGAATATCTTTTGTTCTTCAATAAGATAGAAGTAATATCTCTTTATTTTCTTAGGATACCCTACAAAATTATACTTATAAGACCTTGGTCCAAGCTTGTCAGTCTATAAATATTTTATATAAGTCAGACAACCCCAAACCCTAAGGTAAGATAGTATCGACCTGCGCCCAGTCCACATCTCATATGAAGTTTTTGCTATTGATTTGCTTGGAACCTTATTGAGCACATAGCAAGAAATCTCAAGGGCATAACCCTAAAAAGAGACAGACAAACTAGCAAACCCCATCATGGACCGAACCATGTTTAATAAAATTTGATTTCTTCTTTCTGATGCACCATTATGCTGAGGTATTTTAGGAGATGTCTATTGCGAGAGAATCTTATTCTTCTCTAGATATGTCAGAAATTCACTTGTGAGGTATTCTTCTCCTCGATCTAATCAAAAAATTATAATACTCTTTTCAACTTATTTTTCTACTTCATTATAGAATTATTTGAACATTTCAAATGATTCAGACTTCTACTTCATAAGATAGATGTACCCATATCATCAATGAAGGTAATGAAGTAACTATATCCACCTCATGCACTAATGTTCATGGGTCTACATACATCACTATATATTAGATCTAAAACATCACTACAAGAAAAATGGATATTAGCGATGGTATTAGCGACGGTAAAAACTTTCATCGTTAATAGGCATTTTTTGCCACTGCAACACCGACAAAGAAAAAAGACGTCGGTAATACTATTAGTGACAACAATCTTGATATTAACGATGGCAAGAGCCATCTCTAAAATTCTAAAAAAAATTAAAAATATTTAAAAATAAAAAATATTAGCGATGATAAATTTTAATTATTAGCGATAAAAAAATACCATCGCTAATAATTAACTACTAGCGATGGTATTTTCATTACTAGCAATGGCTGAAGCCACCGCTAAAATTATTAAAAAATTTTAATTATTTTTGTAACATTTAAACATAAAATATATATTAGCGATGGGAGATTTTGGATATTAGCGACGAAAAGCTATCCATCGCTAATAAATTTTTAAAAATAATAATTTGGAGAAAGAAAGATTATTTTAAAATATTATTAATAACAAAATTAGCAATGAGAGTTATGCCATCTTTAATAATTCAGACCCTAGGTCAAACTCAATTCAAACCCGATTTGAATCCAATTCAAAATTCTGCCAAACCTAATCTAAATAGGCTTTGAATCAAAATTCAACTTACATTATAAAATTTAATTAATCTTAAATTAAGTTAAAATTAATTAAATTAAATTTGATTTAAATTAATTAAGAGAAATTAATTTTTAATTTTTGTTCAATTCAAATTCAATTCAAAATCCTCTCAATCCTAATTTAATTAGACTTTTAATTCAAGTCCTACTTGGATAGTAAAATCTAATTACTTTTAAATTAAGTCAAGTCTAATTAATTTAAGTTAATTTAAATAATTAAAAAATAATAATTTTTAATTTAGATTTGATTTGAATCCAATTTGAATTCTATTCAAATCCAATTGAGAATCCAGCCAATCTTAATTAATTTAATTAGACTTTTAATTTAAGTTATACTTGAATAGTAAAACCTAATTATCTTCAAATTAAATCAAGTCTAATTAAATTTAAAATAATTTAAATTAATTAGAACTTGATCCATGATTATATTTGAATCCAATTCGAATCCGATTCAAATTTAATTCAAAATTCTGTCAAACCTAATTCAATTAAGCTTCGAATCCAAATCCTACATGAATTATAAAATTTAATTAACCTTAAATTAAGTCAAGATTAATCAAATTAAAGTTAATTTAAATTAATTAAAAATTATAATTTTTAATTTGGGTTTAATTCGAATCAAATTCAAATCTAATTCAAATTTGATTAGAAAACCTATCAATTCTAATTCAATTAGACTTTAAAATCCAAGTCTTACTTGGATAGTAAAATTCAATTACCTTCATATTAAGTCAAGCCTAATTAAATTTAATTTGATTAAAATTAATTAGAAGAAAATAATTTTTAGTTTAGGTTTGATTCAAATTCAATTGAAACCTGATTCAAATCCAATTCGAAATCCTATCTAATCTAATTGAATTAAACTTTGAATCTAAGACCTCATTAAATTTTAAATCAAATTATCCTAAAATTAAGTCAAGCCTAATTAAATTTGAATCTGATTCAAAATCCTATCAAACCTAATTCAATTAAACTTTGAATCCAAGTCCTATATAGAATATTAAAATTCAATTAGCCTCAAATTAAGTCAAGTCTAATTAAATTAAATTTATTTTAAATTAATTAGGACTCAATTCATAAATTAATTAAGTTTAAAAATTTAATAAAATCTAATATTGATTTTTAACCATCCAAAAAATGACCTAAGAGAAAAAATTAATATTAAAATTTATTATTTTAGAAAATAATATAATTATTAGCGATGGCTTTAGCGATCGAGATCTTGCTGTCACTAATAATTTTTTTAAAAAATATTTTTTAAAAATTTAATATTATTAGCAATGGCATTTTTGTATTAGTGATGCTTTTGCCATCGGTAATAACTTTTCCAACAACATTATCAACAGCTTCTTGCCATCGATAATTATTAAAATTTTCTAAAAAGTTAACATTAAAATTTAGTATTATAAAAAAATTAATATTATTAGCAACGACGTTTTGTTATTAGTGATGAAAGTCGCTAATAACTTTAACATAGAAACTTTGGTTTTGCTGACCGTATTATCGATGGTGGTTTTACCATCGGTAATAGTCCATCCATAAACTCCGCCCATCTCTTTAGTGGGAAAAAAATTTCGACCAAAAAATTTCTTCGTGCCTTCTCCACTCTCCGCACGTTCTTCCCAGCATTCCCCACTCCCCGCACGTCCTCCTTCCCAACGACGCAACCCTGCTGGTGCCTCCTACACCGCAGCCTCGAGCCCGTTGCCCTGGCCTCTCTTCGCTCGAGCCACTAGTGCTCCTATGCGGCTGCCCCGACCTCGCCGTGCTGGCCTTGCCTCCCTCGAGGGTGCCCCGACCCTATAGCCCTGGCCTTGCCTCACCTACTACCATCCCAACCCCACCGACATCTCCTACTCAATGGTCTCGAGCTAGCCACCCTGGCCCCCACCTTTCCTGTGGCCACCCCAAACCTATCGATGCCTCTTGCACCACGGCCCCGAGCCTCCCACCCTATCCTTGCCTCTCCTACTATCGTTCGCTCCCTGCCGATGCCTCCTGCGCTGCATCCTTGAGCCAACCACCCCAACCCTGCCTCTCCTATGGCCGTCCCCGCCCCATCGATGCCTCTTACGCCACGATCTCGAGCCCACCATCCCGACCTTGCCTCTCCTACGGTCGCCCGTACCCCACCAGCGCCTTCAATGCCGTGGCCCCGAGCCTGCCACCCTAGCCCTGCCTCTCTCACAGCCCCCCCCACCCTACCAGCACCTCCTTGTCCGTGGCACCAGAGCCTACTGTCTCTGTCCCACCGGCTGGTCTGATCACACGACCCCTACCTTGCCGCCCTCAGCTTGTGGCCTCGATCTTGCAGCCCCTTTTCCCAACCTGCGATCCCGATCTTGTAGCCCCTTGTAGCCCCTTCCCTCCCACTATAAGTAGTAGCAGTAGCGACAACATTAGCATCAACTGATGTTGTTTAGTATTAGTGATGGCTAGGATCATTACTAATTAATTAATTAATTAATTAGATCTATGGGATTTGGATCTCAGCATGTAGAGTATTCAAATCGAGAGAAGATGTCGGTCAGTATTGCAAACATGGGGCTTGGGCATGCCCTGCGTGCCCGGGCCTCGGATCATAGCTGGCGTCAAAGACATTTCACTCTCACGTGCCGGACATCATTAATTATGTTTTAATTTGAATAAAATTTATATTGCATGGAATGATAGACCCATCGATGTACATATTCTAAGATATCCATATATTTATTTATTTTTGTATGGATAAAAAAATTATGTACATTGATCAATTAATTATCTACTATAGATAGTTTAAAAAATATAAGTAATTCTATAGACCATTATAGTAATCAAACGGTATGCTGAGGGTTCGAAAAAAATTTTGGATAATTTTTTTTTTCTCCTTACATAGGAGAACTAAGGAGAAGTACTATCAAAATTTTTTTCGGCTTCTATTGCATATCGTTTGATTACTGTAATAGATCAGTAGAATTAATACATTTCTTGAATGGGATAAGATCTATCTTTACCTATTAGTTGATGATAGGATGCATTAATTTACTATATAAGTTATTTTGAATGATAAAATAATTTTTTATTGTTATCTTATATTTATTTATATATAGAATTCTTAGATAGTCGATCATGGATTGTAGTTGGATGGACCGTCGAGTAATCAATGGAGAGATTTCTATTGAATATAGGAAGGGTGTAGAGTACTTTTATGATTTTATTTTTGGTAATGCAACACCCTAACAATAAGGATGGGCTCGTTGTCCTTGTAATAGATGTGATAATAAAAAAATATTTAATAGAGATATAATTACTGTCCATTTATATAAGAGTGGATTTATGTTCAACCATAAGCATTGGTGTATGCATGGAGAGACGTGAGAGAAAGTTGCAAGGACTGAACTAGATAGGACATGGACATAGATAGAATGGTGGATATGGTTATGGATGTGGCTAATTCTGAATTTAACTAAAATATATGAAATACCGCATGCTGAAGAATGCTGATGAACCATTATGGTCGGAATATGAAACACATACCGTACTATCGACTGTGTCAGAATTATTGAACTTGAAGGTCGAGTTTAATATGATAGTCAATTATTATGATAGGATGGTAGCAATAATAAAGAAAATGCTACCAAAGGATGAAAAGCTTATTGAGAGCTTCTATACTTCAAAAAAAAATGATGAAATGGTTGGGCATGGGATATGAGAAAATAGATTCATACCATAATGGTTACATGCTTTTCTATAAAGAGAACCAACAGAAAAGCTCATACAGCATATGCTGTGCAAGCCAATTTAAGTCGAGGCAAGAGGATAAAAATCAGAAGGACATACCATATAAGATTCTTTGATATCTTTCTCTCACTCCTAGACTTTAGAGACTCTACTTATCCAAGAGTGCTGTTGAGTAGATGAGATGGCACAAAGAAGAACCATGCAAGCATCCTGATATGATGTGTCATCTATCAAACAGCGAGGCATAGAAGCAATTTGATGCTGGCCACCCTTTATTTGTTCAAAAATCATGCAATATTCGATTAGGTCTATCTACTGATGGCTTTACACCATGCAACAGTCCCTTATTCATATTGGTCAGTCTTTATTACTCCATACAATTTGCCACCTAAGATGTGCATGAAAGAACATAATATCTTTCTTACATTACTCATTCTGATCCACGACATCTTGGTAGAAGCATTGATATATATCTAAGGCCTCTTGTTGATGAGCTGAAATTATTATGGTTCGATGGCATTCATACTTTTGATGCATCAAAGAAGCAGAATTTTGTATTGAAGGCTGCGTTGATGATTTATACTTTTGATGTATTGAAGAAGTAGAATTTTGTAATGAAGGCTGCATTGATGTGGATCATTAGTCATTTTTCTGCTTATGGAATGCTATTAGGATGGAGCACTCATGAAAAGCTAGCATATTCCTATTGTATGGAGAATATAAAATCATTTTAACTTGAGCATAGTCGTAAGTCCTGTTGGTTCAATTGTCATCGTTAATTTCTTCCTGAGCATCATCCTTTTCGAAAGCAGCATAATAGTTTCAGGAGGAATAAGATAGAGAGGACCATGCACCCCAGTGACTCAGTGGTATGAAAGTGTTTTAGAGGATATCCCAATTAGATAATGTCCTGTTTGGCATTGAATTTTACAAGCAGAAGTCTCAGAGGTTCGGTAGAACTCATAATTGGGTGAAGTGAAGCACCTTCTGAGAATTATCGTATTGGTCCACTAATTTAATCCATCATAACCTTGACGTCATGCATATTGAGAAAAATGTATTTGATAATATTTTCTATACTATTATGGATGTCAAGAGCAAAATGAAGGACAATCCCAAGGCTTGAGTAGATATGAAGAACATATGCAAGCATCCTCTATTAGAGCTGATTGAGATATCACCTGAAAAAATTTTAAAGCTAAAAGCATCTTATACCTTAACAAGGGAGCAGTTGAAGAATGTATGTGAATGGTATAAAAGTCTTAAATTTTTAGATAGTTATACAAGTAATCTAGCTCTATACATTAATGTTAAAGCTTGCAGATTTTATGGGCTAAAGAGTCATGACTGCCATGTATTCATGCAACGATTGGCTTCACATGATCTCCTTCCCAACTTCATTTGGAGTTCTTTGATCGAGCTTAGCCTTCTCTTTAGAAATATTTGTGCTACCGAACTATCCACCAACCACATATCCAGTCTTGAGGCTAGCAGTGTAGAGACCATATGCAAGTTAGAGAAGATATTCCCTCTCAGCTTTTTTGACTTCATGGAGCATCTCATGATTCATCTGGCACATGAAGTTAGGGTGGAGGGCCTGGTGCAATACAAATGGATGTATCCATTTAAAAGATATATGCACAGTTTCAAGAAAAAAGTAAAAAATAAGGCCCGAGTTGAAGGTTCTATTGTATATGCTTACATAATAGAAGAGATTTCAAATTTTAGTCGACACTATTTTAATCCCAGTGTGCAGACCAAGCTGACTCAAGTGGATCGAAATGATGGTGGTGGTGTTGAGGGATCAGAGTGGAAGATCTCAATATTTGCCTATCCCGCTCGAGAATTTGGGCTCAAGATTTGTCGGATTTTCTTTGATACTAAACTTTGATAAGCAGAGACATGTTTTGCTAAACTATGTGGAGGTCGACCTATATGCTATTAGAATTTGACACCTCAAATTCGATCCATAATAAAGATGAATCAGTGTCAGCAAGCAGTCGAGCTGGTTCGGATACAGGGTTGAGCCGATTCGGATTGAGATCGAGATGGCTCAAACCATAGTCGAGTTGGTCCTCTCAGGCAAACAAAAAGTAGAAGTTCGATCGAGATGCAATCAAACCAGCTCAACCCCTGACCGAGCTAGCTCGATGGAAATGAATAGAATAGGATGAGGTTTTTTATTTAGACTCAGATTGTGATTAATCTAAAGGATCTAGGGGAGTTGCGCATGGACCATAGGATCCAGCGGCCATGGAGAGTTGCGATCATGATCTGAAGGTTGAAAAATATTTTAAAACTTCATCAAGATCATGTTCGACTCATATTAGGAGAAAAAGTTCTATTATGACTCCTATGAACTGCTAAGAAGAGAATTCTCATCCTATTTAAAGGGTTGAGGTACTGTGGAGTAGTGTGATGGCACGTCTAGTGTAAGAAGTACGTAGAGAGGCTCAGACAGCCATCAAGAGAAGCTTGATAGAACATCGAGTACATGTAGCCCATGAGAGAGAGAAGCAATAGGTGCATAGCATCCGACGAGGAGGCTGTGAGGGTAGAGCATCTTGCAGCTTCTAAGGATCTCCTTAGGATACTGAGAGAGCTTTTATGAGGGTAGCTTCTAGTTGAAAGAGATTTATGTACGATGAGTTAAGAGTGGATGTTCTTCTCTTGTATCTACTTCTCTCTTTCATAGTGAGGCTTTGCATATCCCATGGAGGCAAGCCCTTTGGCTAATCCACATACTTGATTGCTTTTCTTATTTTATTTTCTTCTTTCTTTCTATTGTAATTTGTTGGTACTAGATTCTTAATAAGTGGTATCAGAGTAGCTGATATCCCAATAGATTAGTATTAGAGTCAGATTGTACCAAAGCGTAGATTATAGTAGTGGATAGAGATTGAAGAATATGGAGAAGACAGTTATAATCAAGATGGAGATCAATAGGCTCGATGGAAAGAATAATTTCTCCTTGTCGCAAGTAAGAATAAAGAATGTCCTCATCCAATAAGGGTTGATCGATGCTTTCTTAAATGATGAGATGTCAGCCACCATGGAGGTAAAGGATTAAAAGTAGATCTAGATGTAGGCGATAAGCACAATCTACTTGTACCTAGTGGATGATGTCATGATCCATATACTTGGTAAGATTTTTCTGATGGTACTGTGGTCGAAGTTCGAAGAGTTGTACATGATGAAGTTGCTCACCAACATGCTATTTCTTTGAAGATAATTCTACTAGCTGTGGATGGACGAAGGTCAGAGTGTGTGGGAGCATCTATCTAACTTTCAAAAGATCCTCACCGACCTCCTCAGCATTGGCAAAAAAGTTAAGGAGAAGACCAGTACGTTGGTCTTACTAACATCGCTTTCTCCTTCGTATGAGTCCTTGGTGATTGCTCTTCTAGTGAAAAAGAGCACCATCAAGATAGATGAGATCACTGCAGCGATACTTCAGAACGAGGTTCTCAGGAGGGAGAATCCAGCTTCGAGCTCAGATGATGGCAGCTTAGCTTTGACAATTTCTAGAGAAGCAGGAGGTAGTAGATGGAGCGGCAGAGGATCACGAGGAGGATGATCCAGGTCCAAGATGAGGGATCCTAACAAGATCAGATGCTACAGGTGCGATAAGTTGGGACATCGAGTCAAGGATTGCCCACAACTCAAGGATCAGATGAGGGCTACTATAGCGATGTCAGTAGCAAGTCAGAGGATGATATCTTGAAGATATCTGATGAGGTATCTATTTTTTTCAGCAATAAATTTTTGATTCTGTATACACATATCATGTTTGTTGTAGAGAGGAGCAGTTTGAATTCCTAGAGAGCAGTGAGGGTACTATTTATCTATCGAATGGATCGAGCTGTGCGATTAGAGGCATCAAGACGGTCAGCTGGAGGACACATGATAGTGCAGTGAAGAGATTGGAGGAGGTTCAATATATATCCAATTTCAAACAAAATCTTATCTTACTGAGTAGACTGGATTCAAATGGCTACAGATGGATAGCTGATGATGAAATCCTAAAGGTCATGCACGGCGATAGGATGATATTGGAGAAAAAGAAGAAAATGAGAGAACATTACTATATGACAGAAAATCCAGTGCGAGGTGGAGCTTCAGGAGCCAGAGGAAGCCTAGTGTGAGGTGGAGCTTCAGGTGGAGATGGATCGGGCATGAGATAGGAGCTCGGAAAGATGAGATGCAACATCATAGAGTGAAGTTCCTATTGTCATAGGAGACTTCCTCGAGTAGGTCTTTGGTCAGAATGGACACAGCCCATGATGGAGATGGAATCGAGCGGCCTAACTCGACTCCCATGTTTGCCCATCCATGAGATAGCAAGCGTGCTCTAGGGCATGAGAGCTGGATGGATCACAAGCTTTCAAAGTTAAGTGGAGGTCGAATATCGAGTCAAGATGGAGATTATTATGATTTAATGCCTTGAATTCGATCCACAACAAAGAAGAATCAGTATCAGCAAGCAATCAAGCTAGCTCGATTATGGGGTTAAGCTGGCTCGGGCTGAGATCGAGCCAGCTCGAACCATAGTCGAGTCGATCCTCTTAGGTAGATAGAAAGCAGAAGTTCAGACGAGATGCAGTCAAGCTAGCTCGACCCTTGATCGAGCCGGCTCGATGGAAATGAACAAAGTAGGATGAAATTTTTTGTTTAGACTCGGATTGTGATTAATCCAAAGGATCTACAGGAGTTGTGCATGGACCATAGGATCCAGCAGTCATGGAGGGTTGTGGTCATGATCTGAAGATTGAAAAATATTTCAAGACTCCATCAAGATCATGTTCAACTCATATTAAGAAAAAGAGTCTCGTTAAGACTTCTGTGAACTGCTGAGAAGAGGATTCTCATCCTATTTAAAGGGATAAGATGCTGTGGAGTAGTGTGGTAGCACGTGTAGCATGAGAAGCACATAGAGAAGCTCAGGCAGCCATCAAGAGGAGCTTGACAGAATGTCGAGTACGTGCAGTCCATAAGAGAGAAGCAACAGAAGCATAACATCCGACGAGGAGACTGTGAGGGCAGAGCATCTTGTAGCTTCTGAGGATCTTCTTGGGATACTGAGAGAGCTTTTGTGAGGATAGTTTCTAGTTGAAAGAGATTTATGTACGGTGAGTTGAGAGTGGGTGTTCTTCTTTTGTACCTATTTTTTTCTTTTATAGTAGAGCTTTGCATACCCCTTGGAGGTGAGCCCTTTGGCTGATCCACATACTTAATTGCTTTTCTTATTTTGTTTTCTTCTTTCTTCTTATCATAATTTGCTGATACTAGATTCTTAACAAGTAATATTAGAGTAGCTGATATCCCAACATATGTCCTATAAGTGTCTATCATAATCTTATCTCTTTAATCACTTATTTCAATATACTTATCTTATGTATGTTTAGGCAGTATGATGAGATGCTGAAAGGAGAAAATCCGAGCATAACTAATGAAAAAGTATCAAAATAGCGCTTAGAGAACTTTATATGTTGGTTTTGTTAATTGATCATTTAAGGTAGCGAGTCCATACGAAGGAAGCTGAGACTGTTAAGTTATGGGTCTGAAAAATACATGACATGCTATAGTAGCCGTAACGTAAATGGTTTCAAATTTTACACCCAACAATATGAAAATTATAAAAGAACAATGAACAGTGGTGTGTGTATAAAAGATAGCTAGTGGGAAGATAAGCCAGAGAGTGACTACTATGGAATTCTTGAAGAAGTGATTAAGATGAGCTACATTAGAGGTAAGTATCATTCTATTTAAGTGCTAATGATTCGATACCGATAATAGTATGAAGGTTGATCCATAGTATGAGCTTATTGAGATCAAACATGGATCAAAAGCTTATGTCAACGATCCATTTGTACTAACTTCACAAGCTACTCAAGTGTATTATACTCCTTTTTCATCAAGAAAAAGAGGAAGGAAAGATTGGTAGGCTATATGCAAAATTAAGTCTCGAGCCATTCATTACGTGCTCGAAGAAGAAGAAGAGCCCCAATTATCAAAATGCTTTCAAGATGATGAGATAGTAGGAGTTCATCAATCCTTCGATGATGTGGAATTAGATGCTCTAGAAATACTCCTACATGAAAATAGCTAACATGAGGAGATAGATTCAACTGAGATTGTTTTAAAAGACAATCTTCCCCAAGAAGAGAAAGAAGAGGAAGAATAAGAGGAAGAATCAGAAGAAGATTTTGAAAGATACCAAACATTTAAAAATTAAGGCCAATAAGTATTTTTTGGATCATTTTAATTACTTTCCTTACATCATTTTAAACCTTGCATTGCCATCCATAATTATTTAATTAATTTGATGAATCTATTTATTTTTATTTTTTGAGAGCATATATCATATCTTCTAGAGATCGGAGTCACGCTAGTCGAGGACAAAGCTCTCGAGGAGAGAGCAATCATATGGCCAATTTTCATGATTTTGCACCTCTTACATTGGGCGATAAACTCTAATACTTTATATATTCTCATTTATGTTATTTTATTATTTGTTAACTAATATAACATTTTTTGTACTAGATTTTTTGTATTCAGATTCAAAAAATAAGGGATCACCAATGACCCCATAGTCCCATGCAGTAGTGGCTACTGGCTCTCAGACACAGTGCCATGGTCAAGGACTTGCTCGACTCGTGGCACCTCTAACTGGGTTGGAGGATAGGTAGATCATCCATATCCAGAGCCGCTCTTAAGTACTACATGCTCAATTAATATGTTTATAATTTTATAATTTTAGAGTTAACATTTATTCTTCAAAATTAATTTTACAGCACATTCAATGAGCCTTCAACATCTCATGTCGCTACTAGGATCATACACCGATTGATGCCGGGCCCGATGAATGATTTCTCAAGTTGGTCATCGGGAGCTCGTAATGCAGCCTAGGAGATATTTTTGATAAGTCAAAACTAGTTTAATTTATTCCTTTCCATTACGTTGGTATTTTAATTATATATTAATACACACTTTCTTCTATCTTGCGAGAGTATTATCGATTTAAGACTCTCCAGGATGAGGAGACTGGCTGTCAGATCTTCGAGGAGGTGGCCATACGGAGGCTTCAAGATGGCCTCTACAACCTCAGGCAGTCCATCATCCAGCACTCTAGTTCTCAATCACCATTAGACTGGAGGTTCTTCATGCATTACTGAATGTGGATGGACATATAGTAGGCCCTCTACAACCAGTGGAGCAATGAGGAGTACTTTGGTAGGCGATAGAGGGCCTGGCAGAATCAGGTTGTCCAACAGGATCCAATTAGGCATAAGGGCAGCTCAATCGGCATACATGTTGTGGCCGATGGACTGGTAAGAAATCAATACCAAAACTCTTCACTAGAACTATAAAAATTTTTATATGCATGTTTAATTAATTTAATTTTATTATTTATATATTATAGATATGGTATCTAGGTCGTCCACCAGATCAGCTATAGTTGTGGTGGGCCACACACCAGTCTAGGAGGACTGGTGACTATTTAGATTCTACATCACGATAGATCATGATAAAAACTTCAAACTTTATTTAATAATTAAGTTGTTATAGAATTTAAATTTTATATTAGAATTAATATATTTCTAAACTATTCAAATGCATTATATGGAGTATATTGCTGAGAGATATGGCGATGAGCCATCTTCTCTGCCCCCCTTGATCTTGAGGGATGACTCAGCACCACCCGGGGGGGTGAATAGGAGCCAGGTCATAAGATTTGGCTACAGCTTCGACACTCCACCATCTCGATATTCTTCAGCATCCTCATAGACCTTAACATTCAAGACTTAGAGTGATGCGCACATGGAGGAGGTCGTACAGAGGCTTCTGAGCCAGCAACCTCAGAGCCTCCTAGATGCCATCTACGATACGATCGTGGAGCTTCTCAAGGACCCGCTACTTCATGACTAGCTAGGATCGTTGTCCCAGCCATCACATTAGGTAATTAATTATATCATTAAATTCTTTTACTTGTTTTAAGAATTTATATTTAGAAGCTTCATATATTTAGGTTTAAATTTGGAAAAAAGATCTAGGGACTAAAAATTCAATCTAACTATCCAATCGATGGGTCAAGGATGTTCATAGCTCCATATCATCAAATCAAACATGCAGGAATAATATGTTCGAAAATAGGAGTAATGTATTGAAAGATACATCTCCGTATCGAAAGATACATTTTCGTATCGAAACTTACTAATATTATTTTATTTTCTTTATTATAAGATGTTGAGATATTTGACTCTCATCCATCAGCTGCTAGAGAGGAGCAGGAGGAGGCAGGTCACAACGAGGATCAAACTAATTTTTTTCTAGATGTATTATATTTTTTTAATGTATTATAATTTTTTTGATACTGCTTGTAAAAAAAACTTGTATATTTATATTTTTAATAAAATATAATTAGTTTTTAATTTTTAATTATCATATTATTTTTGAATTTTAATTATAATAGATATTAAAAATTATAATTTATTATGATTAATTAAAATATATTTTAAAAAATATTATTATTATTTTTTAAAAATATATAAATTAACTATTAGCATTGATATTAGCAATGGCTTTAGATACGAAATGCCATCACTAATAATTATTCAAATAAATTATATTATTTTATTTTAAAATTATAAAAAATTAGTGATGGCTTATTTGGTTGCTAATAATTTTTAGCGATGGCTTTAGCCATGGAGTTATCATCGCTAATATTTCTTAAAATATTTTATTTTATTTGATTTAAAAATTTAAAATTATTAGAGATGATATTAGCGATGGAGAGGTCTATCGCTATTAAGTATTAGCAACAGCATTAGCCATGTCTCTGCCATCGCTAATATTTTTTTAAAAATTTAAGTATAAAACATTATTAGAGAGAGAATTTTTTTGTCGCAAAAATTGTCGCTAATTTTAGTTATCAGTGATGGCATTTTTTGCCATCTTTAATAATGATAATTAGCAATAAGATTTTTTTAGATTAGATTTTATGATGGTATTAGCAAAGTAGATGGCTAATAGGCAGAATTCTTGTAGTGCATCTCCAACTCATTCACCCTTTTTTTTAAAATGTGACTTTGTCATCTTACCAAGAAAACATGATTCACAGATTGGCAATGATTCACAATCATTGATATCAAAAAATTTCTCTTTAGCTAACCTGTTTATCCTATTCTTATTTATATGATCAAGCCGACAATGCCAAAGGTAGGTATCGTTGACATTATCTAACTTTGGATATTTATTTAGTGTGTATATTACACTAATAGGCTATGATAAAATGTAAATGTCATTCTTTAATTATTCACTCATTATTGTAACATCATTCATAATGATATCATAATAATCATTATTTATCAAAAGTATATATCCGTCCTTAACCAGAAGGCCTATAGATATTACATTCGTCAAGAATAAAGAACAATAATGACAATCATCTAAAGAAACAATATTCGTATTGAGAACAACCTGAACTATTCCTAATGTTAGAACTAGAATCGATCTTCCATCTCCAACAATCAGGATCTATTCATCATTCTTAAATTTTCTACTAACTTAAAATTTTTATAATGAATTGTAAATATGAATCGAACTTCTGGTATCCAATACCTCGCTAGTAGCATCACAAATAGAAAAATTATAAAATATTATCATATAAGCACTTTGATCAGCAACCAATTGCTTATTTTCTTTTCTTAGACTGTTTGGATCAAGGAAAGCAAGAAACTGAGGATAATTCCTCTTCCAGTGATCCAGCTTCTTATAAAAGAAGCACTCTGCCTTACTTTGGTTATCCTTAGATTTCTTGCCTAGCACGGGCTCCCTAGCCCTTGCAAGATCTTATTCTGCACCTTCTCCTTTCCTCCCTCAAAGGATTAGCATGCTTCCAAGGAAAATTCTTCTAATATTTGAAGCATTTTCTTAAACTGAGCATGCTCGAATTTACTACCAAATTCATCATTCATCGCTGCCCTCATAATGCAATGCACCATCATTCGATCACTGGGCCACTTTTGATAAGTGCCTCTAATCGCATTGGGCATGGGTTTATTAGGTGCAGGTTCCATAAGGACATAAAGAATCCTTTCATGCTCAAGGACAACCTTCAACTTTTCATACCAGCTACCAAAGTTAAGTTCTATAAGCTTGCCACTATCTAACAATGAGCAGAGCAACAAGACACTAGCCATTACTGAAAAAAGAACATAAGACCTTATTAGTATATGAATTATTAAATCCTAAAGACTTGAACTTTAGTCTAAAGATTCTTTCACTATTTTATTCAAATTGGTAGCCTCTACCTTCAATTTGAGAAATTACCTTAATTCCTTAGCGGGTACTAGAATCGACACAAACTATATACAGGCCCGAGGAAGGCTCGGCTAACCTATGTGCATCCATGGATAGGTTCTCAAATAATTATTTCTCCAAATAATTTTTAGTAGTTGATTTTGCCCCATGCTTCTTTTCAATAGATGAAGGCCTTCACTAAAAGTTTCGATTAGGTCCAATCATTAGCATGAACATATTTAGTGATTCTAACTAATGAATGATCAGGCCTAAGGAAAGCTCGGCCAACCCAACCATTCATTAGATAATACAATAGAGTCATCATATAACGAATGGCAATTCCAATATCCAGATAAACACCAGGCGGAAGGCACCTCCAATGTTAATCAAAATAATTGGATCGATTACCATTCACCTTAATGGGAGACCATGATTTTGTTATCCCCATAATATTATCATTTTAAGGACCTAATAATTTAGAGAATTTTATTATGATTGAGAATAAGAGAAGAGATTGACCAGTTATTTCAAAGAAATCCTTCTACTAACTTTAATAAGTCATGAGATAAACTGGTCCAGGAGCACCTAAATCAGTCACACTGATTTACCTTAATAGCATAGATTAACTCGAATCATCAAGCGGCAATTTGACTCCAATCTCAATTGACCAAATTGGCTAGATGAGTGATATTGGTGGGAGGGTCTGCCAAGGCTTGCCTTAGACACCATCGTAATGGCTAGATAAATGGGCTGCCAATTAAAGACCACCAGTCGAATTACCAAACTTACCTTAAACATCAATTTGTCAATAAGTTTCAATCAGATCAATGAGATAACTCGGGCTCGACCACTGAGCCACAATCATGTCTATTTGGTATGATCAAAATTATGGACTTGACCAATCTACAACTGTTGAGTTTCATCTAGAGAAGACTTGACCTAATCTAATTCAGCTCTTGATTAGATTTAGTCAATTTCTCAATTAGGTCCATATTTGATTCTAACCCTAGGTCTTACCTAGTTAATTTACCTGACTCGGCTAGCCCATACCCATGTTTTATACAACATTAGATGTTAAAATATCAATTCTAAATCTAATGATTCTATCTTTAATTCTTAATTAAGCGTAGAGTTGAAACATTTTTAATTGTTCGAAACAACAACATAAAACATGTAGTTCTTTTGTGGTCCTTTTATACGTTCATGTTTAATCATAATTAAGGATCTTAAAACTAATTTTCAGATCATAATTCAACCATTAAACATGATTTAAATAGATCTAAACCACTCTCATATATCATATACATCATAATAACATCATATGTCATAAAATTCAAACCTAACTAACATCTTTTGTTCATCAGTTTTAGATATTGAAACTAATTTTCAGATATGAAAATATTGCTTAAAATAGTAATTAAATAAATCATAAATCTATTTTAAATAAGATCTAAATATATTTATAATTAAAATATTTTTTTATAATTTTTTTTTATCGTTCTTCTTCATGAGATGTAATCACAATAGCACCCCAACATGCCATAAGAGAAACCCTAATGATTGGACAATAGAGGGATCTGATCCATTCTTCCTCTTATGATTGGACAGCCATGGTGATCAACTCAATTCAATTACTTGATTATCAAAAAAAATTCTATACAATATATCATATATATTTAAACAAAAATAATGTTTGTTTCATATGCAGAATTTAGATAGTATGTAGAAATTTAACTATACTAGTTGGAACATATGATCATATCACAAATTTAATTCAGATCTGAACCTAATTTATACACCACATAAATCTTATATTTCAGATCTAAATTAGCATGAAACTTTATTCAAAATAAATCTGGATGCATAATAAAATCTAATTTAAACAATGAACCAAATTTCACAAAAATTTCAGTTCAAAATAGATTTTATTTTTCATGAAAAATTAGACTTGTAACGATCTAATTGCTTATCAAAAAATTATGAAACTAGACATGATTCCTCTATATTAAGATCTAATCAACATCAGATCAAAATTTTAAAGAAATCACATTCAAAAATAATCTGATTTAAAGAAAAAAATCTAGTGACAATCTAGATATGAATTCAGATAACCAAAATTTTAATCATATTCAGATCAATGCCTGGATTGGCTCTAATACCAATTGAAGAAAAAATCCTTCAGATCTGAATTGTATTTAGATGGAGTCTAGGGAGAATAGATTTAATTTTAAAAAAATATATAATAATTATGAAAACATACCTCGATGTGCAGTGGAGATATGACCGAGGTGCTGAAAATTTTGCAATGCTGCTTCATGAGATCTGAAAGCACGCACCCTCTACTTCGCATGCACACTATGCAATATAGAGAAGAGAGATGAGATGTAAGGCACCACACCAAGAAGAAAGAAGCAAAAGGGGCGGCAAGATCAGATCCTCTACCACACGCCAAGAGAAAGAAGAAAGAAATCCCTAGGACTATCTCTCCCTCATGCCAAGCCTTGCTCATGCCCACAAGGATGGATCAAATTATGTTGCCACCCAAGGGGTCTCCCTCCTTTATATAGATGAAGCCTAAGACCTGACTGAATCCTAATCAAATAAGGATTCCATGGATAACTACCTTCATTAGTCAAATCTTACTTCAAGTAGGAGACCTAAGGTGATCTCCTAATCTTTTTAGAAGATATGGTTGGTGCCAACTCTTGGCCCATCTTTGTGCCACCCAAACCGAGGCCCTTGGCTAGAAAACTCAAGGCCCAATCCTCTCTTGGTCAGCCATAAATAAGGGAGATTCTCAGTGGTCAAAGTCACTAGTTGACCAAATCAAATTTGGTTCAAATTGAGTCTAATTTGAATCCATTTTGAACCTGATTCGAACTCAATTCAAATAGACTATCTAGCCCTAATCTAATTAAGATTTTAGGTTCTAGTCTAATATGGATAATTGATCAATTAAATCAAGCTTAATTAATTTAAATCTGATCTAAAATTAATTATGACTTGAATTCAATCTCTCATTAGACCTTAGATCTTTTGAAACTAATTCTGAACCTCATGGACAGTGCTAGTTAGACATAGTTAGTATTTAATTTCATATGACCATTAACTTAATTTTGTAATTAAGTAAATCTATTTGTTCAATCAAGTCAGGCACTTCCAAATTGAACGTATAGATGTTAGGTCAATTCTTTTCTACGTTGCATGACTTATGTGTGTGACTCTATAGATTCAAATACTAAGCTGGTAGTATAGAAACTAATTTCTTATACTAATCAAAGTGATTATCTAGTAATGATAGCTGATGTTCGGATAGGTCGAATATTTGCAAAGCAACATTTAAGAATCTTGGCATATGATTATTGCATAATTTATCCCCTTGACCCTTAATGCTCAGGACAACCTAAAGTTAAACTATCAACCCTGGAACAATGATCCATATTATATTTCAACCTTTCTCAAATTCTATGATAGTCACATGGATTATCTTGGCCAAAATTTTACTAAATTAAAATACAGTGAAGCATTATCTTCTTTTAACGAAGGGGTCAATCCCATCTTGATTCACACACACTGACTTAGCAAGTATTTGACTATACTTAAAAGCTTTACATCATTGTATTAGAAATATAGGTAATCCGATATTAAAGCATAGTGAGTTACTTGCAAGTCACTGTGGTGATCTCAGGTTTGAGGAATATTTATACCCATATCCTTCGCGACCATCTCTTGACAATAGGGTGCTCCACAAGTGAGTCACTGTTCGATGATGATGTACTCCTACATCTCACCTATATGCCATATCAGTGTCTCCATACTTCTTGGTCAAGAGGATAATCAATCCATGTGGCACACAATAACCTACACTTAATAAATGTTATCATCCTTATAATAATATATCATTTGATCTTGAATATAGTTTAAGAACTATTCGATAAATCCTTCTTTATCAATCATTTATAGTTCTAACGACTTCATCATAAAAGAAGTTCTAAGAAGATATAATATGATGAACTGCTAAAATAATATTTATTAATAAAATTTAATTCATATATATATACAAGAACACAACCATTTATAGCTTAGATGATTGGCTTTAGGACACTTTTTCTAATAGGGGTGCCAATAGTTGGTGCCCCATTTGAAAATTCATGTGGATCTAGAGAGAAAGAAGGTGCCATAAGAAGGAAGAGTCCTCATGAAAGGCTTTGAATAGTCAAAGCCTTATCTAATTTTGACATGGGAATTGGATAAGAATGGATGATGAGAAGAGAGGGACGCACGCCCCTTCTAGATGAGATCTAGGGGATGCACGCCCACTCTAGATAAGCATAAGGGACACCAACAGTTGGCACCTTCTTTTATCTGAGTGTTTGCATGAGATTACAAAGAGAGGACAGCCAAAGAAAATGTCTTTCTACTTTAAGCAGTTGAAAAGTCAAAGACTTAAAGCAGAAGGACTCGTAGAATTTTAACCTTTAAGAAATCAGATTTCTAAAGGCTTTTACATGAAATCAGATCTTACACCCCCTCTCCTCACGCCAACTCTCCCTCTCCTCGCACACACCCTCCATCCCTCACGCCTAAGAAGTTGTAGATCTCTTCTTCCATATGCCAAAGAGAGAAAGTGTTCTCTCTTCTCTTCTCCATCTCTACATGCCCAAGGTATTAGATGATTCAGATCTACACTAAGAAAGAGAAGGCTAATCAAGATAATGCGGATCGAGAGTTGATCAAGGCTATCAAGTGCATGCAGATCCCTTTTGAAAAGAAGGATCGAAATCAAGAGTAGCATCCTAGATCAATCTTGAGTAGATACCTGTAGAGGCCAGATGTATGTGCGGCTTTGCGAGGAACCTTAAGAAATACCACGATCATCGAATCGTGGTGAATAACTACCCATGCAAAGTTGAAGAAATGTTCTTCCCATGCTTTAATTTCATAGCCAAATGAGATGCATATACATTTTATTTTCATCATGTCAACTAGATCTGTCGGTATTTAGATTAGATCTATGCCTACGTAGATTAAAAGTGTTTTAATCTAGTCTTCTACTGCATATTTCAAAAATATTTAAAATCTGCATGCATAAAATACCTAATCCAATAGAGGCAACGTTTGCAAGCTTCATCATCCGATGACTCATCAAAGCATACCTATATGAAACAAAATGTTATAATATGTAATAGGATGTCATAGTTATAAATATAACATCATAATTTAAATATAGGATGGCATACCTAGATTTTCTAGTGTTCTTATCATAGAATTAAATATCATAATCAAAATCATCAAATCGATATTTTATATCCTTGCACCATCTTTTCAAGAAGTACTTATTTAGAATATGAAATACTTTATTTTGATGGAGGACCAATAAGATGTGCCTATATAAGTATCCTCTAAACTGAAATGATCGACACCGATATTTGACTTCCTCCAAATGACTATTGTATGAAATAATATAGTTTTTGATAATTTTCTTCTCAATTTCATTAACTTCAATTCTCTTAAATGACTTCATAGAATATACAATGTGGTTGTTAACTTCTTGAATTAATTTAGCATTTGAGCAACCATCTCAAGAACCTCATTTTGAGATTTTTTTGAATATAGATGTGGTGTGTATGGTTGTTGCTTACCTCTCAAAAAGTAAGGATATCTTGAGAAAAGTATTCATTTGCAAGGATTTATTGTCTTATTTATTTTCTATGTCATATCTTTTTTTTTAAGACATATTCATACTTATCAATGAATTTTTTGATGGTAGTCTTCGAATTCACAAACCCATTAAATAAGTGGTTAATGCTCTCACTCATCTGAAAGGATGACATGCTTGTAAAATATGTTGGAAACAAAGAAGATAACTCATAAAATATTATAGGATGTCATAATATGGAACAGGAACTCATAATACTACTTCAGGTGGTCATATAGGGTGGTAGGATATCATAAAAATAGATAATAGTAAATAGTCTCTGAAAATGTTAATGTAATTTGAAAGGCATCAATAATTGAAATATGATGATATATCAACTCAGGAATCCAACATATCAACTCAAGATTGCATAATGTCATACTAATAGTAATAATAGTTTGTAAGAAACCATAATAATGCATTAAGATATCATATATAGTGGCAGAATATCATAAAAATAAATAATAATTTTCTATTACAATGCATTCAATGTTATGGTAAAGCCATAAGTAAATGAAATAGGATATCATAAAAAACTTAGGAAAGAAATTAATATAGATGATAATAAACTCATATTATAGGAATCCAATATACCTCCAAAGAATGTATCCTTAAGGTAAACTAGAATCCATTTATCCTGGCATTCGTAAAGGTCATACAACTAATCTATAGTCTTGCACTCTTCATATTTGTCCATTAGTTGTGCCTATTTTTCATCAAATTCAACCATAAATTTGGGATAAGCTATGTACATATGGCCTATCTTTTTAGAAATCTTTTTCAATATGTGCCAAAGACAAAACTAGTATCGTGCATTTGGAAAAACCTTCCTGACAATGGCCTTGATCGTCTTATCTTAGTCCATGATAATGGCATTGAGTGCTTGACCATCATTTGCATCTAGCTATGACTGAAACACCTATGTATAAGTCTTGGTCCTCTCATCTGACAATAATGCATAGCCAAGTAAGGTGGATTGTCCATGGTGGTTAACTCCAACAAATGGACATAATGGTATTTGCTATATATTTGTGAGGCAACTGGAGTCAAAGGTCAATACATCACCAAAGTACATGCCATTCTTGATCTTGGATAGATCCAAGAGACAATCCAAACCATTCAAGTCCAATATATAAAAGAAATTTATATTTTTAGCTATATTTATTAGAAGTGGATTATCATTAACCATGCATCTCCTTCTTTCAGCTAACTTTGATGTTTCTGACAAATGCAATTATAAGCATCCTTCTCTATGAATTTTAATTACCTTCTACCCTCTTTTCTTCTTATCATGATAGAGTATATTTGAGTTGTAGATATATTCATGGTATGCATGTTGCTAATCTTTACCTTTTTTGGTCTGCTT
The DNA here is from genome assembly GCA_006176705.1 of Cocos nucifera. NCBI lineage: Eukaryota > Viridiplantae > Streptophyta > Magnoliopsida > Arecales > Arecaceae > Cocos > Cocos nucifera. Next base: position 585,887 of record QRFJ01000276.1, on the reverse strand, counting down.
ATCCTCTTATGGGATCGTTGCTAAGCGATAATTTATATAGATAGTAGATGATTGTGTTCTAAAATAACATCATCCAATCTCCACTTACCAGTCTTCAAATTAAGTCTGATTTTTATTCAAGACTTATAATCAATTTTGCTATTATCCCTAGTATTCATAGAATTATCTTTTTTCCTAGATTTTCCATCCCGCTCCAATATGCTAAGTGCTTGAAGTTCAGTTTTTTTTAGTTGTTGGACCTATTGCACACAATTGTAATTTCAAAACCAACTCATTTTGCATATCTATGTAGAAATTGTATATGTTTGTTGCTGAATCAAACTTCATGCTAATATGAGGATCAATATTATCATTATCTATATATGCTGTACCAGAAGAAGGTGGATTTTCAAGACAAACACAACCTTCATCCTCATGCAAATGATCATTTTGGATATTTTTTGGATCAATAATTTTAATATCATTTGCAACAATCTCTATATCCAACTGATCATTTTAGATATTTTTTGGATCAGTAATTTTAAGATTATTTGTAGCAATCTCTATAAAAGTTGTATAAAAGGCATAATAAGTCAAATAATACAAATGAAAGTCATAAAAAGATAATAGAACATCATATGAGACAACTAGATATCATATCGTGCAACAAGATATAATAGGAGTTCATATTCAATAATAGTATGTCATAACATGCAACAAAAAATTATAATAATACAACTAGAAATGATATTATACTTATGGATGTTATATTAGAAATAAAAGATCATAATAATATATCAAAAAGTCATATAAGACAACATGAAGTCATAATAGTCAACAGAATATCATACCATCCAACAGTATGTCCTATCATTAACAAGAAGTCATAGCTATTATTCATGCGATTATATTAAGCAACAAGAGATCATTCAATGTTTACACAAATTTATATTAAGTCATATGAAGTTATGTATATCTCTAAAAATATCATGTGATAAAATAAGAAGTCATACAAGGCCATACGATGTCATACCAAAAAATAGAAGGTTATATTTTTTTTAATCAGGATGTCATAGGATGCAAAAGGAAGACTTCTATATTACTTTTTGATATCTTATATGACTTTCTAATAATTGTTATGATATTATGATGCCTATTTTGACTTCCTATGTTGGTAATATTATGTTCCATTACACTAACAAAAAAGACTCTATTTCAAACTACCTAATGCATTAACTTCATTTAACTACCAAAAGAGCTGCTGTAATGAAGAATTTATAAAAAAAAGAGATCTACAAAGGAAAAGACAAACCTGATGGGTCGATATGGTCTTGAAGTAATTGAAGCAGGCAAGATGCTAGCAACAACCTTAGATGCACAGTGCTCATTGCAGAAGAAACCATGGATGCCCCGATGCTTAGGTAGAAGCAAAATAAAATGAGGAAGAAGAGAGAGAAAAGTAGCTTTCATAATGGCCAGGCTTGAGCAAAATAGAGTAAAAGATGGCATCTTGGAGTGAAAGAGCACTTTCATCAGGGAAAATTTATAAAAAAAAGCTGAGCTATATTAAATCTCCATAGCATTGGAAATTGGTGCAACCCCATTATTAATTACAATGCCATATGGCCAAGTTGATGGAAAGGAGGGGCGTTTCCTCCAAAAGTTGAACTGCTACATAGCCCAATCCAATGAAGCATTATGCTCCACCTTAGTTTTTCTCCACTGAGGTCGGTAGATAAAGAATTTTCATTTCACCTAGATTAAATGTGCACTTTACACATGATAAAAAATTTATACAAAATCAATAGTTAATGCCTTAATGACTCAGATTGATCATCTTGATACCAAATCCTGTATTTGCCACTTTGTTATTGTATCAGTGCAGAGCCGGTATGATATATCGAATATCATACGCCCCTCATATCATGTATAGGTACCAAATTGCTATGATATGATACATCCCAAATTATTTGATATGGTATGATAAATCTTGTTAATGATTAATAGAAGGTTTTATTTGCATTATGTGTTCATACATAAATCACAACACCCTCAAGCTGCTCAAATGGTAACTTTTGGTTTTGTTGTGCAGCAAATCTTCTATCATAAAAGGCACATATTTTTTGCTTCACCATCTTATATTTGCAAGTGCTACAAATGTGGCCACCAAATGATCCTTTCAATTGCACCTCAATTGAGTTGTTGAATGCCATTGTCTACTCTTATTCTAACCAGTACTCCGTGTATCTCGTGAGAGAACTATGAGAGTAAAATTACTTTGCATGCATGGATGACAGCTGCTAGGGAAACATGGATAAACTAGAATAGTCAATATTCTTAAATGTTGGGATTTGTTGCATGCAAGTCATCAGGTCCAGGATTCGCGAGTCCTTCAAATTTATAGAGAGATGCTTTAGGATAAAAGTTATAATATTAAACATAGACTAAAATAACCATGGCAACCGGATCCATGCCTAGTCCTACCCAAGATTTTTTTAGATAACCTTACATAAATATTACTCAAATAGTCAAATCATTGTTAAGGCTAGAATGACAACTCTCATAGAAAACCCTAGAAAATATTACCAACCCTAACCCTCTATTCGGTACTATTGCTGCTAAACCACGGTTGGTGATATGTTTGGAGATCAATCAAGCACCACGAAGAATACAGGTGAATGATGGACATGCAAAAAGTGTATACTTGCCAAAATATATCTGGTGGTGGACCCTCTGATGATTAAAGCAACCGGAGTTTAGAAAATAGTCGAAAGAAAAAATCATGAAAGAAGATTAGAAAAAGCTTACCCTGGTCTTCCTCTCACCTCTCTTTATATAGAGGTGAGATTCTTACCGTTATCCCACCAATTTCGCCTCCTAGGGCATGAGAGTTACGGAAGTAGTAGAGCTTGTAGTGGGTAGTTAATATCCTCCCAATAATGTCATTATGGGTAGTTAATATCACCACAATCACGTCATCATGGACAATAATATGCCTTTCATATTTCATAACTGCATCCATGATCCCCTTTTTTTGGAATCATTAGCTATGGGATGAAGTCAGTTGGAAACCGAGCATCTAGCCGATTGAATTCCAAGATCAATCTTGGCTAACCGCATAGCACATTTTCATTTTGGGCTGTTAGTTGGTTCTTAAGTAGTTGAGGTGTTTCCATGAAACACTCATGCATTGAGAGTTATCAACCAGGTCCCGAGAACCCTTCTTGGTACCTATCCAAGGTTGAAAATCTGAATAAACACCTCAACAATTGCCCCTTACTCCTGAACTCGAGGTGATTTTGTTGTTTTACATAAAAGGAGTAATCTCATCATTCATTTTTTACCTCAATTTTTTATATATTTTCGATAAGTTATATTTTCAGCCATCTAGCATTTATTGCTATCTCAAAAAAGAGTGCTTGAATATATTGTCATTTCATGAGCCATGCAATAATAATAATAAATGAGTATAATGTAGCGACATATCACAATTGTTTCAATCGATTTGATGATCCACACAATCACCTTTGGACTGATCGCAATCCTTCGTGTGTCAAAATATTATTGGCTTTAAACTATTTCCACAAATTCATCTTATATGGCATCATCATAAGATGGATGTGATGAAGAGTTAGAAAATCTATCGGTGTAGATATGTGCAATGTGTCGACATTGGTGAAGAAGGAAATCAGGATTTCAATCATATCCATTCAAGTAAAGTATATATAGTAGTCTCTCATTTTTCTTCTTATGTTTTTCCTTCTTCACGAAAGCCTTCCTGTTGTAGTCGAGAGGGAGCTTTCATTCCTCCATTTTGTCCAATCCCATCATTCCTTCAGTTTTTTATGATGGTTTTTGTATCTTCTAGAGGATATTTACTCTCTCCTTTCCTTTGCATAATATCTTTTTCTTCTATAATTCTCCTTCGTTCTCCCATTTGTCTTTCCTATTTCTTGCCTCTTTACTTCATTTCCCTTTTCTTTCTTTCTAATGCCAAACTCTAAGAATGAGTGTGAGGGTGAGAGTCGCTTGAGGGATTAGGTATCTCAATCTCCTGATCATTAGGAGATGCCTGAGGATTTTCCTCGATCTTCAACCAAAGTGGATTTTTTGTCCCATCCCAAACATTTTTGGGCTTGAGCATTTCTCAAATCTGGAAGCAAAGAATCTATGCTGACCTAAGCTAGTCTAAAATGACTTCAGGATCAGTATCACATCCCGAGTAGGTATCAGTTGTTGATCTCGGGTCTAGAAGGTCAAGTGACCCTTATTTAAATTGGTTGCATTGGCATTTACAAAGAGTTCCTTCGATCTAGATTTCGTTATCCCCTTCATCCATTTATTTGCAACATTTTGACCTTTATTGGATTGTTCCCACTTAGCTTGCTCCAAACTTCTTCCAAATACTTTGTTCCTTTATTGTTCTTTATGATATTCTTCACATCAATTTGAGACCATCTCTTTTCTAAGCTCTTTTAATTCTTAAGAAACAAATTTGATAGAGAGGTTGATGGTATTTTAGTCTCCAAATTCATCATCAGTTTAACACCAATCCTTTCATCAGTTTAACACCACTCACTAATACCCTCGGAATCAAGGAGTTCAATGATCATAAGATGAAGATAGGTATTAGATATTATTCTGATTGACTTTAGTTCAAGTGGTAGTTTATTTGAAAAAGTATCCTAAAGTCAATCATCTAAGTTGTAGATGGTTGTATTTTTGTATATGTATATGAATTAAATTTTATTAATAAAAGTTATTTTTTAGCAGTTTATCATATTGTATCTTCTTAGAACTTCTTTTATGATAAAGTTCTTAAAACTATAAATAATCGATAAAGAAGGATTTATCAAGTGGTTCTTAAATTATATTCACGATCAAATAATATGTTATTACAAGGATGATAACATTATCAAGTATAAATTATTGTGGGCTATATAAGTTGGTTGTCCTCTTAACCAAGAAGTATGGGATACTAGTATGGCATATAAATGAGATGTAGAAATATATGGTCACCAAACAGTAACTCACTTGCTGAGCACTCTATTATCAAGAGATGCTTGCTAAGGATATGGGCATAAGTATCCCTCCAACTTGAGATCACCATGATGACTTGTAAGCAACTCACTATGTTTTGGTGCCAGACTACCTATATTTTTAATACAGCGATAGAAGATTTTTTGGGTACAATCAAGTACTTGCAAAGTATGTATATGAATCAAGATCGGATTGACCCCTCCGAATTATGGGAGGTAATACTTTACTATATTTCAATCCAGTAAAATCTTGGTCAGGGTAATTCATATGATTGTCACAAGATTTAAGAAAGATTGAAATATAATATGGATCACTATTTCAGGATTAACAGTTAAACTCTAGGTCGTCCTAAGCATTAAGAGTCAAAGGGATGAATTATGCAATAACCATATGCCAAGATTCTTGAATGTTACTTTATAATCATTCGACCTATCCAGACATTGGGTATCATTGCTAGATGGTCACTTTGATTAATATAGAAAAATAGTTCCTATACTATCGGCTTAGTGTTCAAACCTATGGAGTCACGCACATAAGTCATGTAACATTGAAAAGAATTGACCTAACATCTATATATTCAATTTGAAAGTGGTTGACTTGATTGAACAAATAGATTTACTTAATTAAAAAATTAAGTTAATGATCATATAGAGTTAAATACTGACTATGCCTAGCTAGCACTGGCCATGAGGTTCATAATTAATTTCAAGAATAATTTTGACCTGATATGTTATCCAAGTTTCAAGTCATGATTATTAGATAAAATCTAATTTAATTGAACTTAATTTAATTAGATTAATTATCTAAGTTAGACTTGGATCTAAATCCTAATTTAATTAAGGGTTAATCAGCCTATTCGAATTGAGTTTGAATCACGTTCAAATCGGATTCAAATTTGGATCCAATTTGGACCAAATATGATTTGGTCAAACATTGGCTTGGACCACTGAGATTCTCTCTCATGTGTGGCCAACCAAGATGGAGTTGGGTTCAGCCCAATTCAGTTTGGGTGACAACAAAGGGAGGTCAATAGGTGGCGCCAATAAAATCTCCTAATTGGATTAGGAAATCAACTAAAGTCTCCTACTTGGATAAGAATTTTACTTTGACTAGTCAAATTTGATTTAATAGAGAAATCCTAATCATATGTTGATTCTATCAGGGCTTGGGCTTCAACTATGAATAAGAGGGAGGGCTCTTGGGCATGATATACTAGATTCTTTGCCCTTGGGCATGAGATAGGTTAGGTGTGAGAGAGAAAGAGAGCCCTAGGGTAGAGCTCCTCTTCCTCTTGGCATGTGGATGGGAGTTATTGTCTTGCCACCCCTCCTTTCTTGCTCTTCTCTTGTGTGATGCCCAATCACATCCTTTCTTCTGCATTGCTTGGCATGCATACAAAGTAGAGGGTTTGTGCTTTTAGATTTCACGAAGCAAAGCTGCAAAATTTTTAGTACCTCGATCATCTTTCTGCTATGCATCGAGGTATGTTTCATAATAGTTATGAAATTTTTTTTTAAACTAAAATCTATTCTCCTTGGTTATCATCTAAATATGATTCAAATGTGAAAGAGTTTTTCTTCACTTATTCCATCGGTTTGAACATTTCAACTCATCTTAAGACAAGGTCTCCTTAGCGAAAAATCTTAGATTTAACTCGAGCATTATAGTAACAAGCCACTTGCCGTTGATATGTTGCCATACTCATCTAAGCTTGTCTTCGAGTTTCTTCGATTAAGTCGAGGTTAGCCCGTCATCGATCTAAATTACTTGGTTCTTCATAACATTCCACTTTGGTCGATGGAAGATCGATCTCCACAAGACTTACTACTTTAGTTTCAAATGCTAGGTTAAATGGAGTCTCTCCAGTTGGGATTTGAGGAGTAGTTCGATAAGCCCATTAGACACTATATAACTCCTCTACCTAGAGTAGTTAGCTTAACTTAGCCTTGTTTTGAGACCTTATAGAATAGTTCTATTCATTACCTCAACTTCTCCATTTGATTGTAAATACCCAACCGAGGTAAGCATATGAGTAATGTGGAATTCTTTACAAAATTTCTTAAATTTGGAATTGTCAAATTATTTTCTATTGTCTATGACAATGACTCATGGCAATCCAAACTGGCATATAATTGATTTTCAAAGAAAATCTCTGACCTTCTTCTCGATAATTTGAGCCAAAGATTCTGCTTCAATCCATTTGGTGAAGTAGTCAATTGCCATGATGAGAAACAATGAACCTATAGGAATGGACTGAGAATGTCAACTCCCTAGTAAGCAAAAGGCCATGGTGTTCTGATCAGAGTTAGTTGACTCATAAGTTGCTGTTGAATATGTGCATATCTTTGACACTAATTATATTTCTAAACTAAATCCTTCATGTCCTGTTGCATCGTAGGCTAGTAATATCCTTATATAGCACTTTATAGGCCAACGATCTATCTTTTAGATGATTTCTGTAGATACCCTCATGCACCTCTTAGAAGGCATAATCGACCTCAAAAGGTCAAAGACATTTGAGCAATGATAAAGAAAATGATCTTTTATATAACTTTCCTTCTAGAAGCACATACCAAGATGCCATCATTTTAATTGCCATGATTTTGAAGGGTTGTTATAAAGGACTCCAATCATTAGTTGATGATAAGATCAATCCAGCTCAGTTCTTGATCGACTGGTAGAATTTTTTCTACATTGTCCATGCTTGGTTTCTCAAGATGCTTAATATAAGATTTTCCGAGCCTATCATATCCTAAGGTGGCAAAATTAGACAAAGCATTTGCTTGAGCATTCTCCAATCTAGGAATATGTGCAATTTCAAAATAGTTGAAAATAAATCTCAAAATTGTAACTTTTAAAGGTATTGCAACATGGTAGGATCCTGGGCCTTGTATTCATCTTGAACTTGTCCAGCTACCAATTGATAGTCGATAAAGGCTTTTAATCTTCTTAACTTGAGCTCTTTGACCATTTTTAAACCAGCTATCAGATTTCATATTCAGCTTGATTATTTAAAGCATCAAAAGCAAACCTGAGAGTGTATTCAATCACCAATCCCTTTGAATTGGTCAATATGAGCCCTGCTCCACTTCTTTGGGAGTTAAATATACCGTCCACATGTAGAATCTATGTAGGTTTAGGATTTTGCTCGAATTTATCCACATAGTGCATTTGGCAATGAAGTCAACTAATATCTGAGCTTTTCATGGAAGGTCAGGGGTAGTAGGAAATATCAAATTCACTAAGTTTAATCACCCATTTTGCCATTTTTTCTAAGGTATCAAACCATTTTAATAAGGCTCTTAGTGGTTGGTGGGTCAAAACTATAACTGAGTGAGCCTAAAAATATGGCCTAAGTTCTTATATAGAAATGATCAATATGTAGACCATTTTTTCTACTCCAGAATACTTTATCTTAGCATCATGTAGAACTCTACTTACATAGTAGATCAGCCTTTGAGCTTCCTTTTCATCTTCTCAGATCAGTACTAAGCTAACTACTTCTAATGAGGCAGCAAGATATATATACAAAGTTTCTCCTACATTTGACTTTGATAGCAATGGAGGTGAGTTCAAATACTTCTTTAATTCTTCAAAAGCTTCTTGGCACTAATTTGATCAGGTGAAGTCTTTCATATGTCAGAGAATTTTAAAGAAAGGAAGATATCTTGCCACTGATCTTGAAATAAATCAGTTGAGAGCTACAATATGACCAATTAAGCACTGAACTTCCTTCTTCAAAGTCAGATATTTCATATCGACGATTGCTCATATTTTCTTTGAATTGGCTTCTGTTCCTCATTTTATAACCAAAAATCTAAGAAACTTATCCGAAGTTACACTAAAGATGCACTTACTCGGGTTCAACTTCATCTGATGTCGCCTTAATGCATTGAATACCTCCTCCAAGTCTTTTATATGTTTATCAACCTTGGTGCTCTTCACTAACATATCATCAACATAAACGTCTATATTTCAACCAATTTGATCTTTGAAAATCTTGTTAACAAGGCATTGGTAAGTAGCCCCGGCATTTTTAAGCCCGAAAGGCATGAGCTTGTAGCTATATAGCCCCTTCTTAGTCACAAATGCTATTTTCTTCTTATCTTTAGCTGTCATCCAAATTTGACTATATCTGGAGAAAGCATCCATAAAACTTAATAATTTGTAACCTGCTATTGCAACTACTAGTTCGTCGATCCTCAGCAAAGAAAAACTATCTTTAGGACAAGTCTTGTTGAGGTCGGTATAATCAATGCAAATTCTGTTAGATATATGTACCTTAGAAGCCAGAATTGGCTGACACTTGTAATACACTTCTAGGGGCAAAATTATAATTTTGACTATAATGAATAAAATGGGTTATTTTCTATCACATATGTGTATTTAGTGTCTGTGATACATCCTTTGAGTTAATGATAATGATAATTCATATTTTCAAGAGTTGAAAATTTAAGACATGAATAATCATTATTAACTCATAAAATGCTCCCAACCATAGGACCATCACGAAGATGGTGATTGATCCAGAAGATTGGTATACAATCACTTCTCTTTAGTAGATGAGTCTTGAGTCTACGGTGTGGAGACACCGGAGCGAGAGTACAGGTACTCGTTAGAGAACGAGGGCACTGAGCATGACCACCTCGAGTAGTCATTAGGGAGTCTACCTTCTCGTCAATGACTGACTCGATGCTGCAGTAGTGTGTCTGGTTCTTTGACCTGAGGTGCATCGGCAGTTCACCTTGAGGGTGTTATAGTTTGACTACACCATTACTCAATCTCCTAGCCATATGAAATCCTGAGGTGTATGTTGGCTATAGCATGTTCATTGTAGGAATTGGATGGCATCAAGATGGAATCTATCTACCTCGGTGGTAGAGGAGCAGCCCTATGATAATCATGAGAATCAAGTCCAGAAGTCCATGGCCATGGCAGAGTGAAATAATAGAAAGAGTTTCTATTTAGATTTTCACATCGGACTCAAATTGAATGATTACATCATATGACAGAGACTAGGGTTTGACGAGTTTACCTTAACCCTAATCTGATCGGGGCTCAAGATAGAAGAACTTAATCACATAGGTAGCTGCACCAAGAGGTTCACATTCAGCTCTGATGGGTTGCCACCATATACTGCTAGGTGTCACTGATGGATTTTGGGAGCAATTAGAATGATTTAGATGATCGATCATTCTAGCTGTTTGAATCAGAAGAGTTCTGATCCATCGAAAGGAAGTTTCGATGATGTCGATGATAGAGATCATGACATATCCCATTACCATACAGAACTGAACCTAACTGGGTCACACAAACAAGGGTTTGAATCTGGTGATCATCAATTGAACTGATCCAGTTCAATTGATCTGAATGAGATTCAATTAGGTTCAAGAAAATCGTGCTAGCACTCGATTGAAGCCTAACGTTCTTCTTTTGCTATCATAAATAAGTTGTCCTATCTGAGCCAAAGGAAGTTTGTGCTCAATTAGAGGCCTTCATATGGTCTGACTGGAGGTTGTCCAAGTCAGAAAAGGTTGTCTTATTTTGTAAGACATTACCTGCCATTTTTGGTCACCTGCCATTTCTTGTTCTTTGACTTTGGTCAAAAGTCTACCTTTGACTGGTCAAATGTTGACCATTGACACTTTGACTTTTGACCACATGTCATGCACCTATTGGAGAGCTGGTGGGGGCCTTGTCCCTCCTACCAGAACCTGGCAAGGAAGAGGGTGCACGCCACCCTAGGCGTGTGCCCAAGTTGGAGGCGCCTAGGAGTCCTTGTTGGACAAGGACTCCATCTCCTTTTTGGATTCCAATTAGAGTTCTTCTAAGAACCAACTTTGACTGATCTTAGGTGCCCTCTAAGGAGGAATCCAGGGGACTCTATTCCCACCAATCAGATTTAGATCTGATTTCACAAAGAGTTGTGATTGGTTGGGAAGAAGAGAAGTTGGATCACAGTCAGTCTATAAATAAGACCCTGCGCCCAACTCAGATTATGATTGAATCACAATTCTCCATGCCCCAAGGCTGCCTCTCCCCTCTTCCTCAATGCCAAACCCACCTTCTCCCCTTGCTCTCCACGTCCAAAAGGAGTTTTGGATTTTGGTTGGTGCGATCCAGATCAAAGAAAGGCGAGTTAAAGCTAGAAGGCTGCACTGCTGCAAAGGACGACTGCTGATCTTCAAAAAGAGTTTTGAAGATCCTCCAGATCAGATCCAGATCTAATTTTTGGAGGCATGATAGAGAAGAAGAGGATCTCTAGATCCAGCCTGAGTGGATATCGGTAGAGGCCAGGTACTTGCGTGGCTAGATCCAGAACCTTCCACTGCAAACAGGATCATCAATGGGTAATAGGATTACCCAAATCAGGTAAATTAAATTTGATTTAATTTATCCTTATTTTATTTTATTTATTAAAATAATAAGAATCAAATCTAAAACATATCAAAATCTGATTAGGATTGAGAGAAAAATTTTTGAAATATATCTCTTGATCTGATCAGATCTGAACGAACCTGGACCGGAAAATCAGGATTTTTCTTCAACTGGTATCAGAGCCAAGGTTCTAAAATTGTTTAGATCTAATTTTAAATTTATTTTAATTAAAAAATAAATAATTTTAGATGTCACATGAGATGTGATCAGATCTGAAATAAAAAAAATTAAAATTAAATGATTTGGATCTAAGATTAGAAAATATGCATGACTAGTTCTAAAATAGAATAGTTCTATAGAATAGTCTTGCATGTTTTTGATTTAATCTGATTAAATCATATTTTAGATCTTTTATTTACTATTTTTTGATATTATAAGTGTTATAATAACATCTAAAAAATAGCAAATAAAAATTATTTAATTTTAAACATCATATGAGATATGATTGATGCATGTCTAGACTAGTTGTAGAATAGTTCTACATAATTGTCTAGATTAGAATTTATTTTGATTAGATCAATTTAAATCTAATTTTTTAGATTATTATGAGATAATTTAGATCTAAAAATATGCATGATTCGATACATGAGATGTATGCAAAATATGCCATGATTAGATCTAATTTGTATATGAGATATATGATATAGATCTAAAACTATTTTGTAGTATTGCATGTTCCTGATTAAGGCGTTCCTCTTGGCCGTCCGATCATAAGAACGAAGAAGGGTTTAAAGGCCCTCTCTTTCCATTCGATGGGGTGTTCTTATGATGTGTAGGGGTGCTGCATGTTCGTCCTTAATCAGAAACCCAAAACTTACTTTCTGCAAAACCCTAGATCCTGAAACCCTAGGATTTATTGTGCATATTTTATTTATGAACCCTACTTAATTAAAAATTAAGATTATAAAATATCAATTAGGTCTAAAATTGAGAATTTCAGATCTAAGACATATTCATAATACTGGGTTCGGGCTTGGGTAGCTCAATTAGGTCTAAGCGGTTGATCAAACCGAATCAAGAGTTGGTTAGATGGGATCAACAATGCTTAAATTGACCGACCTAATAGGATTAAGTCTGGGTCAAGATCGAGTCACGATCAAGCAAGACCTAATTAGGCTCAGAGGTTAGAGTCTGGATTGTAGGCTAACCCAATTGGTTCTGACTCAATAATTTGGTGTCTAAGGTAAGTTTGGCACATACGACCGACTGGATTTTTAATTGGAAGCTACTCGACCTGAATGCGTTCTTGTACGAGTTAATGGCATATTCCTTCCACCGGTCTCACTTACCTGGCCATATCTGTTGACACAGTTCTGATCTGAGGTGGTCAATAATCCGAGCTAACCCATGCCACTAGGTTAGTCATAATTGTTATGACTATGATAAGTCTAGTTTAATGAGACCTGAATCAATTCTCCCTAAGAAAAGATTAAGTCTGAGGTCTTCCACCATTGTAGATGTGCGGGCCCTTTTTTGGGTTGATTGTTCTCGGCTGGATACAGTGGCTCAGTTGCACCGGGAAAGATGCAACCATGTCTATTAGGCATTGGATGCTATGGGCTGGAGGATGAGTTGGGCTCAATATTTTGGATACGGTGAGAGACTCAATTAGGAACCCAGTCTATGCAAATGGTGGGTCTGACTTAACTAAGGAGTGGATCAATATTTCGGATACGGTGAGATTCATGAATTAGAGACCAAGTTTGGGTGCACCATGATTAGAGAATCATTGAACAAGAGTTGTTTTCACTCATTGGCTAACCCATCACCAATAACTGTTAGGTGAGGTGATGAGTCAGTTGGTGAGACCGCACCACCCACTAGAAATCATTAATCGTGGAGATTTTCGCATCTCTACAGAGGGAGTGTAGGGATCCGAGAAAATAGTGGGAGCTAATTTGTTTAAAAATAAAATCCCTAAATAAATTGGTCAAGTCAATAATTACAGTATCTAACTAGAATCTTTGACTCTCTACAGGAAAAATGTCTGCGTCCAACCCATTGGCACGTATCCTAGACACACATAGACTGACTGGACCCAATTATAAAGATTGGCTCAGGAAACTACAAAATTAGTTTTGGGTTCCGAGAAGTTAACCCATGTATTGGACCAGGACCCTCCCACCTTACCAGCCCGTCCATCCATTGAACAGAGAGCGTCTCTGGAAAAATGGATTAGACGAAGATAATAAGGCCAGATATTACATGTTGGGCTCGATGTCTGATGAGCTCCAGCGCCAACATGAAGGATATCGGGACTGCTCGCCAAATGTTGGCTCACCTGCAGGAGATGTTTGGTGAACAGAGTCGCGCAGCCAAATATCAAGTCACGAAATGACTTTTTAAGGCTAAGATGCGTGATGGGCAGTCAGTCCAAGATCACTGTCTGACAATGATCAAGGACATGGAAGAGCTTGAGAAGCTCGGTGTGAAGTTAGACTTGGACCTGCAGAATGATATTATTCTGCAATCCTTGACTGATGCATATGGGCAATTCATCATGAATTACCACATGCATAAACTTCAAAATTTCTTGGCCGAATTAATGAATATGCTGGTTACCGCTGAGCTTTCTATGAAAGGTTCTAAAGGCTCAGTTCTTGCTATGGAACGGACTTCTTCCAAAAGAAAGTCTTATGGAAAGAAAAAAAAGTCTGTGAAAAAGCAAAAGGTGGAAGGAACAAAGAAGAAGAAGGCAGAGCCGAAGATGAAAGCCGCTGTCAAAGGAAAGTATTTTCATTGCAACAGCGACGGCCATTGGAAGCGGAACTGCCCTACTTACCTGGCCACCCTGAAGAACAAGAAGGAAGGTCCTTCTGGAGGTATGCTCGTTATTGAGTCTAACCTTTACGGTTTCTTCTGCATCCAGTTGGGTGCTTGACTCTGGTTCTAGTGCTCATCTATGCACTTCTATGCAGGGTCTTGAGGATAGCAGGAGGTTGAGGGATGGAGACATGATCCTACGCGTCGGTAATGGAGCAAGAGTTGCTGCAGTAGCCGTGGGAACATACCCTCTTCGATTACCATCTGGTTTAGACTTAGTTTTGAAAGACTGTTATTATGTGCCTGCAGCTAGCAGGAATTTGATTTCTGTTTCATGCTTAGCACAAGAAGGCTATGTGATTACCTTCTTTAAGGACCATTGTAACATTCTTTATGAAAGAAATAAAATTGCAAATGGTTTTCTTATTAATGGTCTTTATCAGCTACATATTGATGTACCTGTTCTAACTATCGAGCAAAATGTGAATGCCAAACGACCTAGGGATAGTCCAAACGATAGATATCTATGGCACCTGAGATTAGGTCATATAGCAGAAGATAGGATCAACAAATTGGAGAAAAATGGGCTATTGAGTCCATTGACTTCCGAGTCATATCCAACTTGTGAATCTTGTCTTCAAGGCAAAATGACTAAACTCCCTTTTGTTGGACATGGGGAGAGGGCCACAGATCTCCTTGCCCTAGTACATACAGATGTGTGCGGCCCATTTGATGTGCCGGCTAGAGGCAATTTTATCTACTTCATTACCTTTACCGATGATCTGTCTAGGTATGGATATGTGTATCTTATGAGACACAAGTCTGAAGCTTTTGAAAAGTTCAAAGAATTCAGACATGAAGTAGAAAAATAAACTGGAAAAACCCATTAAGGTTCTTCGATCAGATCGAGGAGGTGAATACCTTAGCCGGAAAATTCCTAGACTATCTAAAGGAAAAATGGCATAGTCTCTCAATGGACTCCACCAGGAACACCTCAACTCAACGGGGTTTCAGAACGGAGAAATCGGACCCTATTGGATATGGTTCGATCCATGATGAGCTTCACAGACCTTCCTGATTTTCTTTGGGGACACTCATTGTTAACTTCAATTTATCTACTGAATAGGGTTCCCTCTAAAACCGTTCCTACCACACCGTATGAGATATGGCACGGTAAGAAACCAAGTCTGAGTCATCTCAGAATTTGGGGTTGTCCGGCTCATGTCAAAAGACAACAAGCGGACAAGTTAGAGTTTAGGTCCTTTAGAGCTCGATTCATAGGATATCCTAAAGAGTCATTAGGATACTATTTCTACATTCCAGAAGACCACAATGTGATTGTGAGTCGACATGCCATCTTTCTTGAAAAATAGTTTATTCAAGATAGTGGCATTGGAAAGCAGATTAAGCTTGATGAGAAAGTCTCACAAGTACAATGAGCTAAGGACCAATTGGAACCAAATCAGGTTGAGCCAATAAGAACACTACCTCCTCCACCTCGTAGATCGGAAAGAGTTTTTCCATCCCCCTGAAAGATACTTAGGTATTATTTCAGAGGAAGTAGAGGAAAATGTTCCTCATAGGTAATGGTGCTCATGGTGATGATCCCAAAACCTACAACGAGGCGATATCAGATATCGACTCCGAGAAATGGCTAGAGGCAATGCAGTCAGAAATTGACTCGATGCACTCAAACCAAGTCTGGACCTTGGTAGATCCACCAGAAGGTATAGTACCTATTGGGTGTAAATGGATCTTCAAGAGAAAGATTGGTGCAGATGGGAATGTGGAGACATTCAAGGCTAGACTAGTGGCAAAAGGTTATAGTCAACGCGAAGGCATTGACTATCAGGATACCTTTTTTCCCCAGTGGCTATGCTAAAATCCATCCGCACATTGCTTGCCGTTGCAGCCTATTTCGATTATGAAATATGGCAAATGGACGTGAAAATGGCATTCTTAAATGGATATCTTGAGGAAGATATCTATATGGAACAGCCGCTAGGTTTCACATCCAGTGATACTGATCACAAGGTTTGCAAGCTGCAAAGGTCCATATATGGACTTAAGCAAGCATCTCGGAGCTGGAACACTCATTTCAATGATGTGATCAAAACGTTTGGTTTCATCAAAAATGAAGAGGAACCTGTGTGTTTTCAAAAGGGTCAGTGGGAGCGCTGTTGTCTTCCTCGTATTGTACGTGGATGACATCCTCCTTATTGGGAATGATATTCCCATGATGACAACAGTCAAATTATGGTTGTCCAAGGAATTCTCCATGAAAGACCTAGGTGAAGCATCCTTTATTCTAGGAATTAAGGTCTATAGGGATAGACCGAATAGGATGCTAGGACTTTCACAGAAGATGTACATAGAGGAAGTACTAAAGAGGTTTAGTATGGAAAACTCTAAGAGGGGATTAATACCCTTCAGACATGGTATTCATCTTTCCAAGAAGATGTGCCCCTAGCACACCTGAGGAAATAGAACGCATGAGCAAGATCCCTTATGCTTCTGCAATAGGGAGCCTCATGTATGCCATGCTATGTACACGACCTGATATAGCCCATGCTGTGAGTGTCACAAGCAGATATCAGTCAAATCCTAGGTGAAGAACACTGGACTTCTGTGAAATGTATCCTTAAGTACTTAAGAAGAACTAAGGATATGATGTTGGTCTTTGGTAACGGAGAACTCCAAGTCCAGGGATACACAGACTCGGATTTCATGTCCGATATAGATGATCGAAAGTCGACATCTGGGAGTCTGTTTGTGTGCAATGGTGGTGCTGTCAGCTGAAAGAGTTTCAAGCAAATGGTGATAGCAAATTCCACCATGGAAGCAGAATATATCGCTGCATCAAAGACTGCGAAGGAAGCATTTTGGTACAAGAAGTTTGCTGCAGAAATCGGAGTAATGCCATCAGATGCCATTCCTCTATACTGCGATAATAATGGTGCCATAGCCCTTGCTAAGGAGCCAAGGTCTCACCAAAAATCCAAGCACATTGAACGACGATACCATATACTGCTAGGTGTCACTGATGGATTTTAGGAGCAATTAGAATGATTTAGATGATCGATCATTCTAGCTATTTGAATCAGAAGAGTTATGATCCATCGAAAGAAGTTTCGATGATGTCGATGATAGAGATCATGACATATCTCATTATCATATAGAATTGAATCTAACTGAGTCACATAAATAAGGATTTGAATCTGGTGATCAATAATTGAACTGATCCATTTCAATTGATCCGAATGAGATTCAATTAGGTTCAAGAAAATCGTGCTAGCACTCGATTGAGCCTAACGTTCTTCTTTTGCTATCATAAATAAGTTGTCCTGTCTGAGCCAAAAGAGTTTGTGCTCAATCAGAGGCCTTCATATGGTCTGACTGGAGGTTGTCCAAGTCAGAAAAGGTTGTCTTATTTTGTAAGACATTACCTGCCATTTTTGGTCACCTGCCATTTCTTGTTCTTTGACTTTGGTCAAAAGTCTACCTTTGACTGGTCAAATGTTGACCATTGATACTTTGACTTTTGACCACATGTCATGCACCTATTGGAGAGCTGGTGGGGGCTTGTCCCCCTGCCAGAACCTGGCAAGAAAGAGGGCGCACGCCACCCTAGGCGTGTGCCCAAGTTGGAGGCGCCTAGGAGTCCTTGTTGGACAAGGACTCCATCTCCTTTTTGGATTCCAATTAGAGTTCTTCTAAGAACCAACTTTGACTGGTCTTAGGCACCCTCTAAGGAGGAATCCAGGGGACTCTATTCCCACCAATCAGATTTAGATCTGATTTCACAAAGGATTGTGATTGGTTGGGAAAGAAGAGAAGTTGGATCACAGTCAGTCTATAAATAAGACCCTGCGCCCAACTCAGATTATGATTGAATCACAATTCCCCATGCCCCAAGGCTGCCTCTCCCCTCTTCCTCAATGCCAAACCCACCTTCTCCCCTTGCTCTCCACATCCAAAAGGAGTTTTGGATTTTGGTTGGTGCGATCCAGATCAAAGAAAGGTGAGTTAAAGCTAGAAGGCTGCACTGCTGCAAAGAACGACTGCTGATCTTCAAAAGAAGTTTCGAAGATCCTCCAGATTAGATCCAGATCTAATTTTTGGAGGCATGATAGAGAAGAAGAGGATCTCCAGATTCAGTCCGAGTGGATACTGGTAGAGGCCAGGCGCTTGCGTGGCTAGATTCAGAACCTTCCACTGCAAACAGGATCATCAACGGATAATAGGATTACCCAAATTAGGTAAATTAAATTTGATTTAATTTATTCTTATTTTATTTTATTTATTAAAATAATAAGAATCGGATCTAAAACATATCAAGATCTGATTGGGATCAAGAAAAAATTTTTTGAAATATATCTCTTGATCTGATCTGATCTGAACAAATCTGGATCAAAAAATCAGGATTTCCCTTCAAATCCTCCACTTTTTATTGACTTTTTAAACCATGACAAAATTAGCTAGCCACTCTAGATAGTGCACTTCTTGGATAAAATCCGCAGTCGATAGCTTATTCACCTCTTTGCCAATAGCTTGTTGTCTTTCTGGAGCAAAGTTTCTCTTCTTTTACTGAATTGATTTATGCTTTGGATCCATATTTAATGTATCGATGATTACCTTAGGTGGGTTTCTTAGTATGTCCAAGGCTGACCAAGTAAAGATGTATATATTTCTTCATAAAAAATCTAAAATTTGATCTCGAAATTTGATGGTTAGCAGTGATCCGATATATACCATCTTTGTGAGGTTTTCCTCTTTGAGTGGGATTGAAATCAGTTATTCGATAGGTACACCTCAGCTTTTTTCATCTTGCAGATCCAACCCCTTAATTGGTAAAGCCTCCCGAGGCTTTTTTCTTTAATCGTTGCCATAAAACATTGTCAAACAAGCTATTGGTCTCTGAGCATTCACCAATTCCATTTCTTGTCGAGAATCAGATGAGAAAATAGTAAGTTAAAATAATGGCTCAAAGTGCATTTAGTCCAAGTAGGATGTATTATAAGCCAAAGGTATCCAGACGACAAGAAAGGTTAGTTGTATAGTAGCTTGCCAAGGTTCTCATCCTATAGTAATCGGGAGAATAATTTCTCTTTCTACCTTTACTGAGTCACCAGAAAACCTGATTAGTGCAATGTTAACCCTTTTTAGTTGATCCATGGATAATTTCATCCAAAAGAAAGCATCTTAGAATAATATATCAATGGAACTTCCATTATCAACTAGCATTTTTTTTCATCATAAGTTGCTACCATCATAGAAATGATAATAGCATCATCATGAAGAGTTTAAACTCCTTGCAAACATCATCAGAAAAAAAAAAAAAAAAAAAACATTATCACCCCACCTCCTCTTTAGGGTGTGCTCAAAACATGCTGCCCCCCTAGGATCCATACCTCCAAAAATCAAATGAATCACACCAGCCGTTGGTTAGTTGCTTGTCTCCTCATCATCTTGTTGCTGAGCTAGCTAGTCGTAATTCGGCACCTGAACTTCATGATCACGAATAAACTTCCCAAGATATCCAACCATATTAGGGTCTCCATCTTGTCTTTTAGTCAAATATAGTTTTTCATATCTTGTCTGTGATCACGATGAAACTGACAATACTTCTTTCTATCGCATACTGTCGGTGGAGCCTTCATAGGCTAGGGCCTAGAGATATTTTTGCCCCTCAATTTTTATAAGAATTTATGCTTGGGGAGCTGAAAGGAGAATATAGTTGTCAAACTTATAGGCTAGACTTCTCAACCTTAGACTTGCTCATCGTCGAAGGGGCTTCTTTCTCAGTACGAGCTTTGCTTGACTTTTCTCAAGCTCATTTCTTCTTAGTAAATCTTTTTCCTTCAGCTTTCCATCGATTAGTTGCACCTTCCTCAGCTCGAGGATACTTCTACGCTCGGGCGAGGAGTTCAAAGTAGGATTTAAGAAACTTCTTATCCAAAAAAAAGATAAGCCTAGATCTTTGAAGTTCCCATTTCATGGCTGACATAGCCATAGCTTTAATCAAATTATAGATTTCTAAGATGGCAGCATTGAAACACGCCATGTAGTCTTTCAAAGATTCCTCTTCTTATTGCTAAATAGAGAAGAGGCTATCTAGATTTTCTGACTGCCTTCTGCTGCTATTGAAATGTGCTACAAACTACTTCTCAAAGCTGTACAAAAGAATGGATATTTCCAGTTGGAGGCTGAAATACCAAATCTGAGCAAACTTCTTGACGGTCATCGAAAAAACTGTGAGCTTAGAAGTGGCACTCTCAAGTCTTAAAAATATGAGAAGATAGGTCATAAAAAGATGGGAGCGAGCTAGAAGAAGAATCGATCTCAATAGTAAAGTTCATAAACTGGGTTAGCTCACTCTGAGACTGAGCTAGCTCAGTTGAAAACTGGATCGGCTCAGTCCAAGACTGGATCAACTAGGTCTCAGAGAAAAATTTAAATAGAGAACAGTATTTTTGAACTGTTGGCATGGTACATAACTAGGTCGACTCAGTCTGGGACTAAGTTGATCCAGTCACAGGTTAGCCGGCTCAGTTTAAAACTAGGCCAGTTCAGTTTTCGTAGGTTATTATTTTATGTACGTAGGTTGTTTGGATTTGGAGAGTTTTTCTATGAGCTTGGGCTTGACCCTTTGTAAAATATATATATTAAAAATAGGTCAAGATTGTAAGAGTGCTGAAATATACTGAATAAAAGCTCTTTTCTTCCAAAATCTCTTCTTCTCTTCTCTATTTCTTAATTTATTTGATTATGCTTTCACAGAGATCTCTGAGAAGTATTTTCTTATTGCTTGGCTAATCACCGACGGCCACGTCGATCCATGTGAAAAGAGCGCATATTCCTAATATTTGGTAACAGAGTGGTATTGCGTGGAAGAAAAAAAGACACCTAGGATTTACTACATTCAGGATTTGTTATATCAGATTTTATCCTAAAAATTTTTCGTTTGCTTCGTGGTTATCTCTAGATTGAGGTAGAGATTATTTACATGGAGGAACGGTGATACAGAAGTTTAGAAAGAGGATCTAGGGCTAGTTAGATTTTCTATGAATGATAGTTTTACTGGTGTGTGATCATGAAGGATGTTAGGGATCTATTCTTGACTTATTTGAAGTCATGAGATCAAGTGGATTCAAGATGAATTTTAAGAAGTTCAATGGCAAGAAAAACTTTATCCTATGACAGCAAAGAGTAAAGGACTTATTGGTTCAGAAGAGGATCTATAAGGTCTTGACAAAAACAAAGTCGAAAAAGATCAGTGCTGAGAATTGGGAAGAGTTGGAGAAAATTACTTTTAACACAATCCGGATGTGGTTGGTCAATCAGATTTTGCCCGAGATTTGCACAGAGACTACGGTAAAGGAGCTCTGAGAGAGACTGGAGAACACATACATGAAAAAGAACATGACGAATAAGCTGTAGTTGAAGAAACAGCTGTATAGTCTGAGGATGCCCGAAGGCGAAGATCTTGTTACACATATCCAAAGGTTCAATCAGGTGTGTTATGAGGTGATGAGTTTGGATGTGAAGATCGACGGGAAGGATCGGGCATTACTGCTATTATGTTCTCTCCCAAGTTCGTATGATGGTCTCATAACAACTCTAGTTTATGGGAAGGAGATCCTAAACTATGAAGAGGTTGTTAGTGTGCTCAGATCAAATGAGCAAAAAGAGAAGATCTGCAAGGAAGACCCAAAATCTAAGATTTTGACTGTGAACGAAAGACAAGGAAGATCAAATGAGAAGACAAGAGGAAAATCCAAAGGCAGGTCAAAATCTCGCGATCAGAGGAAGATGATATTGAAATATTATAAATATCATCAGTCTGAATACCTGAGGAGAGATTGTCCCCTTTTAAGATCAGAAAAAGAAAAGGCCAGCAAAGAAGATGATACAGCTTCTATGAATAGTGGAGAAGATCTGCTAGTTGTATCAGATGGATCCACAGAGTGCGATACTATGTGGATATTAGATTCAGCATGCTCGCACCATTATACTTCTCATTGAGAGTAGTTTGCTACCTACCAGAAGGCTGATAGTAGAAGTGTCAGTCTTGGAGATGATCACACATACAAAGTGGCTAGAATTAGCTCTATCAGGATGAGGATGTACAACGGGATCATTTGTACATTATCAAATTTTAGACATGTATCGGAGTTGAAAAAAAATTTAATTTCTTTGGGCTACTTAGAGGAGCAGGATTATGCTTTTAGTAGCCAGACTGGGAGTAGATGTCTGAAAATTTTTAAGAAAGCTTTTATGGTGATGAGAGGTAGAAGACTAAGCAACAATCTTTACAGAATGAAAGGCTCAGTGGTAAATGATAGTGCAGAGATGCTAGCAGTGGCACAGGAGGAGCAGATTTTATATCAGCTGTGGCACTATCGGATAGGTCATATGAGTGACCGTGGGCTCATAGAATTAAGCAGAAGAGGTAAGATCCCAACCCTGAAGAAGGAGAGCATAGATCTTTATGAGCCGTATATCTTTGGCAAACAGTATAGGATGAAGTTTGCTAGAAGTACCAAACGCAACGAGAGAGTGCTGGATTTAGTGCACTCGAATGTATGGGGATCAGCTCCTGTATCAGCTAGAGGTGGAGCAAAATACTTTGTTATTTTTATTGATAATTTCTCAAGAAAGATATGGATTTATCTGATCAAAAAAAAATCAGAGGTATTTTTCCAGTTCAGAGTCTGAAGAGCTAAAGTAGAGAAAGAGTCAGGGAGATAGGTAAAGTATCTAAGATTGGACAATGGAGGAAAGTATACTAGCCCAGAGTTCAGGAGGTACTATGAGAAAAATGACATCAAACATCATTACATAGTGAGGATGACTCCCTAACAGAATGGTATCATGGAGAGGATAAATCGAATACTGATCAAGAAGGCACGAAGTTTGAGACTGCAGACATCACTCCCAAAGTCCTTTTGGGATGATGCTCTTTTTCTTGTTTTCTTGTGAATAGGTTTCCTCATTATAAGCTGAATGGAGGCATTCCAGAAGAGATCTAGAGTGGTAAGAAGGTAGAGCTTGGCCACCTGAAAGTCTTCGGTTGCACAGTCTATACATATGTGGAGGCAATCGAGAGGAGCAAATTGGATCCGAAATCTCAAAAGATGATATTGATAGGATATCCACAAGGAGTCAAGGGGTACCTGTTGTGGGACTCTCAGGCACAGAAGTCAGTGATCAGCAAGGACATTATTTTTGATGAGAAGAGCATCTTGAGGAGGTCTGGGATAGATGAAACTGAAGAAATAAAGGTGAACAGTGATGGCCAGTCAGAGAATGATGGCATGCATGTTACATCCACTTATAGGAGTATTCCTATTAAGATGGAGCTGGGCAGAAAAGTATTGTCTCAGATTAAAAATCAGCATGGAGGGTTGGCAATTCAGACAGATGTGCAGGAGCAGCCACAGACACCAGACAGAGATGTGCTAGTGGAAGTGGCTTTGCACAAGCCCCAGCATACTATTAGGAGATCGATCAGATATGGCATTGATGAGGTTATCTCCTATGCACTCATCACTACTAATGAAGATTCAGAGAATTATGCAGAGGCCATGGAGAGTGAGGATCATGATTCATGGATGCAGACCATGATGAAGGAGATGGAATCACTTGAGAAAAATCAGACATGGCAGCTGATGGATCTTCCAGAGGGTGCTCAATCTATTAGCTCAAAGTGGATGTTCACAGAGAAAAAAGCACCTTCAGAACAAGATGGAATCAGATTCAAAGTAAGGCTGGTAGCAAAGGGATACTCACGAAGGAAAGGGATTGACTACACAAAAAATTTTTCTTCTGTGGTGCGTCATACATCTATTCGAGTTTTACTGTCACTGGTGGCACAGCATAACATGAAATTGGAATAGATGGACGTGAAGACGACCTTCCTTCATGAAACTTTGGAGGAAAGAATCTACATGAAGCAGCCAGATGATTTCATGAAGATGGGATAGAAAGAAAATGTGTGTTTACTCAGAAAGTCTTTGTATGGCTTGAAACAATCCCCTCATCAATGGTATCGAAGATTTGATAGCTTTATCTTGAGCCTAGATTTCAGTAAATGTGAACATGATTATTGTATCTACGTCAAGAATGTAGATGAGGAGGATGTCCTGTATCTGTTATTATATGTAGATGATATGCTCATAATCAGTAGAAGCATGGATGCTGTGAAAAGGTTGAAAAGGATATTATCATCTAAATTTGAGATGAAATATTTGGATCCAGCTGAGAAAATCTTTGAAATAAAGATTTGCAGAGATAGATGCAAAGAAATGCTCCATTTGTCATAAGAAAAGTATGTTCAGAAGGTTCTGAAGAGGTTTAGGATGGAGAAGGCCAAACCTGCAGAGACGCTATTGTCGAACCATATGTCTCTCTCTAAGTTACAGTGCCTCCAATTAGAAGAGGAGAGAGAGTATATAGAATGAGTTTCTTATGTAAATATTGTAGGCAGCGTGATGTACATTATGGTGTGCTGTAGATCAGATATAGCACATACTGTGAGCACAGTTAGTAGATACATGGCTAATCCTAGGAAGAAACACTGAAAAGCATTGAAATGGATATTGAGATATCTGCATGAAATAAGGGATTATGGTTTGATGTTTGGTGGGCAGTCGAAAGGATTTGGAGAATAATTTATGAAGATGTGTGAAGGTTCAGATCCTCTGAAAGGATTTGTTGATGCAAATTATGCTGGTGATCTTGATACAAGAAGGTCTACTACTGGATATCTTTTCTACGTATATGGTGGACCGATGTCTTGGAGATCAACCCTTCAACCAATCATAGTCTTGTCTACCACAGAGGTCGAGTACATTGGGATAACAGAGGCTACAAAGAAAGCCCTTTGGCTTAGGAGGCTGATTGATAAGTTGGGGGTAGAGCAAAGCAAGGTTGTACTATTCAGTGATAGTCAGAGTGCTTTGTTGTTGACACAGAATCCAGTCTATCATGCGTGCACAAAGCATATAGACGTAAGGTACCACAGGATCAGAGAGCTGGTGGAGGAAGGTGAAGTGGAACTAATGAAGGTCCATATCAAGGAGAATCAGTTTGATGCACTCACGAAGGTACTCTCTAGAGACAGCTTTCAAAGATGTATGGCACGGATGGGTCTGTTGAGAAGAGATGAGTTCACAAGGATTTGAAAGTACCAAGATGGAGAATGTGAGCTTAGAAGTGGCACTTCCAAGTCTTAAAAATATGAGAAGACAGATCATAAAAAGATAGAAGCAAGCCGAAAGAAGAATCAATCTCAATAGTAAAGTTCAGAAACTAGGTCGGCTCACTTTGAGACTGAGCCGGCTCAGTTGAAAACTGGGTTGGCTCAGTCCAGGACTGGGTCAACTAAGTCTCAGAGGAAAATCCAGACAGAGAGCAGCATTTTTGGGCTATTGGCATGGTACACAACTGGGTCGGCTCAGTCTGGGACTGAGTCGATCAGACTGAGCCGACCCAATCGCAGATTAGCCAGCTAAGTCTGAAACTAGATCGGCTCAGTTTTTATAGGTTATTATTTTGTGTACGTGGATTGTTTGAATTTGGAAAGTTTTTCTATGAGCTTAGGCTTGACCCTTTATAAAGTATATATACTGAAAACAGGTCAAGGTTGTAAGAGTGCTGAAATATACTGAATAAAAGCTCTTTGCTCCCAGAAATCTCTTCTTCTCTTCTTCTCTATTTCTTGATTTATTTGATCGTACTTCCGCAGAGATCTCTGAGAAGTACTTCCTTATTGCTTGGCTAATCACCAACGGCCATGCTGATCCGTGTAAGAAGAGCGCATATTTCCAACAAAAATAAGATAAAGGAGGGCATCGATAGTCCCTTAAATCATCATGAGAGCTTTATAGCCCTCAAGATGGTCGAGTGGATCTGAAAAGCCATCATATGGCTCCAATTGTGGCATTTTGAATCGAGATGGAATCGATTCTTCCATAATCCTTTGGGAGAATGGAGAATGAGTGTTGAATCCAAAACCATCCGCTGACCTCTGTTGTCCTCCTAAAGCTTGGCAAGTCATCAATCAGGCTCTTGAAGCTTTTGAGATCGAATCTTCACCCGACAATCTTGAGGGGGAACGACATCATTTCTCCCACCTCAGGCTTTGGTGATTCGGGGGACCTCATCATGTTGGAGGATCAAGATGGTGAGACTGTTGAGTAGGCTGTTGTTGCTTCAAATTATGCCAGAAAGATCATCAGCTATATCGAGATAGAGTAGCATGTGGGCCTTGCTCCTTAGATTATTTTTGTCATTTTTCCACCATCTATTGGAGACTTTAGATGACGGTTGTAAGTGCTTATACCTACTATATAAGGGTAGTGAATTGTTACTGGTCCACCACTATTACAGAATGAGAAGAACTAGGTTCAACTTGTTGAACTGATCATTTATCTTATCATGACAAATGCCGACCAGAGTTAGCTAAAGTATTTTCTGCTTATATTCTCGCCATGATTTCATCCTTCAAAATTGATTTTTCTCATCCTTCTTCTAGCGTCAATCTATTGTTGCTAAACCTCGATGGATAATATATCTAAAGATCAATCAGGCACCATAGAGAATACTTGTGAACCAATGGACCTGCAAACAATGTCCACTTATCAAAATGTGTCCGATAGGGGGATCCTCCGACGATTAAGTCAGTCAGAATTTAGGAAATAGTTGAAAGAGGAAATCACGAAAGAAAATTAGAAAAAGCTTATCCCGATCCTCCCCTCACCTTTCTTTATATAGAGGTGATATTCTTACCGTTATCCCACCAATTTTGCCTTCTAGAGTATGGGAGTTATGGAAATGGTAGAGCTTGTAGCAGATAGTTAATATCCTCCCAACCATGTCATCGTGGATAACTAATATCACCACGATCATATTATCATGGACAGTTAATGCACCTTTCATATTCCATTACTACATCCATGATCCCTATTTTCTTGGATCATTAGTTATGGGACGAGGTCGATTGAAAACCAAGCATCTAGTCAATTAAATATTAAGATCAATCTTGGCTAACTACATAGCATATTTTTATTTTGCATCATTTATTGATTCTTAAGTAATTGAGGTGTTTCTACAAAACTCTTATGCTTGGAGAGTTGCCGACCAGATCCCAAAAACTCTTCTCAATACCTATCCAAGGTCAAAAATATGAATGGACACCTCAACATGTACAAAAAAATGGATCAATAATATGATGAATAAAAAATAAAGGACGGATAAAGAAGAGAATAGATAGAGAAAAGATTGATAATAAAAAAAGATGGATGGACGATATTTGATAAAATATGGAAGGATAATTATGAATAATTTTTTTCTTTAATTAGTATAAGACTGGATGAATGAAAAAAAAGATAAATGATATTTTTAAATTTTTTATACTAAATTACCATTTGATAATAATAATAATAATAATTATTATTATTATTATTATTATTATTATTATTATTATTATTATTATTATTATTATTATTATTATTATTATTATTATTATTATTGTTGTTGTTGTTGTTATTATTATTATTATTATATCACTTATTTGTACTAAAAAAATAGAGCAGCTTATAAATTAAAATTTTTATAATTTATAATTATATAAATATTTAATTTAATTTAATAAATAATTTATAAATTAATTATATAGAATAAATTTATTTATATATTAATTATATAAATAACCAACTAAATTGTAATTCAATTTAAATAGTTAATTAATTTCATACAAATATTTAACTAAAAATAATATATATAAATAAAAGATAGAAGATAATTTTAATTATTTACTTATAATTATAAATTATATACTAAAATTAAAATAATTAATAATAAAATTTAGTAATATAGAATTATATATATATATATATTAAAATTTTATTAAAAAATTAATAAATAATAATTTATCAATGCAGAAATCCACTCCTCGCGTGATCCATCTTTTCTTGCATCCCTTTGGAAGGATGCAAGATGATGGAGCTGAATGGATAGATAATTCTTTTTTTTTTTTTATCTATCCTTTCTAACATTTTTTGAATTAAAACCTCCTCCCATAACCCCAACCGGACAAAACTACCACACACCCAGCAAGGTCATCATCCCAGCCAGATGAGAGGTCTTCTTTTGCCTATCCTGCAGTGGTAGGCCTTGCAACACCCCACCCTCTCCATCTCCCTTTCCCACTCCCTTTCTTCATGCTCTCTCCTCGGACCATGTTGCCAGATTTTTTTTGAACAAGCCCGGAATAATGTGCTAACACAGCATGACAATCACATAGTTCTCTTATCAGACCTAAATCAGGCCATCCAATATGTTTTGCACCTGCAAAACCATGGAACCATCCCAAGTCCCAAGATTCGAGCCATTCATCTGAAATTTTATGCTTCTTTTTTTTTCCTCATCCAGCGAACCCAGGAGCGCCAGACATAATATTTGGGGAATCTGATCCTGCAATCCTAATAAAAGAGGGAAACTAAATGTTCAACATTCTCGATGGATTTTTTGATTACTTAAAATAGTGTGCGACTTCCATCAGCATTTCCAATGCACCGTACTACCATCCCTATCTGCTCTTATCAGCCGAGTTCCATCATGTGGAAGATAAATTTACAGTAATATCATGGAGTGCTCCAAGTAGACTACAAGTAAAATCCCACTCAGCCTACGTCACCACTATTTTTTGGTGAAGATGAGAATACTGATTGCATTCTTATCGACTCTGAGCTACTCGTCTACATCCACGGTAGCTCCCTTGAGGTGCAAGTGCTTCTCCCTCTTTTGGAACTCGGTCAATCCCTTTCCGCTGCCAGTGACACCAACCTTGCCCCTCGGATCATCTGGGGACTTGAAGATACTCTCTCGCTTTCTCCCTGAGAAAAAACCGATCTGCGACAACAGATGCAGCAGCAAGGAAAGGAGAAATCAAGTTTGGATTTCATACATAATGGATGAACAGCATAACACAGTAAGATAAATGGAACTGCTGAGAGTTATTCTAAAGTTCTATGATGTTCTATGATACCACATATTTAGCCAGCCACTTGTGTTTCCTAAGCAGACGTAAATATAGCTTGAACTCAGATCTACAAGTTGCATAAAGTGCTGCAGACATCTCTAAGAGAGTTCTCTTTACTGATCACTCAAAAACAATGATTAAGCCAGAGCAGAAGCCTTATTCAACCGGGAATCTTTTTCCTTCTGATGGCTTTCTTAACAAAGTATGCAGTTTCCCCGATGGACACAATTCTGTAATCATTCACATGCTTACTCTTGCCAACTTTCCGAATTTGGAAAATTCTACAATGGTTCAACCCTGTATGCACGTTTGAAAGGTATTTGATAGGAAAAAACAACAGTAGAGTTTATTATCACTTCTTGTTAATTGGGGATTTCAAACGAATCCCCACAAATAAAAAACTGCTACTGAATTACATGACCTCTCTTGTACCAAATTTGCAAGAATTGAGAAAAGAAAATTACATGCACCAAATACTGAAAAGATCAATATAAGTTGAAACATAAAGTGAATAATTTAAGAGTTACTGTCAAGTAAATATATCTGGCTGGGAAAAGGCCTATAGCTTGCCCTAGGAGTTTCAATCTCAGAATCATAAATGCAATTTATTGTCATTAAACTCTGCATTTAAAGAAAGTTTTAGCTCTCTGAATCTGCTGAAGGACTTAAACATGTTTTGCATGTACATGAATGATGCAGAATTAAGTTCAGTTTAAAGTTAAAAAATAACAAACAAGACAAAAACAATACTCTACCTTGGAAAGCATTAGTACCTGTCTCTAAAAATTTGTACCTTATAGCAACATAAATATAGGTAACCTAGAATATCCCTAGATGATTTTGGCAGCTAGAGATTCTTGTTCATAAAACAAAATGGAACACAGTACGGGATTGAGTTTCGGATGCAATATTAAAGCCTAACAAAGATATGCACTTTGGTGGTAGGGTCTCAGAATTGGAGCTTACCTTTATCATGTCAAACAAGGGGGGTAGACAATCATAGGATGGTAAACCACACAGGCAAAGATGCAAGTAAGAAGAATATTGGCAACAAACACATTGATGCACATATTTCAGTACAGATGTTACTAAAGAGACATAACCATGTTTCAATAATTACATGTAAAATTTTCACCAAATACAGAGAGAGAACCAAATTTTGGACACAAATTGCCGTTGACATAATTTTGACAGTACAATGCAGTATTCTGCTAAAATGTATGCTACAAGTAGGTGCATTTACCAACTAAATTAAGATGAGGAATCCCATAAACATCCAACACAAAGCATAAGGCAAATTCAAGAATGAAATAACAATTTTACCGTCTTAGCTTTCCCCTTTGTTGTCTGGAACTGCTGCCAAGCATTCTGCCGCTTATTCTGCACATTTTCAAGTTGTTCAAGGCGGACCTTTGACTTGAAAGCATGTATTTTTTTGCGCTTAGAAGCTTTCTGCAAATTTGTAGTCAGCGAAATACATCAATCCACAAAAAACATCCAAACAATAACTTTCAAGTGACCATATGACAGAACTATGACTAAAAAAATTGCAAAAAATCAAAAGATTTGAGATTGGCCTGTACCTAATACGAAACTGCATTGACTTGGGAGTTTCTGCTGACACTAACTTATGGAACTAGCTTTAAAAGTTTATGCTAATTATTCGCATTTGTTTATTCTTTTAAATGTTTGGAAGCATTTTCCTTAGGCTAAACTTGCACCTTTCAAGTGACTCATCTGAGTTACTGTTTAGATGTTTCATATACAAAAATATTCATTATAAATACACCATAACTCCAAACATTTAAATTGTTGGAATTTCAATTATTTCCATTTTACTCTAAGCAACCTCATTAAACTACCCACATTCCACTTCCATTTGCCAACCATCCTTCTCCTCCTTTAACTTCAAATTAGGGCTCTAGATATCATGTCATAATTGCTGGTGGCAGTGAATCCAGATTATCCAAACGATAGTCACACCTCATGGCAGAACCAACTATAATAACCAATAGCCGATTATATTCGATGATCATTATTTTCTTGTAGCACTGGAATTAAAAGTTATTACGAAAATAAAATAAGATTTATATGATAGTTCGAAAGATTAACCAGCCAAGTGGCAATAACTTCTAGTTGAAATGTCTATCTTGATGGGGCAAGAGTTAGGAATTTAGGATCTTGTTAGGAAAGACATCATTATCACCGCACGAAGAAGACTAATGCATGCTGTTGCCTGGGGGAGCACAGAAGCATATGCCATACACGCTGGTACAACTAGATGTGTAAAAGAAATTCGGCACCAATGGTACTCACCACATCCTCATCATCATTGGGATCAATCCGAAGTTTAGAAGGTATACTGCGTGCCTGAAAGTCAGTCACAGCTGCTTGCGCAATCTTCCTTTTAATAGCTTGTCTGGTAGCTTCAGCTTCCCTCTCAGCTTCAAGCAAAGCATCAACTACTCCCTCCTGGATGGGCCTGACATTAGCAGGATCCACCTAAAATGCAGCAAAATGGATGTATAAGGTTCCTTCACATTGCAGTAAAGGGGAGCTAAAATATATGAAAGCAAAAGAGTGACTACTTTAGTAACACCAAAGGATCCGGCATCTCAATTGAATAATAAATCGAGTAGACTGCAACATTGACATATTCTAAAATAGAATTATAGTAATGAAGTTGTTTGGACCGGAGAACATGTCTGAAGATATATATGAAAGCAATATGGCATGGTTTGACGGCCGTCCGAAGCGGATGGTTCCGGACATTCCAAGCTGTACCGACCATAAATCGGGACAATTCAGCCTTTTGAATGGGAACACTGGACAAGGAAGAGGGAAAGAGAGAGAGGGAGAGCAAGGAGGGGAGGGAAAGAAGAGACAACGCCTCTGGAGGGCCAGCAGTGGCCTGCCAAGGCCACCAAAGGGCCGTGGAGGCCTCCGCAAGTCCATGTTGCCCGATAGGATATTTAATCGAGAGAAATAGAGAGAGAGGGGCAACAAGGGTACTGAAGGGAGGTGCAGTCAGCAGAAAGGCTGCCGGAGGGCATCAAGTGGCCACCAAGCCGTAGAAAAGGCACAAGCAGAGCCGCGGCCGCAGAACATGGGCGACCACCTCTGTTCATCATTTTTTTTAAAAAACGATGATGAATAGTGAAGCCGGCAATAGGTTTGCTAGCTTTACTATGGTTGGACATTTTAAAAAAACCCAATGAAACAGGGGTGATTACTACTATTTCACGCCCATAGAGCCGTTGGCCGCAAAGGGGCGATTACTGCTATTTCATGCCCACAAAGCCGCTGGCCGCAACTTCGCCGTCTAACGGCCAACCGAAGGCCCTCTAGCGGCCTCTCCACCAGCTTCCCCTTCCTC
Organism: Cocos nucifera; assembly: GCA_006176705.1. Classification (NCBI taxonomy): domain Eukaryota; kingdom Viridiplantae; phylum Streptophyta; class Magnoliopsida; order Arecales; family Arecaceae; genus Cocos; species Cocos nucifera. Next base: position 553,245 of record QRFJ01000276.1, on the reverse strand, counting down.
CTTTTCTTTCCCTCCCCCCCAACTCTCTCTATCTCTCTCTCTTGGCCGCGATTTGGCGGAGGAAGTGGAGACCTTGGCAGCCCTTCAAGCACGCCCACAACTTGCCTGTGGCCACCATAGGCGTCTCCTTCGACCACCCTCTCCCTCCCTCCCCCTCCCCTCTCTTTTCCTCCTCCCCATTCCTTTCTTCACTTCTATGTTGGTTCATGCCAGTACAAAACCCATATCGACTCGTACCGCAAGCCAGTTGGCACGGGTCCTGATACTGGTTCCACAGACCTTGCAATATGGAGTACAACATCTGCTGTTAGGTGAAAAATTCATTTGCATTTCAAAATAAAACACAACATTAATAAAGTCAGCCAATTGAACTAACAATTTTAGCAGCTAACATACTAGAAAAATGAGTTAATCTTTCATCCAAATCCTTTAAAATATTCATAAAACATGGCAAAATCTTGCTTAAAATAATCATCATACATGGGAAATAAATAAAGAATGCTCGATTTAGTAAAAACACTCACCATATTTATTAATCTAAAACATGAATACACATTTAGGACTGCCTTGATAGAGGCAGTAGGTGACCAAATTGTTTACAACTCAAGTAAAAACATAAATTTTGATTTATTTTACCAAACTATTACACAGACAAACTAGTGTCTTTGCCCATTTGAGGCTTGTCTTGCTGCATGTGAAACAAGATGCACAAACAAATATAAAAAGTTAACATTTTATAAGGTTTGATTAATTTTAGACATACCTCTTCCCTGTTTCCCCACCCATCATAACAGACATAATATCCATTTGGCGTGAGAGCCTCAATTGTTGCATCGTACCTAAACATTCAACTAATCAACACATAAAAGAAAAAAAGGGTAAAGCAACAATGTCCTAACTAGATCAAATAAGTTTTCTAGTACATACCATTCCCCATCTTCACTCCAAACAGCTTGAACTTTGGTGCCAACAGAAAACTCCTCATGAGTTTTGGAAAGTTCACTTGATTCCTACAATGGGAAGCATAAAACTTAATGAAAATAGACTGCCAGGATGAAGCAGAAGCTCTATTTAGCAGCAAAAATTTAGTATCATGCACAAAAAAATCAATTTCCATCCACAGGACAATAAAACTAGTGCTGTTTCAAGCATAAAGAAGTACAAACCAATGGTTGTTATTCCGCCCTTTCAATTAGCCCACTCCACAATATATTGAGACCTTCAACTGATTTGAATAGATGATGAATCAAATAAACTATTTATGACACTTCTGACCAACAAATTTTCTTCAGCTAGATATCGGGCTTAAATCTTAGTTTTGTGAATCCATACTGAATCGCATCTTTGGAACTTTCATCAGTCAAAAATTCAAGATTTAAAAAATATAAAGGTTACCATTTTGACATTCCGCATAACTAGAAGCAAGGTGTGGAAACACAAGATTGTATGTCACAGTGTGATCAAGAGATTTACCACTTTCAACTGAGAGGACCCATCAAACTGACCCTGGACGGACACATTTGAGCCAAGCTGGGCAGCCTCTGTTTGCTTTGCAGTTGCCAAAAGCTCCTCCGTCAAAGCAATAACCTGCATTCTCAAAAATTACACTAAATTCAGCCCAAAAAGCAAGGATGCAATTATCGTTGTTTAAAGGCCCAAACTCCACGAACTTATAATAGCAGTGTGAGCATCTGAAATCAGGAGATTGCAAGCAGGCAGGCCATCACGACACACAAAACCTGCAAAGAACCAAGATAAAGGGTGATGGGCATCTTAAAAAGCCATGATTTCTCATATATTGCTCTTCTTTTTATATCATAATTGCCCATAAAGCTCCAAGAAAGGTTAGCCATCTCGGTACCAGAACCATACTGGTACCATTCTATGACTATGCCAATACACCTAGTACCGGGGGCAGTTCGCCACAGTTCAGCATACCAACACTTAATACCCACCCTGGGATACCATGTACTGGTTCAGTACTGGTATGATACGGTACCATCAATACCGGTACCAACCAGTACGGCAAATCATGGATCCAAGCACTTTAAAGAAGAGCTATTTTGCAACAAAAACATCCGTCTCACCTTTCAAGCTATAAAGAAACATTAGCAGCCATATGCTGCCTTGCTCGAACATCTGGTCGACCGTTGGACAGAACAGGCAGAATGGGAAAAGCAATAGAACAAGTTGAAGTTTACATAAGAAACAACACAAAAGTAACTTTCAAAAAAATAAATAAAATCTGGTTTGCTCACTCTAAATCTGCAGTAGTGCATTTATGTTACAGGGAATCAAAAGCATCCAATAGGATAATGTCAATCTTTACCTGATAAGGGGATCAACATATAACAGGAGTAATAAACATAAAAGGGAGACAGCTCACCTCTTCAAGCTCCTTCTCCATATCTGCATATTCAGAGTTTCCAGGATCATCAACCAAAAGCTTTCTGACCTGAAGTTCAAGAATAGATTGCATCGGTAAAATAAAATAAAAAATAAAAAAATAATAAGAAGAAGAAAAGGATTAGAGAAAGTCATGTAACAAAAATTACTGTGCTAATTATTGAGCAACCTAAAATTATACAAGCATGCAGAGGAAATTCATTATCTTGGAAGAATGCATGATGATAAAATAGAAGTTTCAGTCATAACAAATGAAAAGAGAGAGTCCCGTTGTTAGAGAACAAAGACGACAGGGAGAAACTCGCTAACAAACTCACACTAATTTGTTCACAAAATAACATGATATAATACGAACAACCTGACAAAGGAATTAGACTGATGGCTAGCACAATTTTATTTGACAATATACCTTTCACAACATGTCAATGCATAATGGGAGTTCTGCTTTCACTACATGATTGAGACACATGCTTACAACACATATTGGTGATTCAACAGAACAGTTGGAGTTCCATTATCGTTGCACCAGCAATGTGCACATGCAATACATGTGAGCTTGCACACATAAGAGAGATGAGAGAGGTGCTTAGGGGAGGAGGGAAAGGGGAAATGGATACACGGTGAAAAATTTTGAAACAACCAGGTCTCCACTTTGGTATTTAAAATAATAATAACAACAGCAATAATAATAATAATAATAATTTATATATATATAAATGGAGTCAAACTTGGGTGTGTGTGTGTGTGTGTGTGTGTGTGTGTGTGTGTAAATGGAGTCAAACTTGGACTCAAACCCCCCTGAGTTCGCATTATAGTCATCATTACTACACAATATATAATAAAGACCACCTCACTTGAGTACATGCCTGTGTAAATATAACCTTAAAGATGTTTTGGGGCTTTCCACAATTCAACTAAGTTTTAACTGCATAAAGGTTTTGATGTCACACGTGCTATGCAAGCTTTATACTTTTAACTTCCCATGAATGAACGATCAGGAGATTTTTTTCATGCTTATGCTGCCATCTATTATACCACGAATGCATCAGCATTTGGTAGGCCAAAATCTTGTTGCTTTCCACCTTCATTCACAAGATTATCCAATGTGGGTATGCACTTTTAAAGCCCACCTAATGCAATACCTCTTTTTAAAATTGGTAGATATTGAAACATAAAGGGGCCACCTTACTTGCTATCTCTCTCTTTGAAGGAGATCTCAATTCCAGCTAGTTTCATTAAATATCTTACAACTAGAATCACCCTTTTTCCAATCCGATTTCTCCACCACCGCAAACTCCAGTTAAGTTCAAGTATCATACTTTTGTTCAAACTCAATGTCAAGTTCCTTGCATCTAGTTTATACCACAAATGACTATTATGTTGACCAAGGACCTTACATGATACCCTAATGGTCATGTGTTTTCCAATTAATAAAAAATATGCTTAATGAGACCTTTATACCTCTTGCACTCCAAAACCAGCTTGATTATACAGATATTCAGAATTCCACTCTAACTATCAATATGGAAAAAGAGCATTACAACCTTCATATATAAATTTTAGAGGGAAAAAGTAGATATAGGGACAAATTTTTTAACTCCCTAAAAAGATCATAAAGTAGAATCAAATCTCAATTTCCAAAAGGCAATCATGACAATTTAAGGCTTCTGGATGTTGCATCGACAATTTGACCTGGGAAAATTTGTGCTGCTTAGCTAACAATGAAGGTTCAAGGACCGAGCAGACCAAGTATAAGGTAAAGAAATCACCTACATAAGGTAATTATATTTTTTCAAAAAGCTAGATAACCCAACAATTTCTAGTGGACTGTAGAGCTTGTTGTAATGCTAAATTAGAAAAACTGACAAGGAATTAAGAAAAAATCAAATGGAAGATTGTTATGCAGGGTTTGTTTGTTAACATTTATAGATAGGAAAGAAAACATGTGGTTGTGAAAAATCCTCAAATCCTATGCAAGTACCATATAATTATATGAATTTACTAATGGTCGTGTATGTCAAATGGTTTGAAGATGCCTACTATTTTTTACCTAAAATTTCTCCCATTCCATTTCCTTTTAGGTGCCTGTACGTGTAACTAAGTAATGAAACTCAACATTAGTGTATGACGAGAATGAAAAAGGTTACTGTCTTGAGAAAAAAACATGTCAAAAAGCTTTTAAGTGATATCATGCTCAATAGCAAATTCAAGTAGAAATACAGGGCTCTAAAGCTATCGGGAAAAAAAAGGGGATATAAGCACAATTACAGATATGTATGAAATGATATAAAATATTACACAAAATCGACTTCTAGTTACTTACGTCTCAAAGAAATGTGGTATAGGGCTTAAAAAGAAAGATAGCAGAGGGCATGCTACATGCATCAGTAAACAAAGACAAATTTTGAGAAAGTAGCAATAGCAATGAAAGATACTTTTATTTGCATGTAGGATAAGCAAGATCCCATAATAAAAGTAAGATCCCAGGTAGAAGATTCCACCCATTAAGAGAGAAAATAGGAGGGATATAATAATTGACTTATATTGAAGGACAACTAATATTTGCTGGCTAAGTCAAATGGAAGGAGTTCAAAGAATAACAAGTGCAAGCAAGTTTTGTGAAACATCATTTGGTTGTTTTTTATAAAATATCGCCTTAGATAACGAGGCATCACAGGACCTGCAAAATTCAAGTTATGTAAGAAACAGGAATTCAGATTTTTTTTTATCACCATCAATCAAGGTTTTAAGTTTCAGCCAAAACGGCTGAAACCAATACTAATTCAGCTGAAACTGATTGGGTTTATATTGAACCAAAACTAGCCCCTAGTTTCGGGTTTCAGTTAGTTTCAGCTGAAACTGACTGAAACCAGTCTAAATTTTTTTTTAAAGCTTTCTTTTGATGCTTCTTAATATATTTGTCATTTCTTTGTTTATTTAAGCACATCTTCTACATAGTACCAATGTCCAATGGATTTTCATTTTTTCCTTGAGTTAAAAAAGGATATAAAATAAATATAATTCTTAATGGCCAAGGCTTCTAGTTACCCTTATCTTAATACTTCACAAAAATTGTCTAAACAACTAAGTACAGTATGTTTTACAAAAAAATGAATTTTTTCATAACTCCATGGATTCGTGGGAGAGTGGAGTCATCTCATGTTTATCCTCATCTCTATCAATACTCCTACCCACATTGCCATCATGATAATAGCCACTATTATTTATGTTACTCACCTTGCAAATAGTATGCAGTATTGAATAAGTAAACCTAATTTGTTTTACACTCATGTGCACCTGTCTTGTTAGATTATGCTCAAGTGGTTAGGGATAAAATGGATCAGATACTGTTAAGATTCTTAAGTATTTTGAATCTTAACAAAGTCACTTTTTAAGAATTATATCAAGGAACCATTGAGAGAATCAGTAAAAAGAAAGAAAGAAGAAAGAAAGGAAGAAAGGAAGGAAAGGAAAGAGAGAGAAAGGAGAGAAAGAACCAGAATTGAGAGGAAAATATAACTCTTATTATTTCCCTTCCAATTCCGTTTTCTCCACTCTTATAGCTATGCTTCACTATTTAACAGAATAACAGACTGCACTATCAATAGAATAACAGACTCAACAATATTAACAGACCCCACTTATTTAACTAAGCAAAACTAATACATCTGCACTCCAGAATGCTAACATTGACTCCCTCTTGAAAAGCATCCTTGTCCTCAAGGATGGAACTCTGGAAATTGCAAACAGAGATCATTGATATCTTCCCAAGTAGACTTCTGGTAAACGATTGGACCATTGAATGAGTCCCTGGACGACAGCAACATTATTTCGCTTGATCATTCTTCTCTGTAGCACTGCAATTGGAAAAACCTTTAGTCTACCTTCTGAATCGAATTCTGGTAACCAGTCATAACAACCTGCTTATTCCCAATCTTCTTCTTAAGTAAAGACACATGAAACACTGGATGAATTATTGATGATGGGGCTAACTGTAACTCATAAGCCACAGCTCCCACTTTCTTGAGAATTTTGTAGGGGCCATAGAATCGTGGACTAAGCTTTGTGTACTTCTCCTTCACCAAACTTTTTTGTTTGAATGGATGTAACTTCAAATAAACTTCATCTCCTACTTGATACTCCCTTTCAGTCCTCCTCTTATTAGCTAATTGCTTCATTCTATTTTGTGCCCTCCTTAATTGCTCCTTAATCATTTTGTCCAGAGCTTCTCTATTATGCATCCACTCAGAAACTGCAGCTACAGCAGTAGAAGTAGAGTTATCCACTTCATAACAAGAAGGACGATAACCAAATAAAGCCTGAAATGGACTCATGTTCAAAGCAGAATGGTGAGAAGTGTTATACCACCATTGTGCCTGAGGCAACCACTCCACCCATTGCTTGGGACAATGCATAACCATACACCTCAAAAATGTTTCTAAACACTGATTTAATCTCAGTTTGTCCATCTGTCTCAAGATGGTAGGCTGAGCTCATCAACAACTTTGTTCCCAACAATTTGAACAACTCACTCCAAAATCTGCTAGTGAATATACTATCTCTATCTAAAACAATGGTCACAGGTAGCCCATGCAACTTATAAATGTTGTCCATAAAAACTTTAGCTACATCAATTGCTGAATAAGGATGAGCCAATGCTAAAAAGTGACCATATTTTGTGAATCTGTCTACCATCACCAAAATGACCTTCTTCCCTTTTGAGATTGACAAACCCTCTAGAAAATCCATAGAAATATCCCTCCAAGCTCCCTCAAGAACTGGTAAAAGCTGCAGCAGCCCCGGATAAGCCACCTTCTCTGCTTTTGCCCTTGCACACACATCACATTCCTTCACAAATCTTATCACATATTGTTTAAGGTGTGGCCAATAAAAAAAGTTTCCTGATTCTCTTGTATGTGTTCTGTACCCCTGCATGATCACCAATAGCTGAAGAATGAACAACCTGTAATAGCTTCTGTCTTAATTCTTCATCACTTCCAATATAAATTCTACCCTTGTATCTAATTATCCCATCAACATAAGAGTATCCGGGGAAAGAGCTTGATTGTAATACTTTTCTCACTAAAATCTACTGCACCTTTATATCATGTTTATAACTAGCAGCAACCTCATCCAACCAAGCAGGTACCACTGCAGAGATAGCATTGGCCTTACTAATTTTTTCCTCGTTCTGATCACATAGCATATTTGTTCTTCTTGATAAGCATCAACCACCATATTCTCTTTCCCTCTCCTATAATGAATAATAAACCTCAGACCCATAAGCTTAGTCAATCCTTTCTGCTGAATGGCAGTATGCAACTTCTGCTCAAGCAAATGCTTTAAGCTCTCATGATCAGTTTTTATAATAAACTGATCAATAATGTCTCCATTTATCAACTGCCATCAAAATTGCTAGGTACTCTTTCTCATAAATTGAGTCCCATATGCCTTACACCTAGTGCCTTACTATAATATGCAACTGGCTATCCTTCCTGTGATAAAACTGCCCCTACCCCATAGTCACAAGCATCTGTTTCCAACATAAATGTTTTGTTAAAATATGGCAATGCAAGTACAAGTGCAGATCACATGGCCCTTTTAAGTTTCTGAAATGCCTCAGTAGCTTCTTCACTCCAATGGAAGTTTTCTTTCTTTAACAACTCTATCAATGGTCTACTAAGGATTCCATATCCTTTGATAAATTTTCTGTAGTATCCTGTCATCCCAAGACACCCCCTTAACTCCTTGACTGATTTAGGAATTGGCCAGTTAGTCATTGCTTCTGTTTTTCTAGGGTTAGTTGCTACTCCATTTTTTGTAATCACATGTCCCAAATACTCAACCTTAGACTGACAAAAGGTACATTTATACTTCTTAGCATGCAATTTGTTACTCCTCAGGATCTCCAACACCAATTGTAAATGCTTAATATGCAGTTTCATTGAAGGACTATAAATGAGAACATCGTCAGAAAAAATTAACACAAATTTCCTCAAATATGCTTTTAAAACATCATTCATCAAAGCTTGAAAAGTTGAGGGTGCATTTGTCAAACCAAATGGCATCACCTTGAATTCATAATGCCTTTGGTGAGTTTTGAATGTTGTTTTATACACATCAGCTACATTCATTCTTACCTGGTGATATCCTGCTCTCAGATCCAATTTCGAATATATTTGAGAACCTGCCAATTCATCTAGCAAGTCATCAATTAAAGGTATTGGAAACTTATCCTTAATTGTGATTGCATTTAACTGCCTATAATCAACACAGAGTCTCCAACTCCCATCCTTTTTCCTTACTAGCAAAACTGGAGAAGCAAAAGGGCTCTTACTGGTTTGGATAATGGAACTCTGCAACATTTCATCTACCAGCTTCTCTATTTCATTCTTTTGATCACATGAATATCTGTAAGGCCTAATATTCACTGGCTTAGACCCTGGTACCAAAGGAATGCAATGATCATGAACTCTAGATGGTGGTAGTTGCTTAGGTTCTTCAAAGGCATCCACATAATCCTTCAATAATTTCTGCACTTCTTGCTTCCATTTCTACTTCTGCTCCTTGTACAAAAAACAATCTTGCCACAATCCCAGACACTTTCTCCTTCAAACACTTTTGGCTTTCTTTGCAGAAATCAATTGTAAGGCAGCCTATTCTGTGAATCCTTGCAACTCCACCCTTTGTCCTTTTTCAAATGATAATTTCATTTTGACAAAATCAAATACTATTGGGGAATATAACCTCAACCAGTTAACTCCTAGTACCATGTCACTATCTCCCAACTTCAATATTCTCAAGTCTGCCTTAAACTCATAACCCTGCATTGTCCATACAAAACCTGGACTACCGGCCATACACTTCATTTTCTCACCATTAGCTACTGTAACTAATAAAACAGTAGTTCTTTCAATCACTAGTTTTAATTCTTTCGCAACCTTTTCATCCAAAAAACTGTGAGTGCCGCCACTATCAATCAGAATAGAAATTTTTCTGTTTCTATATTCTTCCATTATCTTTGTAGTATTATTTGCTAAATTGCTTGCCAAAGCATTAATAGAAAGTCCAATTTCTTCCTCCTGACATTCTTCAATCTCTCCATCTTCATTTACGTCCTCCCATAGTTCTTCAATCTCCCATTTTGGACCCTCGATCCAATTAAAGGACTTTCCATTACACTAGTGCCCCGGAACATACTTGACCCCACATCAAAAACATAATCCCATGGCCCTTCTTTCCTCTTGCAATGTTTGTGGGTTTTTGGTGTTATTGTTTATTTGATTGGCTTTATTGGTAATAGGTTTCTGGTTAGAGAAAGAATTGTTTTGAGATTTTGAGATGGTGGGTATTGTATAGGATTTATTTGCAAGAAAACTTGGATTTGTATTGTTTTGAGGATAAACTTGGTTTGTTTGGAATGGCCTTGGTTTATTTCTTTTGAACATGGCTGTAATTGATTCTTCTTGCCATCTAGCCTGCTCAAAAGCTTGTGCTAAAGAAGTGGATCTGAGGATTTTGATCATGGGTCTAATTTCTTCCTTTAACCCACTAACAAAACTAGATACAAAGTAGGTTTCAGGAAGATAAGGACTCATAGTAACCATTAAGGATTTAAGTTCTTCAAACTTTTCTATATACTCCTCTACTCCTCTTTCCTAATTCAACTTGTTAAATTCTTCTACTACATCATCTCTTCCTCCAAACCTCCTGCACAACTCAGCTTCAAATTCCATCCAGATCCCCACTTCACTCCTGACTACAAACCCTTCAAACCACACCTCTGCCTTCCCTTCTAAGTACAATGATGCTATTTCCACCCACTGATTAAAAGGTATATGGCTGAGAGTGAAATACCTTCTACATTTTCTCACCCATCCCCTTGGATTTTCCCCATTAAAGCTCTGCAGTTCTATTTTAGGCATGGTACCATGGAAATAACTCTTATTGAATGATGGTACCTAAGAAGACTCACCTCCACAATTGAATCTTGGATCGGGCAGCACTCCTCTTCCATCCAAATTAGATCTGGCTTCTGGATCCATAGATTTCCTTTCATATTCCACTTCTTGGTTGTTTGAATCTTTTTCTTTTGTAGAAATCTTCTCCATCATTTCAGCAAGTCTCAGCTGCACTTGCTTGGTCTGATCTTCAAACATTTGCTTGAATCCTTCGATGGAAACCCTCATTTCATCTAATCGATTATCTACTTCATTCTAACACTCCTCCAAACTCTTCAATCTATGATTTTCCACCATGATTATAATTTTCTCTGGCCTGATCCTATAGCTCTGATACCAATTTGTTAAGATTCTTAAGTATTTTGAATCTTAACAAAGTCACTTTTTAAGAATTATATCAAGGAACCATTGAGAGAATCAGTAAAAAGAAAGAAAGAAGAAAGAAAGGAAGAAAGGAAGGAAAGGAAAGAGAGAGAAAGGAGAGAAAGAACCATAATTGAGAGGAAAATATAGCTCTTATTATTCCCCTTCCAATTCTGTTTTCTCCAGACTCTTATAGCTGTGCTTCACTATTTAACACAATAACAGACTCAACAATATTAACAGACCCCACTTATTTAACCAAGCAAAACTAATACATCTGCACACCAGAATGCTAACAGATACTGGTAATATCAATGTCCATATCCACATTGTTCAATAGATACGAATACAGATATGGATCTTAAATGGATATCAAAATTAGTAATCATATCAATGCCAATGAATACAGATAACGACATTAAGCTGATATCAAAAGAAGTATCCATATTTGTTCCAAACAGATGCAAATACAAGTTGAACACTAGTTATATCCATATCTTCGTATCCTAAAATGGATATAGTTTAATATTATGCCTAATATAAATTGGATTTTGAGTAGAATTCAATAATGACAACCAACATCGGTAATATAATCATAAAATATGGGAATGAAAAATTCACTATCCAGATCACATGCAACATACAGGTAATTGATCCACTAACCAGATCACAAGCTATGCATCGCTAATTAGGTAAGGGTCTTTATCAAAGATTGACCAAAGATGGATGCAATCAACAGTCCGACTCACTGGGTCATTGATCCGACCGCTGAGTCAATCAACCAAACCTGATTTTGTATTTAAAAATCAGGTTTGATTAAAAAATAAAATATAATACAAAACTGAAAATATATTCCACACTACTATAAAGAATAAACTAAAAATAAAATATAATACAAAATATTAATAAATTTTTGCATTAAATATCACCTCTTGAATTGCATGGATTTATATTCCACACTACTCTTTAATTACAAATTAAATGAAAAATTATCATGAATCATCTAATAGTTTAAAAAACTTGCAAGAAAAACTTATAACAACATAAGGATATGCAAAAGTTATTGATATTTTATAACTATTTTAAACAGTAAATTTTGAAAAAAAAAATATAAAGAATAAACTAAAATATATTTATTTTTCCATTTTCTATCAAAGGAAGAAGGATTTTTATGAGAAAAATTAATTATTGAAATATCAAAGCATACTTCAAATTACTCTATTTAATGATGTGAATGGATTTTTAATAAACAACAAAAAATGTTATGAAACATGATAACGAATGGTTAAGATCAATTGTTTGTTCAGAGATTTGATTCCAGTGTCTAATGTTATTAAGGCATTTTCTGCGACCTAGATTTGCAGTTACGTATTGTTATCCAATCGGATATAAAAATTTGTATCCGAATCCAATCAAACTATATATGGAAATGGATTTGGTTGGATAATGCCTGACCTATTTTCAACCCTATGATTGATTGACATTTAGTAATTTTGAAATGGATTTGGTTGGATAATGCCTGACCTATTTTCAACCCTATGATTGATTGACATTTAGTAATTTACTTAAGATATTGATACATTCCTATAATGCAGACTCAACATAGTTTATTTTGAGATCAAAATTACCCAATTTATATAAATTATGATCCTAGAAAACTTAAAACACAATTAAATGATGGGAAATGACTTGCCTATATATTAACTTCAGCCTGAAACTACCCAAAATTTATAAATTATGAATATAGATAACTTAAAACACAATCAAATAATGGAAAATAATCTACCTTGATTTTCTTTATTTCTTAAATTTTTTCCTAGAATTTTTGGCCAAAACTCTGAAACTATGAAACTCAGAGGGAAATTGCCAAAACCACTGAAATTGTGAAACCAAAACTCAACCCAAGGGACCACAACCAATTTTAAAAATCTTGTTATTAATTTTCATATTGTCTGGATTTTCATAAAGCTTAGAAGCAACGTAAAACCACAAAAGAGTAGCCTCAATGAAGAACTCAAGTGAGGGAAGCCATAGAAGATGGTGTCGGTATATGAAATGTTGGCTAGAGATAGACTCAGTGAGGAGTCTCCACAGAAGCAAATGGGCAAAAAAAAGGCTTGATATAGGTGACAGAAACGCATTTCCCAAGAGTTTACATTTTTCAAGGAATTGGTCCTTTTTCCCCAGAGCAAAGACCAACAGAAGAGTATAACCCATAATATTAGGCCACATTCATCACATAACATGTTGTCTCTTATCATCAAAAAATAAGAAATAAAAGCAAAACAATAAAAAAAAATAAAAAAATAAGATGTAAAATTGGAGAAAACTGAGTTAACATGTGCGATAGTCTCAGGGATAGAATTTTTATTTCACAACAAGCTTCAATAGTTGATGGGGGACAGCTACAGTGTGCATCCATCACTACCCAGAAGTTTGTTGGTCACCTCAAATCTGCCATTTCACTTCTCAACATCATTATGGTGCATTAAAGCCCATCTACTGATGCGAAAAAACATAATCAGATTCATGAGATTTGTAAAGTGTAAGAAGTAACTGGGTCAGCTAACGTAGATGTCTTAGCCAATAATTATCTTGATATAGTGGACCGAACCTGAAAGGGCTAGAAATCAGAGGCTAATTGAACCTGACCCTGCAATTTTTACCTTACTGCACTGAAACAGGCTTAACTCTCTCATCCGGAGTCAGAATCGCTTATAAGACCCCAACTTGGAAAGCTCTTTTTGTGCTCTACGAGTCTGACCGCTTGGCCATCACGGCCAATTTTGGAGCGAAGTTTTATTGTTTGATAGGTCAACGGGAGCTGAAGGCTTCTAGATGAATTGGAAGTCCTAATCCTTTTCCTATTTGGTTCCTTAGACGTTAGGTCAGGATTTTTTTCTCTATAAATACGGCCTTTTTGGCCAACATTGTAATCAATTTATTTTCTCTATTATTGAATCAAAACTCTAGAAGAGAGTTTCTTCTTCTCTTGTTGTTTTCTTGTTTCGTACGTCTTCTTCCTTTTTTCCCATCAAAACATGGCCTAGACTGCATCATATGGTATTAAAGCCCAATCAATCCATGAGCGGTGATTCTTCCCTGCAATCGTGATGGTGGGTGGTGTTGGTGGCTAGAAACGGAACCAAACAACAATCCAGACAGCAGCAGCTCATGAAGAAATGATGCAACGGGAACGAAATCTAATGATAGAGTGCAAAGATTTGAGGTGACAGATGACAAAACTGACCACGCATCTTATGCAATTGAAAACTCGGGATGCGAGATTTGATGTGGAACCAGAAGATCGTAGATCCGATGCTGAAGCTTTAGATTTCAAGAATCCCTTCCATAGGAGTATCCCATCCACTGGTGTGAAGGTCGAGATAATTCGTTCGAGCGACCAACCTGCTAGTATGGTACTATCAGAGTAGATCTGCCTAAATATTTGGATAGTCTACAAACGAAGATATTTTTCGAGATCGAACACATCTTTGAGTATAAGGAGGTGCCCGATGACAAGAAGATAAAGCTTGTCACCCTGAAGTTGACGGGACAGGATTCTTCCTGGTGGCAAAAGCTGAAGAAGATCAAGAAGCGCAGAGAAAAACCAAAGATTCAAGACTAGAAGAAGATGAAGGTGTTGAGAGAGCAATTTTTGTCCTCAACTACATGCTGTCCCTGTACTAGCGTCTGTAAAACCTCCAACAAGGTTCTATATCCATGGATGAATACAAAGAATAGTTCTACCAACTGATCGCTAGAAACGACCTGGTGGAGAGCGAAGAGTAGATAGTCGCAAAGTACCTTGGTGGCTTATGGTAGCAGATCCAAAATGAGGCTCCACTTCCTATGGACAGTCAAAAAAGTATACCACCGTGCTGTAGCCCCTGAGGAGCAGTTACGACGAAGGCCTATGCCCAGATCTGATCCTCTCCTGTGAAGCAACTAAGCGCCAAAGAATCAGAGGGACATGCGGTGCAATATGGCTTCTACATCTCTTGTTTGTGGTGCTGTTGATACGAGATCCTCGAAGCCAGCCCTGGTAGGATCTTTTACGCTAAGGTGCTACAACTGTGGCAAGATCAGGCATACACGGAATGAGTGTAAGAAACCTGTTGGAGGGCCCGAGAAGCAGCTACTGATAGAAGAAGATGAAATATCAAACGAAGATCCGAAGCCTATCTATGATGAAGGGGGTGAAGAAGAGGATGATTTCCCACTTTTGGAGATAGCAGAGAGGCTGTAATTATTCAAAAGAACCTACTTATTCCCAAAAAACGAGGATAAAGAAGACTGGAGGCACACTAATATCTTCCATACCTGCTGCACCATTGAAAAAAATATACAAGGTCATCATCGACGGAGATAGCTACGAGAACGTCATCTCTCAGAAGGCCATCACAAAGCTTAACGTAACAACTAAAAAACATCTTCGGCCCTATAAACTATCATGATTCCGAAAAGGGAGCAAAGATGTTGTTGATAGTCGCTGCCTTATGTCATTTTCTATTAGATAGAAGTACTTCGATAAAATTTAATGTGACGTCATTGCCATGGATGCCTGTCATCTGCTTTTAAAGAAGCCTTGGCAATACAATCGCAGCGTTATTCGTGATGATCGCCGGAACACCTATTCATTCTAGAAGAACAATCAGAAGATTATCCTGGCACCGCTGAAGGAGGATCTACCTAAACCAAAGCCAAAGACCAGCATCAACCTTCTAACAAAGCACTCCTGCTTGAAGAAAGCAATAGAACCGGCTATCTCTTGACAATAGTAGAGAAGGGCAAGCTGGCTAAGCGAGAAATCCCATTCCTAATGCATCCTATCCTTTAAGAGTTTGCTGATATTTTCTCTGAAGACTTGCCTGCAAGATTACCACCAGAAAGGGATATTCAGTATCACATTGATCTTGCACCAAGTGAGCCTCCCGAACAAGCCAGCATACCGCATGAGCCTGGCTGAACACCAGGAGTTGCAACGGCAAGTCCAGGAGTTGCTGGACAAAAAATACATTCAACCGAGCATGAGTCCTTGCACGATGCCTGCTTTGCTGGTTCCAAAGAAAGATGGTTCGTGGCGCATGTGCATAGATAGCAGAGTAATTAATCGAATCACTGTCAATGTCAAGTACCGGTTTCCAATTCCAAGATTGAATGAAATGCTTGATCAGCTTGCTGGAGCCAAATTTTTTTCTAAGATAGACTTGAACAATGGCTACCATTAGTTACGCATTTGACCTAGGGATGTGGAAAATAGCCTTGAAGACGAGGGAGGGCCTGTATGAGTGGTTGATGATGCCGTTTGGGCTTTCCAATGCACCAAGCACTTTCATAAGGCTGATAAACCATATGCTCCAGCCATACATTGGTAAAATTTGTCATGATTTATTTGATGACATTCTCATTTATAGCCTTACTCTAGAAGCTCACCTACAGCATCCTAAGGAGGTTCTTAGTACACTGAGGAAAGAAAAGTTCTATGCCAATCATAAGAAGTGCAGCTTCATGGCGATAGCCTAACCTTTCTTGGGTATATCGTCTCTTCTGAAGGGCTGCGGGCATATCCATCCAAGGTGTAGGCTATCCAGAACTAGCCGATACCACGCAACATCACCGAAGTGTGTAGTTTCCATGGCTTGGCATCTTTTTATCATAGGTTCATCTAAGGATTCAACTCCATTATGTCTCCAGGGACTGATTGTATGAAATGGAGGCATTTCCAGTGGACTCCTGAGGTGCAAATTACTTTTGAAGAGATCAAAGGAAAGACTGCTTCCACTAATGTTCTTATCCTTCTAGATTTCTTTGAGGTCTTCGAGGTGGAGTGTGATGTCTCTTCTACTGGGATCGATGGAGTTCTCAACCAAGAAGGATGGCCATTTCTTTCCATAGCAAAAAATTATCAGGATCCAAGCTGAGCCACTCTTCTGATGATGTCGAGTTTTATGCTGTGGTTAGCATGCTTCAACAATGGCGACATTATCTAGTCTAAAGGGAGTTCATTCTATACACTGACTGTGAGGCCCTAAAATACATCAATGGCCAAAAAAAGCTGAGCTGCAGGCATGTTAAGGAGGTGAACTACTTGCAGAAGTTTCACTCTCTTCTAAAACATAAGTCTGGTGCTCAGAATCAACTGACGGACGTGCTGAGCAGGACAACCAAGCTTCTAGGTGTTCTTTGGGTGGAGGTGGTCGATTTTGATGCCTTGAGGAACCTCTATACTAGTATCCAAACTTTGCCAATATTCTACATGAGGTCCAAGCTCATAATCGAGTTGATTACCAGTTGTAGGATGGCTTTCTATTTCGAGATGTGTAGCTTTGCATTTTCGATTGTTCTTTACGAGAGAAGATTGTACAAGACCTCCATGGTGAAGGACACTTAGTAGAGACAAGACCCTCATACTGATTCACAGCAAGTACTACTAGCCAAAGATGAAGCATGATGTGATCCGACATGTGCAACGTTGCCGGGTATGCCAAATGTCAAGGGGGGCGGTGACCAATACTAGATTATATATCCCTTTACTAGTTCCTAATCATCCATGGGAAGAGGTTAGTATGGACTTTGTATTGGGATTACTTATGACCCAAAGGCGGTGCGATTCAGTGCTGGTGGTTGTGGATCGATTTTCGAAAATGACGCACTTCATAGCCTTTTGCAAAACCCTAGATGCCTCAAATGTTGCTCAGTTATTTTTTAAGAAAATTGTGCATCTCTACGGAGTGCCCGAGACTATTACATCTGATTGAAATACAAAGTTTATGAGCCACTTCGAGAGGAGTTTATGAAAAAGGTTGGGCATATCTTTACAATTTAGCTCAGCTTATCATCCTGAAACAACTGAGTCCAGAAGCTTGGGGAACTTATTGAGGAGCCTAGCTGGTGAACGACCGAAACAATGGGACTTAGCCTTAGCGCAAGCCAAGTTTGCCTTTAACCATTCCGCGTAGTCTATGGGTCAAACCCAAGCAATGTCCTAGACTTGACTCCAATCACTTCCACGGGGCGATCTAGTGTGAAGGCTGAAAATTATGCTGAAGAAATCTAAGATATTCATCGGTCCATCAAGAAAAAATTTAAAGATAGTAATGCCAAGTATAAGGAGGCCGCTAACAAACATCGGAAGAAGTTAACTTTTGAAATCGACAATCATGTGTGGACTATTCTAACAAAGGATCGATATCCCTTTACTGAATACAACAAGTTGAGCCAGAGCAAAATTGATCCTCTACAGATAATCAAGAAGATCAATGATAATGCCTATCAGTTGAAGCTACCTAGTCATCTCCGCATATCTGACGTATTCAATGTGAAGCACTTGATTCCCTACACAGGTGATTCTTCAGAGGATGAGAAGACTTCTAACTCGAGGATGAGTTCTTTCCAGCCTTGAGAAGATGGCATAAATGTCCTGACCAATAATTACCTTGATATGATGGACCAAGCCCGAAAGAGCCACAAATCAAACCGATTGCACCTAACCCTGTGATTTCAACCCTATTGCACCAAAACAGGCATAACTCTCTCATCATGAGTTAGAATCTCAATTCGGAAAGCTCTTTTTGTGCTCTACAAGTTTGACCACTCCACCATCATGGCCAATTTTGGGGCAAAATTTTATTGTTTGACATTGACATGAAGGCTTCTAGATGAATTGGAAGTCCTAATCTTCTTTCTATTTGGTTTCAAATTCCTTAGGCATTAAGTTAGTATTTTTTTCTTTATAAATACGGCCTTTTTGGCCAACATTATAATCAGTTTATTTTCTTTATTATTGAATCAAAACTCCAAAAGAGAGTTTCTTCTTTCCTTGCTATTTTCTTGTTTCGTGCATCTTCTTCCTCTTTCCCATCAAAATGTGGGCTAGGCTGCATCATCACTACACAAAAACTCAGAACAAGTTACTCCTATTATTGATGAAAGCTTTCATCTTCAAATGAAATAAATTATGGATTCATGAACAGCCCCAACCAAATCCACGAGCGAAAGATAAGGTACCAACTGGAACTCTTATGTATGGGTCCCTCATTCAAGGGAACGTCACAACATATTATTTCTGCCACTATCCTGGTCCCTGACGCTCTCAAATCCATGGTTTTAAATTAGCAACCGTCTAATCCTCATTAATTCAATCCAATTTTAGATTTTTGCTAATTTCTGCAATATTTCATGATACAAATCACAACTTTATGCGATAATAAAATGAAGGGATCCAGCCAATATGGAATCAGTTGTTTAACTTCGATTGTCAAGAAGAAACACAAAGCAGCAACAAGAAACAAGAAAAGCAGTAATTCCACAGTCAAAAAACCCGTGGTTGATGTTTCTTTAATGGTACCTATCAGAACTCACAAATATTACAAACAATCAAGAAATAAATCCAAGAAATAAAAAGTAGCAAAAGAAACCCTAGAAATCGATGAAGCATAACAACACCATGATTGTGGCACAAAACCAAAATTCATTGTAAAAAGAGACCCATCAAACTCCAAAAGATTCAAACTTTGAACCAAGAACACATTAATACTTCAAAAAAAAAAAAAAAAGGAAGAGAGAAAAGAATAGGATCGTGGGAATGGACCTCGCGGAGCTGATCTTTATACGTAGATAGATTCGCTGCGAGCTCTTCGATGCTTAGATCCTCGCCCCCTTGCATTTTTCCCCACTTTTT
This sequence comes from Cocos nucifera, assembly GCA_006176705.1. Lineage (NCBI taxonomy): Eukaryota > Viridiplantae > Streptophyta > Magnoliopsida > Arecales > Arecaceae > Cocos > Cocos nucifera. The sequence goes on along the minus strand of QRFJ01000276.1, from coordinate 533,832 downwards.
TCTTCCCTTTTTCCCCCTACTCTTGTGATCTCTCTCTTCTTCGAATAGTTTCGGCCTTGCAGAACGAGCGAACCTCCAAATCTTTTGGTCCTTTTAGGGAGGTTTCTTCTCCTTCACCCAGTCTCGGGCTTTAATGAGAAAAGGGCCATGGAAGTAAATTTACGGAAATACCCTTTATATCTGACGGGTAGAATTTTATGATCACGCGTGGTTGGAACTTTTCGGTGCTCGCCGTCCAGATAGGGGTCGATTATGGTACGGTAAATGGGACACGTGTCTGCGCACGAAGCAGGTTTTCGGGTACCTTTTCTGGACCGCTTTGGAGGGTAAGCCTGTGAGGATTTGGGTTTGGGTTTGGGTTTGGGTTTGGGTTTGCGTTTGCTTTGGGTGGAAGGGCAAATGCATTGCTCGTGCGTGTCGGGCTAAGGATTTTGTGTTCGCTTTCGATGGGTTTGGTAGGGATGAGGACGTTCGTCTGATTTAGGGAACAAATAAGGCTTCTTAGGGAAGCCCTGCAGAGTAAAAAAAAATAAAAAAAGTTCTCTGGTGTTGCTTGCAAGGATCGTGGGGAGTATAATTTTCGGAGATCACTAGTAAATCTAATCAAAATAAATAAATATAAAATATAAAAAAATACCACTCATGTTGAGGGGGAGATAAAAATAAACAAATGTAAAATATAAAAAATAATATTTGGATTATAAACTATACAATCTCATCATAATAATATTATCTCATTAAAAATGCTCCTGAATTTTAAGTAATTACTATTAGATAAATGCAAGAAATTATTTTTAACTAATTTAAAAATAAATCATGCTTTGATCAGGCCACGATTTGACCGAATAAGGTCTACTTGTATCCTACTATATCAAGTTTGGAACTTAATTTTTTTTAAAAAAAAGTAGGTAAATATTAGTGGTAAAGAATATAAATATACTAGAATTGCATGATATGGAGTTAGTTATCTTAACATCTTTAGCTTGTCGAGAACACAAAAATAACATTTAATAATAAAAATTTATAGAAAAATGTAAAAAAGTATTATATTAATTTTTTTTTTTTTCTTTTTTTAAGCTAGGACGAACTGCTATAACCTGGTGTTGTAGAATACCCTGCTTTAATCCCTAGGTTAGAAAACAAAACGTTATGAAGAGCCGTCAAGGACTTGACATTTAACTTGATGAGAATATGAAACCTAATATCCACATCATAATTTTCTCTTTTCAAAAAAATGAAGTATATCATGCTTGGGATATGATTAATGAAAAATAATAATATCAAAAAAAAAGGTGATAGTAACATTAAAATAAAAAGAAAATAATAATGATGATGAGTTTAAAAAAACTAAATATTTCTTGATAAAGAATGAAAAAGTAAAAGCAAGTAGTATTTTTAACTTAGCTAATGTTTTCATTATTTTTGTTCTAGCACAATCTAAGCATCCTAGTTGGAAATTTTCCTCCTTTGGGAGAGAAAAGACATCCCAGTGCATATGAAAGAAGTATTTGTACAACTATTTAAATTAAGGAATTAACTGCCTAATTATTTGACTATGCTATAATGCATGTATATTTGAATGAAGGGCATGTTGCTTTCAGATTTTGTATTGCATAACCGGGAACAGAATGCAGCATTATTACATGAGAATTTCGTGCCAGAATTCGTCGAGCAAATTGCGAGTTTACCCATTTTGCTCACGGCTGTAGATAATACCATTGTTTGGCATAAATCTGATTCAACAAAGGTCAAAGTCCGGGATATGTATCATGATTTGACGCCTTAATATATGCAGAGCAAAAGCATTATTCTTATGGATTTGGAAGCTAAATGTTATTCCTCAAGTCAAGCTTATTTGGTGGAAGCTCAGGTGGGATAGGTTTGTCTTGCAAAGCTCACTTGTTGCAGCGAAGTTGTAATGAAATTTCTTTTGCAAATTGTGATCGGTATGATATATTGGAGTGCGCTTCTATATTATTCTTTGGCTGCTATTATTACTTGGCAACTCTTTTGTTCCAGGTTTGGTCTTGACTGCATCTTTTGATAGTTTACATTCCAATCTTGATGTGATGGTTGGGTAAACTTCGGTTTTGCAATCTGCTATTATTTAGATAGCCTAGTTACTTTGGAATGCTACGAATAATAGAATTTTTTAAAATATTACATAATAGATAATTATAACCTATAATTATTTTTTTTATTTATTATATATTATATTATTATTTTATAAAATAAAATTTTATTTATTTTTTTTTTATTTTTATATCTTCTATATGCCCGCCAGTGCCGCCACACCCTCTCCTGTAATTCCACTATGGCTCTCCTTTCTCGATAAATATCGATTCCGATCGCACCCCAGCCCCTCTCTTTTTCTTGTACCTTCTTCGCACCTGTCGATGCTGCTCCACCATCGCTTTCTTCTTTCTCAACAAACGTCAATCTTGATCGCACCTCCTGATGCTCCTATTAGTATCGCTGCCGCCAATGCCACCACTAAAAGAAAAGAAAGAAACTCTCTCTCTTCTTTCTTTTCTTTTTTTAATAAAATAATATTTTATTATAATTTTTTTTTACTTCATTTCTATTCTCGTACCTTCTTCGTGCCTGCCAGTGTCACCTCATTCCCTGCCGCCCCACCATGACTCATCTTCTCTTTCAATAAATGTTGATTCCGATTGCACCCCATCCCTCACTTCTGCTCATACCTTCTCCAAATTTTTGGAGGCTATTAAATGCAAAGATTTAGCTTTCAAATCGACGGAATACCGTACTCTATTTATGGATAATTTATTAGATTTAATCTAATATAATCCAATGGATCAATTTAGATCTCCAAATATATTATTTTTAATTAAAAAAGTAATAAAAATATTATTTTTAGAAAAATAATTTAGTATGTTATTATTTTTAAACTTAAAAAATGATATGTTATCTTTTTAAAATAATAATAAATTAACATTCTTAAAAAAATATTGTTACTAGTTTTATAATATTTTATTTTTAAAAAATAATATTTTTTTAAAAAAATATTTTTTATCTCTTATCCCTTTTCTATTTTTATTTTTAAAATATTATTTTTTTAATTTTTTAAAAAAATATTTATTATTATTTAAAAATAATATTTTGGTTTCACGTGGCACAACTAAAATCATCTGAGATGCTGAGGTGGCAACACTACAATATTCCTTCATATAGTTTTTTTTAAAAAAATAATATTTTTTAAAAAATATTTTTCATCTCTTATCTCTCTTCTATTTTTATTTTTAAAATATTTTTTTTTATTTTTAAAATATTACTATATTATTATTTTAAAAAAATATTTTAGTTTCACATGGCATAACTAAAATCATTTGAGATGCTAAGATGGGCAACACCATAATACTCTTTTATAGAATATTATTTTATATATATAATAGATTTATTGGTAAGACCTCTTCACTTGCTTGAGAGTTCGTGAAGTCTTTGTTAAATGGCCCAATGGATAACCCATGACTTCGAGATACTTGTAACTCCAATAATCCTTCATCTCTTCTTTTCCAAGTTGGTTCGATATCCCCTCCCCAAGGTTGCTTAAGATTAATTTTAATGCCCATTTGAAAGAAAGGAATGGTTGGTGCAAGTTTTATCGTTTATGATCATTTTGGGAGGTTAATTTTAGCAAGTTTGAAAAATTTCATAGCTAGTTCAGTTCCACAAATGGAACTTAGAGCTGCTTGTGATGGGCTCACAAATACTATTTCTAAATTGGCTTATAAAGGATTGTTCTCGAGGCTGAGTCACTTATTTTTATTTATTGGATGATGAATATTTCTCTTTATACTTGTGCTTCCCCTTGCTATTGTACATCCATTATATGGCCTCATCTTTGGACTATTTTTCTTCTCAGCATGTCTATAGAGAAGCAAATCATGTTGCAAATTGGCTTACTGGTTTTGATTCATCCATTGATTTAGAAGTAGGTTATACAATATCTTAAGAGTTATCTTTTGTTATTGAAGATAAATGCTATTATTTTTATTCATTTAGTTTTTAATATTTAGTTTTTAATATTATTTCTCTCCAAAATGATATAGAAGTAAAAACTCCGATCAAGATTTTGCTAAATTAAAATACAGTAATGTATTTTCTCCAAGCTCTTGAAGTCAATCCTATTTTGACTCATGCACCGACTTAACAAGTACTTAACTATATCCAAAAATCTTCCATCACTGAATTAAAAATTCAGATAGTCTGGCACCAAAGTATAGTGAGTTACAAGTCACCATAATGATCTCATATCTGAGGGACACTTATACCTATATCCCTTTGGAGCAAGTCTTGATAGCAGAATGATCCGGAGTGGTCACATTCAGTGCAGACATACTCCTATATCTCATCTGTATACCATACCAGTATCTCGATACTTCTTGATTAAGTAGAGAACCAACTTATATAACACACGATGACCTATACTTTATATTGCTATCATTCTACTAATAGCATATCGTTTGATCGTAAATAGATTTAAGAACTAAATGATAAATTCTTCTTTATCAATTTAAAATAATCCTAAGAATTTTATCATAACATAAGAGTTTATTAAAAGATATACAAAATTTATGATAAAAAAAGTTAAATAATATTTTATTAATTAATAATTCATATATATATATAAATGAGCTCAATCGTTAATAGGCTGATGAATAGCTTTGGGACACAATTTTTAATAAGTATATACAAAGAAAATCAAAACTAAGCAGATGGATGAAGACTTCAAAAATGCTACCAAGGCGCATCTAACCAAGTTTGATAGCCATTTTGGCTAGCTTGAAGGAGAGATATGGGATATCAAAGATTTGATCTTCAACCTCAATGAGCAAATCAAATCCTAAACTGCCATCAAAGAACAAAGGTCAACTCTAAGCTCTAATAAGAATCCTTTGCTTCCCACTTTCCCTCACATTCATTTAATTCTTGAGATGAAGCCATAACAATACAACCAAAGGTTATGCGGTTAAACTTCCCTTGCTTTAATGGTGAAAATCCAATAGGGTGGATCTATTGAGCTGAACAGTTCTTCAGATTTAATCAAATTGATGACTCCCAAAAGATCCTTCTCACTTAATTCCATATGGAGAAAGAAGCCTTACAATGGTTCCAATAGTATGAGATGAGCCAAAGGATGGGAAATTGGAAGAAATTTGTGGAGACCCTCTGTACCCATTTCAAGCCTTCCCAGTATGAAGACTATATAGGGTCGTTGACCAAATTGCACCAAGATCCGACATAGTCTATCAAAGATTACACAAGCTGCTTTGAGATGCTCACCAATCAAACTACTGGGCTCATCGAAGAGTTATGTATAAGTTGCTATATAAGCAAGTTGCAAGATGACATTTAATATGAGGTACGGGCTTTTCAACTTAAAACCTTATCGAGTGCTATTGGCTTAGCCCATCTTCAAGAGGAAAAGTTGTTGGCACAACACCGCTTGGGAAGATCCACTCCAGTTCGAGTGGCAACTTCTATAACAATACCAACAATACCAACTTTTAAAGAAGGAACTTCTATGCTACCTATCAAGCACTTAACTACAGCCAAAGCTAAAGCAAGGAGGTAAAAAGGCCTATGCAATAATTATGATGAAAAGTATAGCCCTGGTCATCGCTGCAAAATAAAGCAACTATTTCTAATTGAAGGTGAGTTAGATGAAGAAGAGGAGTTTTCCTCTAAAGAAAAAGAAAAAGCTCCAAAAATTTTTGAAGAGATATCACCAGAGATCTCGATGCATGCCATCTTTGGATCCCTCTCTCCCTAGATAATGCAGGTGAAAGAGATGATAAAGTGGCAGCCGATTACCATCCTCATTAGTTCTAGCAACACTCATAGTTTTATTAATCCAACACTTTCCAAGAAGATCCAATAATGTTGCATTAGCAAGGAGAAACCTTTCAAAGTAATGGTGGCTAAGGGGGAGGTGTTTTGCAGGACAACAACCTAAGACATGAGTCAAGTGGCTTCCATGGGTTGAGTGGTGGTATAATACAAGCTATTATTCTTCCACCAAAATTGTCTCCATACGAAGCAGTTTGGGGGTAGATACCACCCACAGTGCTCTCCTACATTCTAAGGACCACCAATATAGATGCAGTAAAGCGAGAATTAAACGATAGAGATCGCATCCTATGCTTGCTTTAGGAGAATCTTAATGAAGCTCCAGCTCGAATGAAGCTATATGCTAACAAACACCATTTAGAGAGGGAATTTAAAATGGGAGATATGATATATTTTTTATTACAATCCTATCGGTAGTCTACTATCACTGTTTGCAACAATCTGAAGTTATTTCCATGATTTTATGGTCCCTACAAGGTTCTAGAGAAGATTGGATGAGTTGCTTATAGGCTTGAATTATTTCTTAGATTAAAAATTCATCATGTCTTTCATATCTCATTTCTAAAGAAAAAGGTGGACTTAAATGATGTAACAGTATCACAATTATCAGATCTAGAAGATGGTACACTAAAAATTTAATCCATTGCTATTTTGGATCGACGCCTGGAGAAGCACAAGCATCGAAATCATGCTATAACTAAGTTGCTAGTCCAATGGGCTCACTTGCCATCCGAGGATGCAACTTGAGAAAGTTGGCACAAATTGCAAGAGCGCATTCTAGATTTTCAACCTTGAGAACAAGGTCAAAATCGAAGAGGGTGGAATGATACGAATCTCTTTGATTCATTTCTTTTTTAAGTCTTTTTCCTTAATTAGTTTGATTATGCTTTAAGAAAAAGCTAGTTTAGGCCTCTTGATCAATTTCCTTATCTTCTTGATCTATTTTTTTATTTAGTTTGCTTGTACTACAAGAAAAAGGCTGCCTATAAATATGTAACCACTGGGATCTTTTTGAATCAATCAATAATTATTCTTCTTCCATCTATCTTCTATTCTCTCCCTTCTCTGAAGGTTTGATCCCCTCGAAGTGATCAATGGAGGTGTCCGATCCCCTCAAAGTGATCGACATCGATCTCTCTAATCCTTAGATACAATCTGGATTTATAGCATCATTCGAATTGGGTTTGTACCACCTAGAAGCTGCAATTACCATCTAAATAGTAGAAAAGATTCTACTAGTGTCAATATCCTCCTCAAAGGTAGCAAAAAGATCTCTTCGTACATCTCGAGCCTTAAATTTATTTGAACCAGTTTGATACCATACTATATAGTGTATCTTGAGTTGAATGCTTCGGAATGGAGAAAGCAATACTCTATTGGATTGTATTTGAAGTGAAAATCTCCAATAACTTTGACACATCTCATTCATGAAAATTGGTAATTAGTAATTGATGGGTTATATTTAGTCATCAGATCTTAAGGTTTAGGATTCCATATATATGTATAATAATTGCATGTGTTTCCATGAAATACAATAGAATAAAACAAAATAAAAAAAAGATATCAAAGATTTCTATCATCAATAAATAATTTAAAAAGAAAAAAACTCATACCTCAAGATTGGTGGAGCCCTAGAGAAGAGACGGATGTGTCTTTGATAGAAAAGGATGGGTCCTTTATATAATGAGTCTATGGGGCTTGGATTGGTAATAAACTTTTGAATTCCCTTACTTATCGAACAAAGCTCATAGCTCTATTCGGTTCATAGAAAGAATTTTTTCTCATTGGAATATTTTTTCTATAAATTTGATTTTTAGATATATAATATGTGTATTTGAAAAAATGGTTTTGATATGTTTTATTACCATGAAAAAGTAGCATATTTTGGAGTGACTTATATTTGGTTAAGCATTTACTTTCCTAAAAAAGCTATATAAAATATCTATTATATCTGTAATAAAAGAAAATATCTTATCCTAGGCTTTAAAGTTACTTTTGGATAAAAGGATCCTAATTCCTTTTCTATGGGAAAGCCAAAAATTTCTTTCCCACAAAACATTAAAAATTTATTTCCATGGGAATAACACTTTCTAATCTTTCTTCTTTGAAAATTATAACCAAACAAGAGAGATTCCTTCCTTTTTTTTCATTGACCATACTATCCCCCTTTTCTTTTTATGAACCAAATGAGGACTCTTAAGTTGTAGGTACTCACCATGCATGGGTGTGAATAGAGTAGGCTTAAGTTGTGTTGGAGGCCCATCCATATTAGATTAGATAATCTAAGTCAATTTTGATGATAAATAAGTAGAGAAAAGGGTTAATTAAGTGGACATATTTAATATTTTAAACTTTTAAACTAACAACAGTACCTTTGTTTAACATGGTAACCAATTTTAAGTCATATAGATAGAAAAGCTTGTAGGTTTGGCAAAATTAGGAAAGTAATTTGATTCTTTTTTTTTTGTACAAACGGATAGTCATACTAGTCTGGTATGAGAGTAGCCCAAAAGATCAAGATATATAAAATTTTACAAAATCAATGGGCAATCCTCACCCTATCTCCATACCCAGGATAGAAGGCTCAAAGAGGTGGAAACCACCAGTCGCCAGAAGTTTACCATCAGGGCCATAGTAACAAAGCCAGCTCCACCTATCCCATTCCTGACACTACCATCAAAGTCTATCTTAACAAACCCCGAGAGTGAGGGCTCCTAAGAGATGGATAGAATCCTACGGATTGCTACCGAGGCAACCAAGGAGCTTCAAGGATTGGGGGTATCAAGGGATGGAGTGGCAATATTAAACTGGTGATACTCCTGAGTAAGACAAGCAGTTCTATCCAAAATTCGAAGAATAAGAGTCACATCACTGTTCAAGATAAGGCTATTCCTAGATAGTCAAATCTGGTAAGTAATATAAGCCATCCATTCATCAGCAACGGTCAACTCGTCAGTCACACTCTAGCGAATCAATCTAAGGAAGGAAACTAACTATGAATCAGTGCTCGCCTCCCACGAGTAACCACCCTCCTATCTTTAGATGATGCTCATTCTAGGGCAGTATAGAACAACATGTTTAACAGACTCATCCTCCATCCCACAGACCAAGTAATTTAATTGTTCTTTGACTTTAAGTCTAGAATGTGTTTCAATTATTAAAAAATCGATGAGTTTTATTCTTCTTTGACTTTGGTGTAAGTCATCATATATTCTATGTATCAATTTTTGGTTAAAATTTTATGGTTAAGTTTGCACTGTATTTAGAATTAGTCCATTTATCTCTTTCTCGAAAGGGGTGGCGGTCTCCTTCACTTTTAATCTTTGTATTTCTTTTTTTTAAAAAAAAAATCCTTTTTTTCTCCCTTGATGCTAAAGGTTCATTGGCATCCATGGGGGCAAGAAGCTTTTAAGCAAGCTCACCAAAGTAGTGTACCTATTTCTCCATCAAGTGCATCTCATTTATTTAGATTTATGATTTTGATATTTATTTTTTACTTATTACTTATGGTGTGCTAATTAAAAACTATAACAATTCAAGAGCTCATCTAAAAAATCTAGCTGAAAGATATTATTTAGGTTTTTTTATTTGTATAAGTATCCAAGATCCATCCATTGCATAGCTAGGGATGGCAATTATAGCTAATCCTTCTGATAGCCGATCTGACCTGATCTAAATGCAAAGGACTTTATCTTATTTGATTAAAAAATGAGACAGGTATGGGTTCTAAATAAAATATTTGAAGTGAGTTTGAGTCAGGTATAGATAATAATATGTTTCATCTCGAATTCGATCCAATATAGTCTTAATCTAAATCCCCACTTTCAAAATTATAATTTATAATGTTTTCTTGATGAGTTCCTTATTCGGTCTGATCCAATCCATTTTATCTATCTGATCCGTCCGCACCATTACTTGACCTGATTTGACTCGATCCTATATGGGTATGAGGCGGTTATGGATATAGGATTTTTAATTGTGGGATAGGTATGGATATTGTCCGACCCGACCTAGGCCCAGCTTGTTACCATCCCTATGCATAGCTAATGTGGATAAACCACATGCTTGCATGGGCCCTCACATATTGCTATAGTTAAGTTCTGGCATCCTCGTCAGACTAAGAATTTAAATCTATTAATTCAAATTTATCTCAAATACCATAAATCTAATCACAAATGCTACCATCAACCCAATGACAATCTAATATTGGGCCTGTGCTGCATTGCTCCTTAGCCCGAATGGATTACGGATTGGATTAGCTTTAATATCATTTATAACAACTTAGGACCTTACCTAAAAGGGTTAGCTAAAAAATATTATTTAAGTTTCTTGGTCCTATATCAGTAGCCAACATCTATCCAGTGCATGGTCAAATGGGATTAAACACATGTCCTCACGAATCATCACATACTTTCTTATTTAAGTCCTAACATCCTCATTAGACTAAGGATCCTAATTCATCAAATCAAATATATTTTCAAGAACCCTAAATCTTATCACAAACTTCATGATCGATCAACTCATGATCAGCCTAAATGGACCTATGTTGTAGTGTTTGCTAGTCCATATGATCTTTGGATGTTTGTTAACTTATTGGTTTACTTGGTTCAGATATGGCAGGAGGTGTTATGTAATTAGATATAAGACATATCATTGGTGTGCATATTTAGTCTCTACATTATTTTTCTATTTCAAGTAATTTCATGCATCTGAGCAAATCACATGTTGACAAATAAATATGTTACAAGTCTGAGGCATCCACATATATCTATTCAGTAGAAAATTAGTGTTTGTTGATTCATTGACTTAATTTTTTGAAATAACGGTGGAAAATCTCTATTGTATTCTTCTTCCATGACCTGCCATATTGTAAGTTTTTTTTTTTTGCTTTATTTAATTTCAAATTAGCAAGGAACTTTAGGAGTATAGTTGTTATTAGATTGGTGATGCAAGACAATTTTCTTTTGTTGATTGATTATTATAGGTGCCATATCATGGAGGTGGAGTAATTTGAGGATGACGAGATTGCAAAAATGATAAATGAGTGGTTTGTTAGCATCAATGTGGTCTTTTGTTACCACTTCTTTCTATGAGTATTATATGCATTTGATGCTTTCTTTATGGTTTGTTATCAAGTTTAGGATATGACATTATGGAAGTGCTTGAATCAAGAAAAATATTACCAATAAATCTATATTATGCTCTCTTCTTATTTGTGAAGAGCGACCTACCATGGATGAGGTAAGATAGTGGTATCTGATGGAGTTTCTTTCTTTTTTTTTATTATTATTTTTTTTCTTCGCCTCTTGGATGCATAGAGACCTAGTTGACTTTTTCAAAATCATCTAAGAGATTAAACATTTTCATTGTAAGTGATCTTCTATTAGCCTAAGCAGAGCTCCATATTTTCATTTACAATGCAGTTACGTCAATTGGTTTCTTTTACAAGCTGATATATGTAGTTTAAGATAATTAATGCCTTTTCGTAGTTCCTATTTATTGGGTATCAGCAACTTGATACCACTGTAAAATCTTGTATCAGGATATTAGGCAGAAGAAAGAAGAAAAATAAAAGAAGAACATAACAAGTACTGATCAGCCAGCTCCCTCCAGCATGCAAACTTACTATGAAAAAAGAAGAGAAAAGAAGAATTACCCACTTTTAACTTACATATACAATCCTCTCAACAAGAAGTTACTTTTAACAAACTCTCTCTTGGAGATCTCCTGAAACGACTGCAATCCGCTGCCTAGCTGTCTACCTGAAGCTTCTGCTCCTACTATCCATAGGCACCTTTTGATTTATTTTTATCATATTTTAGATCCTGTCTAAGCCACTACCAAGCCACATATAGTTTACGGACTACTCCAAGCCTTTTAAAGGCATTAGTCTGATCCTAGATAGGAATCCACAATCTGATCCAATGTCAAAAACATCCCTAGCTATTAGATCACAACCGCTGCCCTTCTTGGCCACTGGGTCATGGAAATTTGCATCTCCGCCCACATAGACCATGATAAAATACCTATAAACATCTTAAGGGTCCATAGGCACTGGTCCAGGTAGACCACGCCCCAGAAAAAGAGTGCCACATGGATAGCACGCGTGCCCGCAGGGCCGCATTCACGATAGGCCCACGCATGCATTCGTGAGTGCGCTGGGCTCACTAGCACTAGGCCGCTCCCATGCATGGCCGACCCACACCACATGCTGGGCCCGGTGGCCCACCGGCCTACTCCATCCTATGCTGATCCATGGGTCCCGTCCAACGGCTCTGCATGCTCCTTCGAACGTATCTTTGCCATTTGAACTTCGATTGGGGTGTTCTTAGGCTTATTGAACTCCGTTCGTTATTCTGAATCTTACTGTGGACTTAATATAAAAAAATTCGAGATACTTTTCTTAACAATCTTCATCTCGATCCAATATTCGATCTCTACCTATTCGAGAGTTCGTCTAGGACCCCCATGTCCTAGGACAATCACCTGCTGATCATGGATGGACAAACATAAGAGTCAAGCCAAGCTTCTCAATCCCATCTCTGTCAACTACTATGATCCTCCTATCCTGAGATCTGCTCGGGATAGTCTCATATGGTAATAGAAACTTCATCTTACGATATCACATGTCGTCCTTCCGAGTCTTCCATCTCATGCCTGATCTATCTCCACCTGGAGTTCTATCTTGCACTAGGCTCCCTGCCATGAGGTAATGTCCTCCATACTTTCTTCCTCTTAATACCAATCTACTACCGTGCATGACCTTCAGGATTCCTCCATCAGTTTTTCATTTGAAGTCAGTTGAATCCAGTCTGCTTAGCGAGATTAGATTCTTCTTAAAGTTGGATATGTATTGAATCTCATCCAACTTCTTCACTGTTCCATCATGGAGCTTCATGCTGACCATCTCGTTGCCCTTGATCTCACAGCTAGATCCATCTGGCAAGAACATAGTGCCCTCACTGGTCTCTAGGGAGTCAAACATCTTCTCTCTATAACATACATAATACGAACAAGTAGAATCCATAATCCACTGAAAAAAAAAGTAGATACTTCATCAGTAACCAGAAGAACATCACCATAGTCTTCTGTATCGCTACTGGCTATCGCCATAGTAGCATATATTCGATCTTTGAGTTGTGAGTAATTCTTGACTCGATGCCCCAACTCGTCGCACTGGTAGCATCTAATCTTGCTCTGATCTCTTATCTTAGACTTGGATCACCCACCTCACGATCTCCTTCCGCTCAATCTTCTACCGCCATCATCTTCAGTTACCATCAGTGTCGAGTTATCATCTGAACTCGAAGCTCGATTCTTCTACTTGAGAACCTCGTTCTAGAGTAGTATAGAAGTCACCTATTCCATCTTGATAGTGCTCTTATCTATAAAAAAAGCAGTCATCAAGAACTCGAAAGAGGGTGAAAGTGATGATAGCAAGAATAATGTTCTGATCTTCTTCTTAACTTTTTTATCAATGCTAAGAAGGTCAGTGAGGATCTTTTAAAAGTTGGATAAATGCTCTTGCATGCTCTAACCTTCGTTCATCCATAGCTGGTAGAATTACCTCCAAAGAAATAGTATGTTGGTGAGAGACTTTGCCATGTACAACACCTCAAGTTTCGACCATAATACCATCAGAAAAGTCTCACCAAATACATGGATCACGACATCATCTGCTAGGTACAAGCAGATCGTACTGACCATCTGCAATTGGATCCACTTTTAATCCTTCACCTCCATGGTGGCTAGCATCTTGTCATACAAGAGAGCGTCGATTAACCCATGTTAGATGAGAACATCCTTTACCCTTGTTTACTATAAGAAAAAAATATCTTTTCCATCAAACTTATTAATCTCCACCTTGATATATTGCACTTATCTTCTCCATATTCTTCAATCTCTATCACCACTACTACAATCTATGCTTTGATACTATTTGACTCTGATACTAATCTATTGGGATATCAACATACTCTGATACCACTTATTAAGGATCTCGTACCAGGATATTATGGTAAAAAGAAAGAAGAAAAATAAAAGAAGAACACAACCAAGTATGTGGATTAGCCCAAAGGCCCATCTCCACGGGGCATGCAAAATTTCATTATGAAAAAGAAAGAGATACAAGAGAAAATTATCCACTTTCAACTCACGTATACAATCCTCTTAATAAGAAGTTACTCTTAACAAACTCTCTCTTAGAGATCCCTTAAAACGACTACAGTCTGCTATCTAGTTGTCTACTCGAAGCCCCTACTCCTGCCATCCGTTGGTACCTTTTGATTTGCTTTCTATCATGTTTTAGATCCTGTCCAAGCCACTGCCAAGCCACACATAATTCACGGACTGCTCCAAGCCTTTTAAAGGCATCAGTCCGATCCCAGATCGGAATCCACAGTCCGATCCAAAGTCAAAAACATCCCCAGCCGTTAGATCATGATCGCTGCCCTCTATGGCCATTAGATCATGCAAATCCACATCTCTGCCCACATAGACCGCGATAAAGTACCTATAGACCACTTAAGGGTCCACAAGCACTGGTCCATGGTAGATCATGCCTAAGAAAAAGAGTGTCGCATGGTCAGTGCGCTTGCTCGTGGGGCCGTGTTCGCTGGAGGTCCTCGCAAGGCCTCGCTCGTGTGTGCCCGCACTGGGCCACGTAGGGCCATGCCCATGCACGATCGGCTCACACCGCGTGCTGGGCTCGGTGGCCCACCAGCCTGCTCCATCTTGTGCCAATCCATGGGTCCCGTCTGATGGCTCCGCATGCTCCTTCCTACGTATCTTTGCCATCTAAACTCTGACTGGGATGTTTTTAGGCTCGTTGGACTTTGTTTATTGTTTTGGACCTCGTTGTGGGCTTAATGTGGGAGAATTTGAGGTACTTTTCTTAACACTATTTCTATTCCTAAATTAATTTTGTAGGTATATATGACATATGTATAGCCACTTTATGGTGCTCATGGTTGGCTGCTGAGTGTTCTTGTCTCACCCAATCTTAAGTCCTTAATGGGTGGAACATACTTTCACCCAGATGACAAGTATGGCAGATCAGGTTTAAAACAGTCCTTAGGTGCAAAGCATATATCTTTTTTATTGACACTTGTACCGATTTCAAAGTTCAAGACTTATTAATTCCTACATTTTTCTTAGCTAAACATTTTTTAGAAGGGCAAGGAAAGCTAGGTATGCTTTTTGAAAAAAAGTGTGGAGAGTAGTGGGAAGAACCCACTACTCATCAAATTTATTCATAGAGAAAATTGAAGAATTTACAGCTAAAAATTATAACTTTAAAATTTTCTACTTAGACAAAAAATGACAGCAATAGACTTAAAAAATAGAAAAGTTCCAAAAGAAGACATTGTCAATTATATTAGTGAAGGTAGAAGATTAAAAACCGAAAGCTAAAAAAGGGGAGACAGTATCTATTCAAAAAGTTGCAACAAGTTGGATCTCACAAAAATTACAATACTGCTATCTCCATCATTATCTTCCATCCAAGCCACTGTAATATAGTGGATAAAGAGTAAAGAAGTAGGATCAAATTATAGCTAATGGAGTCTAACATGAGAAGGTCTATCCAAAACAAAGTATGGCTCTGCCAAAGCATGGAATAATAATAAAGCAATCTTCTTGTACCAGCAGCATAACCTGGGCAGAGAAGGAGGCATATAGTGTATTAGAAAAGAAGCCAAAGGAGGTTAATCATCCTTAACTTTAGAGATTAGCTTTAGGTAATCTTCCTTTTAGTAGATTTCTAGCTAGAGAAACTGCGCTAGAGAGTTCAGTGGATTTGCAGAGAATAGTCCATTCTTGAAACCAATATATCATCTTTCTTGGAAGCTAGGGAGATGAAATGAGAGATGCTTGAGAAGGGTAGGAACTTTGCAATTGAATAATTTTTTGAAGCATTTTCTAACTGCTAGTTCTCACAGGTTATCCAATGTCCTTGCATAGAATTCATTAAAATCATGTTTTGAACATGTTAGTTTATAATTAGCTTCCATCTATTTTCCAATGAGAATCAACATGATTGAAGCCTTACGTTCCTTACTGTACTATTTGTGCTTATTGAGTATTTACCTTTAGATTTGTAATTTGTGATGTTTCATAGCTGGAAAATAGTGATGACCCAAAGTTCAGTGAATTGGGTTCTGCTCCAAAGTTTCCTAGACTAGTTGAAGTCTACCTTATGCTTTATGAATCAAGGAAGCTTATGGAAAATTGGAAGGAAAGTGAAGCCAACAGTACTATGTAGATGGTATGTCAAAGCTTGTTGTGCATGGCTAGAGGTGGAATTCATGATCGTGTTGGAGGTGGTTTTCATGGATATAGTGTGGATGAGTGCTAGCATGCTGAGTTTTGATTGTGTACAAGGCTGCTATTTACCAGTTCTTTAGTTCACTATTTTTATAGTGTAGGAAAGATCGGTTTGTAATTTCATTAATATCACTGGTAGGGAAATCAAGGATGAGACTGATAAATAATCTATCATATTGCTCTGCGACAGTATGGTGGTTTTATTGTTTTATTGAGAAAGTAATACGTTATCGCACTGCTGATAATGCAAATAAGTTGGAACTTATACAAATATTAAATATTATATATTTTTAATGAAGCAAGCGGTTTTACTTATATATAGCAAGTATGAATAATTGTGGAAGTTCTTTAAAGAATGCCTGATATAAAAGTTGCCACTAAGAACTTCAAGATAAAAATCTTGGTTTTAAGGTGGGGGTTTGTTTGTATCAATTTATCTTCATGAATATTAGGATGCATACATATGTTGAACTACAAATATATTATTTTTTCTTAGTAGGAGTGATTGTTTCTCTGCTTTGGTGACTCATGCTAGAGTAGCTCAGAGTGTTCTGCTATGGTTGATGATATGGTTGTCTTCTATTGTAGTTCCACATTTTGAAAAAAATGTTGCATGATTAGGGGCAGCTTGGCAATGTATACTTGGATACATTTAAAACTAAAAGAGATACCTTCAATTCATCTGGTGCTCATGATATTCTTGATAAGTTGATGAGAGAATTGATTGGAGAATCAGGTGAACTTTATTCAGCTGAAGATGTTGAACGTGCTGAATATGAAGTGCTCTGGAATGAGATGCTTAAGATTCAGAGGACAACTATGGGATCTCAACATTCAAGTAGATACGACTCTTTTGGTTTTCGGGTAAGTTCATCATAAGTGAAACTAGCTGATTGAAATTCAAAAATTTTGTAGATAATGGCAAGCTGAAATGGATGATTATCAAGATTAATGCCCAGGCATCTGCTTGGCATGTGCAGGTGCAGGAAAGCAGGGGTAAGTTCTAAATCTTTTAGAGCTAACCAAGTGGTGAAGCTTTAAACCATAGGTGCAAGTGCCAAGGATGCCCTAATGGTGAATGCTAAAATAAATATGATGTTATGTATATATATATATCAACAAATTGTTTATCAATGGTTGAAGAATATGAACTTTCCACTTCTGATCGTCATGAATTGAATTATAATCAAATTGCTTTGGGTCGGTTACCAATGTCGATTATTGGAGATTATACAATTCAAACAATTATGAATTCGACTCAAATCAAAATAGACAAAGATAAACCCTTTGATTCTAGAACAATTACCAATTACTAAAATTTTATTTTGATATAAAAGACCCAATCTTTTTTTATTTTGTTTGGTCGGTAACTACAAATAATATCAAGGGATAAGATGCAGATGTAGGGGCAATACTCTTAGGTAATGCATGATAACCCACTATTGTCGCAAGGCTTTAGATTGTTGAGAAGAACTTGCATTGGAGAGCTAGATTGGGTTGAATTGATGTGGACCACGGACCAACCTACAAGAAAGTTCCAAAAATTGGTGGGGAACCCTCTAGTTTAGGATCTTTCGATGCTTAAGTCAGCTGAGGCCTTGAGAATAGATGGTGGAAATGGAAGGTAAGAAGGAAGTAAGAGAAGATTTGGGTAGAAAGAGATTCGACCTTCTTTCAGTGGAAAAATCAAGAATGATTCAGTAAAGTCTTAGCTCTGTGAATCAGAACTTGAGCTTACCTTTTGGAAGGGTACCATGCCCCTCTATTTATAAAGGGATTTGCTTAGACCTTAAGAAAAGTTTGTTAGGCCATTAGTTTGTTTTAATAGAATGGCCAGTTGGATATCAGTTGCAGGCCATTTGCCCAAGTGGCAATTAGCTGTGATACTACTGGAAGACAGCTCTAATTTGATTGGAGGATAGCCAGTGCTCAATCAGCCTTCGCTTGTGTCTAGGTCGGTGTTTCACTGATCTCGTTGATGTGCGAGGTCGGTGTTTAATCAATCTCGACATGATAGAGTTGGATGGTGCTTTTCTTTATCGTATTGGCGACATCGATTTTTTGCCGATCTTGACATGATAGATCTAGCTGGTAGCAAGGATAAAATAGACCCGATCTTGGGCTCAGCTAGCAGTTGAATAGATCTATTTGCCATTGAGGTCGGTGTAAATCCGATCACCAATGGAAAGGCTGCAGATAAGGTAAGCCAACGATTTTCAAAATGATGAACTGTTGATCTTATCCTATATGGCCAAACGTAGGTCGATTGGAGATCAATCTTAATTTATGATGATTCTGCGAATATCATCGAGGATGATGATTTGCCGGTCTGGCTGGCGCGATTAATATGTTGCCGATCTAGGGCTAATATTTGTCATCATATTTTTAGCAATCATCTGGATCGATAGTTTCTTTGATGCTGTCACATGGCCAGTGATGATTGTCCATGCCAACACCTATTATTATAATTCGAACTTTCATCTTGAAGCAATATATACATTCATGATAGGTTGATGTACCTAAATGACATCATAGAAAGTTAGATAGTTATATCATAGTTCTAACCCTCATCAGTAATTAATTAATTTAATTATAATTATAACTAAAAATTTTTCAAAAAAATTAAATTTATAGTGATGGCTCTTATCGTTGCTAATAATCACTCTTCTGTCAATAATACATATTATTAGCGATGGCTAAAATGCTGTCGCTAAAAGTCATTGCTAATAAGCCTTTCCATCATACTTTTCATACTTGCTAATTTGTGCTTGCTCTCATGGTTGTCTACTGTTTTATATAACATCTTTTCTTGGACAGTTCTCCTAGGCATATTATGCACATATGGCTATTTTTCGTGCTTGATATTTTGTAGAATCTATTGATCTCTCTAGTGGAGGATTGACATCAATCGGCAGGTCTAGGGATAAGTCTGCTATGGCGCATCATCTACCATTGATCAAGGACAATGTTAAAAAAGTTATGTTCATAAAATCTAATCAAAAACTTGATGCGTGCTAATTTATAGCTATGGCAAGTACACCAGTCGATCAAGTAATAAAGTGAATGAGTAGAGTATCGTCCCTAGAGGATTGGAAAACAAGTACTAAAAAGCTCTTTCCTATGCTTTATTTAGAAGACCGATTTATGAGAATAAGAAATTAAAGAATAAAATAAAATAATTAATTAATTAAATTTTTTTTTTAAAAAAATAGAGAGAGTGTAAATTATTAGGGTTTTAAACTCAAAAGCAATGGATTACTAAGGCAATCGGTTCACCAATCTCAGTCAATACAATATTCAGATTTTTAGATTAATTTTATTTCATGTGATGGTGGAGTCTCCTAATTTATTCACTACCCTTTGGTCCAGGCATAGCAAAACTATTAATATTTATTAATTATCCTTTGGTCCAGGTGTAATTTAAATAAATATTAATGCATTAGGTTTTGTGAAACCCTCTAATTAAAATACGCTGCATCCAAAGCGCACTAAAATTTTTGCATGCATATGAATTCTAATTTGATTCATAATACAAGGTATATAATCAAGAAGCATTAACATAGATGTACTTGGTCTGTAACATCTATGTTCATCAGATCAATTAGAAGATGGCCAGTAATCTAAAAGCATTAAGATCAGATTTATATACTCCTCATGAATAAAATTTAAAAATAAATTATACTGAATATTGCATCAAAAGAGTGGCTACACCTTAGCCTTAGTAAAAGAAAATTTAGTTCATAATAATAAGTTCAAAAAAAATAGCAAATAAAATAAAAAGTATAGAGAAATTAGACTATTTGATTGCTAAAATTGATTGTCTGCTGCTCTTGATGTGGAGAACTTGGCGAAGAAGAAGAGGCTCCTTGATCGATGTCTTGATCGTCGAATAAATCAAAAACCCTTTTTGATTTCCTCATAAATTACTCTTCTCTTTCTACCTCTCTCCTCTCTCTTTCTCTTTCTCTCTTTCTATTTCTCTCTCTCTCTCTATTTCTCTCTTTCCGTCTCTTTCTTTCTCTTTTTTTTTCACGACAACACTGATTTTTTATAGAAAGAGTTTGATTTCTCCCAAAATCCATCAAAAATTAGGTTTTAGGCTCCCAAAATAACTCAAATTAGGATCTGGGTAATTCTGCCCATTAGATCTTGATCAAAAGGTCCAAAAATTACTCAAAAACCTCTTAAAATAATCCAGATCAAGTCAGAATTAATGCCAACCATTGGATCAACTGTTGGATCAAATCTGGGCCGTCCGATCGCGTTGAAAAAAGCCTTCTGATCTATTGTTTAACATCGGGATGAATATCAGCCGTTGGATCTCGATCGGGAGCTATGGATGCAGTCTATCAGCGCCTTCGTTTCGGCCGTCCGACCAAGCTTCAGTGAAAACCGCCCGTTGGATCAGCCAGAATTCCCAAATTGCCCTCCGTGGACCGTACGCGAGCCCGGTGTTGCGTGGACCGCCGCATTCTTCAGCCAATCAGAGCGCGCCTCTTGCTGTAAAATTCTCAAAATATCCTTCAGATGGTCCATCGTGCACCGCAAAAAATGCTGACGTCATCCTGACGTCAGCGTTGCGTCGGTGGTTTTTTTTTTTTTTTTGAAATTCGATTTTGGGCTCGTTTAAAGTTTGTTTTGTTTGAAATTCTTTTCATCTGAACCAGAAAAATAAGATCTTCATATTGGTGGCCTTCTTTCCTACATAAGATTAATAAAAATATCAATTTTTAGTAAAATAAATTAATTTATTTTATAATTTAATACTTTTATTAGTATATTTTTACCACTTATCAATGGCTCTTACCATTGCTAATAATCACTCTTCTGTCCATAATACATATTATTAGCGATGGCTAAAATGCTGTCGCTAAAAGTCATTGCTAATAAGCCTTTCCATCATACTTTTCATACTTGCTAATTTGTGCTTGCTCTCATGGTTGTCTACTTTTTTATATAACATCTTTTCTTGGACAGTTCTCCTAGGCATATTATGCACATATGGCTATTTTTCGTGCTTGATATTTTGTAGAATCTATCGATCTCTCTAGTGGAGGATTGACATCAATCGGCGGGTCTAGGGATAAGTCTGCTATGGCGCATCATCTACCATTGATCAAGGACAATGTTAAAAAAGTTTATGTTCATAAAATCTAATCAAAAACTTGATGCGTGCTAATTTATAGCTATGGCAAGTACACCAGTCGATCAAGTAATAAAGTGAATGAGTAGAGTATCGTCCCTAGAGGATTGGAAAATAAGTACTGAAAAGCTCTTTCCTATGCTTTATTTAGAAGACCGATTTATGAGAATAAAAAATTAAAAAATAAAATAAAATAAATAATTAATTAATTTTTTTAAAAAAAATAGAGAGAGTGTAAATTATTAGGGTTTTAAACTCAAAAGCAATAGATTACTAAGGCAATCGGTTCACCAATCTCAGTCAATACAATATTCAGATTTTTAGATTAATTTTATTTCATGTGACGGTGGAGTCTCCTAATTTATTCACTACCCTTTGGTCCAGACATAGCAAAATTATTAATATTTATTAATTATTCTTTGGTTCCAGGTGTAATTTAAATAAATATTAATGCATTAGGTTTTGTGAAACTCTCTAATTAAAATACGCTGCATCCAAAGCGCACTAAAATTTTCGCATGCATATGAATTCTAATTTGATTCATAATATAAGGTATATAATCAAGAAGCATTAACATAGATGTACTTGGTCCGTAACATCTATGTTCATCAGATCAATTAGAAGATGGCCAGTAATCTAAAAGCATTAAGATCAGATTTATATACTCCTCATGAATAAAATTTAAAAATAAATTATACTGAATATTGCATCAAAGAGTGGCTACACCTTAGCCTTAGTAAAAGAAAATTTAGTTCATAATAATAAGTTCAAAAAATATAGTAAATAAAATAAAAAGTATAGAGAAATTAGACTGTTTGATTGCTGAAATTGATTGTCTGCTGCTCTTGATGTGGAGAACTTGGCGAAGAAGAAGAGGCTCCTTGATCGATGTCTTGATCGTCGAATAAATCAAAAACCCTTTTTGATTTCCTCATAAATTACTCTTCTCTTTCTACCTCTCTCCTCTCTCTTTCTCTTTCTCTCTTTCTCTCTCTCTCTCTCTCTATTTCTCTCTTTCCGTCTCTCTCTTTCTCTTTTTTTTTCACGACAACACTGATTTTTTATAGAAAGAGTTTGATTTTCCCCAAAATCCATCAAAAATTAGGTTTTAGGCTCCCAAAATAACTCAAATTAGGATCTGGGTAATTTTGCCCGTTAGATCTTGATCAAACGGTCCAAAAATCACTCAAAAATCTCTTAAAATAATCCAGATCAAGTCGGAATTAATGCCAGCCGTTGGATCAACTGTTGGATCAAATCTGGGCCGTCCGATCGCGTTGAAAGAAGCCTTCTGATCTATTGTTTAACGTCGGAATGAATATCAGTCGTTGGATCTCAATCGGGAGCTGTGGATGCCATCCATCAGCACCTTCGTTTCGACCGTCCGACCAAGCTTCAGTGAAAACCGCCCGTTGGATCAACCAAAATTCCCAAATTGCCCTCCGTGGACCGTGCGCGAGCCCGGTGTTGCATGGACCGCCGCATTCTTCAGCCAATCAGAGCGCGTCTCTTGCTGTGAAATTCTCAAAATACCCTTCAGATGGTCCATCATGCACCGCGAAAAATGCTGACGTCATCCTAACGTCAGTGTTGCGTCGGCGATTTTTTTTTTTTTTTTGAAATTCGATTCTGGGCTCGTTTGAAGTCCGTTTTATCTAAAATTTTTTTCATCTGAACCAAAAAAATAAGATCTTCACATTGGTGGCCTTCTTTCCTACATAAAATTAATAAAAATATCAATTTCTAGTAAAATAGATTAATTTATTTTATAATTTAATACTTTTATTAGTATATTTTTACCACTTATCAATGGCTCTTACCGTTGCTAATAATCACTCTTCTGTCGATAATACATATTATTAGCGATGGCTAAAATGCTATCACTAAAAGTCATTGCTAATAAGCCTTTCCATCATACTTTTCATACTTGCTAATTTATGCTTGCTCTCATGGTTGTCTACTTTTTTATATAACATCTTTTCTTGGACAGTTCTCCTAGGCATATTATGCACATATGGCTATTTTTCGTGCTTGATATTTTGTAGAATCTATTGATCTCTCTAAGTGGAGGATTGACATCAATCGGCGGGTCTAGGGATAAGTCTGCTATGGCGCATCATCTACCATTGATCAAGGACAATGTTAAAAATGTTATGTTCATAAAATCTAATCAAATATATAGTTTTAAAATCGAATATATATTCTAGATGCATTTGTAGGGTCTAGCTTCTTAGCTACAGGTATATCTTGATTTTCTTCGATCTCCCCTATAAACCCAACTACCAATTAAAAATAATTTATTTTATTCTCTTCTCTTTCTCTCTCCTTCATTATGGCTATCGTAACTGCTTTCTCCTTCCTATCCTTTACCGTCTCCCCTCTGGTGAGTACTACTTTCTTGACGAAATCATATACCAGAACCACTCAGGCAGTTTTCTTGACGTTAACTAACACATGGCAACCTTAAAACTAATTTAACTAAATTTAATTAAATATTATTAATTTTATTTAAATATTAAATTAATTTAACTAAATCATATAAATATTAATTTAAAAATATTAAAAATTTAAAATAATAATTAAATTAAAAAATAAAATAAAATTACTTCAGTATTAGCGACAGCTCCATTCAATCACTAATAAATATTTTTATCGCTAATAATCCTAGAACCAAATAGAAAAATAAAATAATATTAGTCATAGCTTCATGCCATTGCTAATAACATATATCCATTACTAATAAGCCTAGAACCAAATAAAAAAAATTAAAATTACTTTAGTATTAGTGACGGCTACAGGCCATCTCTAATAATATTTTTTTATCGTTAATAATATTAGAACTAAATTTTTTAAAAAAATATTTTTGTATTAGCGATGGCTTTACACCATCTCTAATAGTAATTTTTTATCATTAATAATATTAGAATCAAATTAAAAAAATAAAATTACTTTAGTATTAGTGACGACTTCATGTCATCTCTAATAATACTTCTCCATCACTAATAATATTAAAATTAAATTTAAAAAATATAAAATTATCTTGGTATTAGTGACGGCACATAGCCATCTCTAATAATAATTTTTCATCACTCATAATATCAAAATCAAATCTTAAAATAAAGAAAATTACTATTTTTAGCAACGAAGTTTGCTATTGCTAAAATCTAAACCCATTGACGTTGCTAATAATTTTTTTATTTTTTTACTACCTTTATTAGCGATGGCTCACTAGTATTGTATATTTTTCATCAGCCATAGGGAGGCAACCGGGGGCTCGAGGAGGAGGCCGAGGGGAGAAGGAGGAGAGAGGGGGGTGGCAAGGGGACCGGAGGGGGAGAGAGGGGGGTGGCGGGGGGACCGAAAGTCGTGCGATGGGGGATAAAAAGGGAAAATGAGTGCGCATGTTGGGGGGGGGGAATGAGCGCGGGATGGTTTTTAGCGATGGTAAATTATTAGCGATGGTAATTTACCATCACTAATAAATTTTTTTCATCACTAATAATTATATAATAAAATTAATAAACTTATTAGTGATGATAAATTATCATCACTAATAATTTTAACACATTACTAATAATTTATGTTAAAATAAAATTATTAGCAATGGTAAATTAATGTTGCTAATAATTTTTTCCTATCACTAATAATTATATGTTAAAATAAACTTATTAGTGATGATAAATTATCATTATTAATAATTTTTTTCTATCGCTAATAATTATATGCTAAAATAAACTTATTATTAGCGATGGTAAGAATAACCATCGATAATTAATTAATTTAATTATAATTATAATAATTTTTTTTAAAAAAATTAAATATATTAGAACCATCATTACTAATCACTCTTCCGTCAGTAATACATATTATTAGCGATGGTTAAAATGCCGTTGCTAAGAGCCATCGCTAATAAGCATTTCCATCCTACTTTTCATACTTGATAATTTGTGCCAGCTCTTGTGGTTGTCTACTTTCTTACGTAACATCTTTTCTTGGATAGTTCTCCTAGCATATTATGTACATCTGGCTACTTTTTGTGTTTGGTATTTTATAGAATCTAATGATCTCTCCAATGGAGGATCAACATCAATTGGTGGGTCTAGGGATAGGTCTACTATGGTGCACCATCTACCACTGATCAAGGACAACATTAAAAAAGTTATGTTCATAAAAGCTAATTAAATTTGTAGTTTTACAATCAAATATATATTCTAGATGCATTTGTAGGGTCTATCTTCTTATCTATAGGTATGTCTTAATTTTCTTCAATCTCTCCTATAAACCTAGCTACCAATTAAGAGCAGTTTATTTTGTTCCCTTCTCTTTCTCTCTCCTCCACCATGGCTGTCATAGCTGCTTTCTCATTTCTATACTTTGCCGTCTCTTCTTTGGTATGTACCACTTCCTTGATGAAATCGTATACCAAAACTACTCAGATGATTTTCTTGATGTTAGCTAACACATGACAATCCTAAAAATAATTTAACTAAATTTAATTAAATATTATTAACTTTATTTAAATATTAAATCTAATTTAACTAAATTATATAAATATTAATTTAAAAATATTAAAATAATTTAAAATAAGAATCAAATTAAAAAAATTAAAATAAAATTACTTCAAGTATTAGCAACGGCTTCATTCCATCACTAATAACATATTTCTACCGCTAATAATCCTAGAACCAAATAAAAAAATAAATTAGTATTAGCAATGGCTTCATGCCATCGCTAATAACATAATTCCATCGCTAATAAGCCCAGAATCAAATAAAAAATTAAAATTACTTTAGTACTAGTGATGGCTATAGATCATCTCTAATAATAATTTTTCATTGCCAATAATATTAGAATCAAATTTTAAAATAATTATTTTAGTATTAGCAATGACTTTATGCCATCTCTAATAGTAATTATCCATCACTAATAATATTAGAACTAAATTAAAAATAATTAAAATTACTTTAGTATTAGCGACGGCTTCATGCCATCTCTAATAATAATTCTTCATCACTAATAATATTAGAACCAAATTAAAATAAATAAACTTATCTTGGTATTAGCAATTAATGGCACACAACCATCTCTAATAATAAATTTTTGTCGCTCATAATATCAAAAACAAATCCTAAAAAAATTATTTTTTGTTAGCAACGGAGTTTACCATTGCTAAAATCCAAATCCATCATCGCTAATATTTTTTTTATTTATTGTGATAGTAGTTTTCTTGGTCACTATTTGCCATCGATAAAAAACTTTATTAGCGATGAAAAATTTGTCATCGATAATAGCCATTGCTAATACTCAATATTGTTGTAGTGTTAGCTGAAAATTCGATCTATTTATGTTTTAAAATATTTGTATAAAGATCAACTATTCAAAATTACAAATTATATAGTTTATACTATGTTTTTGCCCACTAGTTATATTTCTCCTATTCATTAATTTCTTCCCAGCTTGATGCATAGGCAAGAGAGCTCAAAAATCTAAAAGAAGATATCAACGTATTTTATATATCTTCAATCATAATCATCTGCACTGGTTTTTGTTTTGAGAGGCCCATTTTATTTTTGACTAGGAAGCATTTTGAAACAAATGCTCTTAGAAGATCCCAAATCTCATTAGGTTCTTAAATTGATGATCCAAGCCATGTGATTCACTAACTTTAAACTACTTACAAACCAAAAATCATATAACTTAAAGACCCCTAGCCTATGCATCAAGTGGTCAAAAAATTTGGATTGTTCAAATAACATGAAATAATATGTATTCTTTCCCCACACGATGCGTAGGCTAAGGGTCTTTAATCACCCAATTTTTAGTAGGTAGTTTAAAGGTAGTACTAAATAATATCCAATAGCTTAGACCGTTGATGTTAAGACCTCCATTATTCGATCTAGACTTGACCAAATCTAAGTAGAGGTTCACTCAAGTGTAGCCAAAGTATAGTTATATATGTGTGTTTATGTGTGTGCACATATGTGCATGTGTGTGCATGTCTTGAAGCCATTCTTTTCCAAAATAAAGAAACATGGAAGGAAAAATTAATAAAAAAAGTAGAGACAGCCGCCTTATCTAGATGTTGATTACGTGAAGGTTAGCAGATGGTAGTAGTTTAACCAGACAAATGAGAGCCGAAAATGCCATGATAATTTTAAATGATAAATGCTCGAAAAGCAGGCTATCCTGGTCAGCCTTGCTTCATGGAGGATAGGCTAAACTCTCTCTCTCTCTCTCTCTCTCTTTATTTTTATTTTTTACCCATAATTTATCCCACAACCCTCAAAACGTCAACCAATTAGTGAATAATTCTACACCTTGGAGGTGGTGGCTATCAATAATTTAATATGTTAATTTGCCTCTTTGTTAACTAGTCGACAACCCAACATAGGCGCCTAAGTTATTCCTTGGGTATGTTTAAGTTATTTAACATGTGATAAGATACTTAAGTTGATAAATAACCATGACAATTCCATATTAAATGCTAATGATGCTTCACAAAAAGTACCTAGCACTCAAAACTAGGAATCTCTCAACTGGAAGCTGCCCCCACCAGAAAAAATCAAAATCTTCAATTGGTTCGTGTTCCACAACAAAATCCTAACAACTGAGAATCTATGCAAG
Organism: Cocos nucifera; assembly: GCA_006176705.1. Lineage (NCBI taxonomy): Eukaryota > Viridiplantae > Streptophyta > Magnoliopsida > Arecales > Arecaceae > Cocos > Cocos nucifera. The sequence goes on along the minus strand of QRFJ01000276.1, from coordinate 505,868 downwards.
AGAAACTGGCCTGCACCGACGGAGTGTAAGACATGTGGATGCCTGGAAGAAACGTCGGAACACATGCATGCTCATCAAATGCATCTTTGCTAGAATAGTGTGGAAGTACTTCACAAAAACTTTGACTCTTCCCATTCCTGATTGTTCCATTAAAGGCTTTTGGACAAAATGGAGGTGGCAAATACCAACAGTAGAGAAAAGAACGGCATGGGATTGCATAGCATCAGTGGTAATGTGATGCCTTTGGAAAGAAAGAAATCAAAGAATCTTTAATGACGAAGCAAAAGTACCTATAAAAATCGTGGAGACAGTTATGTTTCTTCTACACGAATGGACAGCCCAAGGCGTAAGGAATGGTCAGCTTATCAGCACCCTCATCAGAGATGTTTCAAGACAGTGGGATTGCTCAATGCGAGCCATGCTTTGGACTCAACGGGAAGAGACGAGGCATCAAAACGAGATCGGGGGATTGTCAAAAATTGTCTGAAATCAACCGTCGGCTAGGGGAACAATCTAGTCTAGCTCATTATTATGCAACTGAATTTTATGACACAACTTCAAATTTTACTGCATCAACAAACTTGCAGCACTGGGGTGCTGGCAGCTCGGTAAGCTTATATCAACAAACAACAAGATTTATTTCTTTAGGTACAAGGATTGCAAAACCTGGTATTCTGAAAAACTTGTTCCCTGAAAACCTGAAACTCTGAAGACTGTAAACCTGTTAGCCTTGTAAACCCACAACTCTGTAAACCTGTAAGTCTGTTATCTATAAGCTCGAAACCTGAACGTGTGTGATGTCCTAAAACCTCTAAGCCTTTTACGCTGTAACCCCAGCAACACTCATGGAACAAGTTTCTTCAACTTGATTCCATTGTAAATAATCTGCTTCAATCAATAAATGGGTGGTTCAAGCTCGCAATTCATCAAAAAAAAAAAAAAAAGAGATTAAGCATTTTCATTGCAAGTGATCTTCCATTAGCCTAAGCAGAGCTCCATGTCTTCATTTACTGTACTTGGATGCAGTTACGTCAATTGGTTCCTTTTACAAGCTGATATATGCAGTTTAAGGTAATGCCTTTTTGCAGTTCCTATTTTTATTCAGCTGAAGATGCTGAACGTGCTGAATATGAAGTTTTCTGGAATGAGATGCTTAAGATTCAGAGGACAGCTATGGGATCTCAACATTCAAGTAGATACAACTCTTTTGGTTTTTGGGTAAGTTCATCATAAGTGAAACTACCTGATTCAACTTGAAAGATTTGGCGGATAATGGCAAGCTGAAATGGATGATTGTCAAGATTAATGCCCAGGCGCATGTGCAGGTGCAGGAAAGCAGGGGTAAATTCTAAATCTTTTAGAGCAAACCAAGACAAGTGATGAAGCTTTGAACCATCGGTGCAAGTGCCAAGGATGCCCCAATGGCATATGCTAAAATAAATATGATGTTATGTGTATATATATAATTATACAAAAGACCTGGTTGGACAAAAGACCTGGACTCAAATCCTGCAGCAATGGGAGTTCAGGGCATATATATAATTATATAAAAATAAAAATCTCCTGCGAACCGAACCCTCTGCTTAAATAAACTTATAGCTAAATCACGACAGCTAACCCATTCACCCGGTGACAGCTGACAAATATTACCGTTGGTCACCGTTGGTCTCGTGTTCTCCTGAGCTCGTGTATCTCCGACGACTGAGATAACTCTCGGAGGAGAAACGCGAAGAAGAGAAGGCTAAGAGAAGAGAAGGAGAAAACTGAAGAAGAGATGGCTAAGAGACGATCGATGTACGGACTGGTGGATGGAATGCGGTTTCTTCCAACGGATATGGAACTCATCGCCTACCTCCGGAAGCGAGCGGAGGGCTCTCCACTCCCACCTACGCTGATGCATGAGTGCGATGTTTATGCTCAAGAACCGTGGAACCTCCCAAGTACGTGATCCCTCCTCTTTTCTCTCTTCTTTCTTTCTTCTTCTGGTTTGGTCCTGTTTTTGTTTTCCGTTTTTGGTATCTTGATATATTGCTTTGCATGAAACCCTAATTAAAACCCTGGATCCTTCTTCTTTTTGTCCAAATTATATGATCGATCCCTACTCTTTTCTCCCTTCCTTTTTCTTCTTCCCGTTTCCCTCCTCATGTTCTTGTTTTTATTTTCCTTTCTTAGTATCACCAGCAACAACGAGTTCTTGAACCCTATTAATTAAAACATTAGATCATCCTTCTTTCTTCCCGCATTCTTCTTCTTCCTTTTGTCCGAATTACATGTGAACTGATGATGATTCACTTAGTTTCATCGATCGTCTCTTGCTTCCAACCATCGTGGAGTTAGTTCCTCGTAGCATGTCTTCGGTTCCTGTTTCTTTTGCATGTCTTTACGTCATAAATATCCTAAATCTTGTTTTCTGTCTTCTAATTATTTAGAAATTAAGGAAAAAATATTTGATGGTTGTGTTTGCCTTTTTTTGCCTCCGTCTACAGGGGATTTCATGCATGGGATTGGAGAGGAGGTGTACTACTTCACTCCCAGGCACAAAGCAAGCGGGTGCAGGGCCAACCGCAACGCAGGGCAGGGCTTTTGGCATGGCAATGGTCGGGACCAGCTCATCTTTGACGATGAATCCTCTGAGCTGATCGGGCACAAGACTTCCCTTGTCTTCAGGTTAAGTGACAGCAAGAGGAAGAGGCTGCACCCCAACTGGATCATGCACGAGTACCTCCTCCATTCACCTGATGGCAAGGTATGTAATTTTTCTATTTTTTCCCTTCTTTCATTTTCTTTTGCTGAATCAAATATCATTACGGTCTTACGTCATGCCTGGCTGCTAGTTAATTGTTTAATACATCATTTCGTTATGATCTTTTGCTTCGACAGATTTAAATTTGATTATCTTTTTCCTTTCAACCTTGGTAGAATCTTCAACTGCTAACTGATGTCACTACCACTCACCGTTTTGCAGTTCCAAGAGATGGCTCTATGCAGAATTCATCCCAAGGAGGACAACAAAAATGCTGAAAATGATTATCCCACTGCACATGGTTGCAAGAGAAGACGGATACATGTTGCAAGATCGACGCTCTTCGATGAGGCCTCTGAGGTTCAGAGATGGTAGCAATGGTGAAGATATTGCGGAGGTGATTGAGCAAGAGGTTGCATCTCAGTTGGTATGGCCGTCAAGATCAGTAGATGACCGCTCCACCGGCACCGCCATCTCTTCCATTTCTAGCGTTGGTTCCTACATTGATTCTGACACCTCGAAGTGGGCTGAACCAATGTCCGTTCTCTCTAGCAACCAAGCTATCGAGATGCTTATTTCATCGGAGAGTAGAACCCTTAGCGAGGCTGATGTCTTGGAGTTGATTGATATCTTATTAGCGATTGACCATGGCATGGTGGCACAGATATCTTCTTTTGCAACTGGAGGTACTAGTGGTGAAGATGTTGCGAAGGTGACTACCATTTGCATTGAGCAGGACATTGCATCTCATGAGTTGCTACTGCCGCCGGGATCCTGTAGATGACCTCTCCATCGACACCACCAACTCTTTCACTTCTGGTGATGGTTGCTCCATCGATTCTGGCACCTTGAAGTGGGCTGGCAGCATGATCTTAACACCACCATCTTCTCCAATATCAGTTCCTTCAAGTAGCCAACAACCTATTGAGGTGATTGTATCATCAGAGAGTGGAACCCTTAGTGAGTTTGATGACTTGGCGTGGATTGATCGCATGTTAGCAGCTGACGATGGCATGGTGGCACAGCCATCTTCTTCTGCAACTGAATCTTCAATCAACCACCCCATCAGTGCCGACATCTTAGAGTGGGTAGCAACCTTGAAAGCTAATGAGAATGCCTTTGCACTTGGACTTATATAGCTATTCAAGTTCTATTTTATCTCTCTTGCCTGTACTTAGGTAGATGTTGTATGGAGTTGAAAAGTGTATTTAAATATTTTTTGGACTTATTTTTTTATCACTCATACATTTTTGTAGATATTGCATGGTGTTGACAAATTAATGTATTTAAACTCTTTTGGCAAATTAATGAGATAAATGATTTTGAGTTTATTTTTTTCATAATTCGGTCAGAGTACTGTAATTTTAATCAGACCATGCAAATATCACATGCAAGTACTGATCTCATAAACCATAAATCAGGATTTAAATAATATTTTCATGACTTTCTAAAATCTAACTTTCATGAAATATAGTTGATGTTTCTCTTCTTTTTCTGGGGAATTAACAATTCCACGTTGCCACTTGCTAGCTATGTTTTACATCCTTTTCCAAACCATAACCAACCTGAACAGCTACCCCTCAGGATCATTTTTTCACATGCTCCAACATTCATCCCAAGCACTGAGATCCTATCCCCTCAAAGATATTGGCGGCATGGCAACCTTGCATCTCTGGTGCAGTTGTTTCTAGTTCCCAACTAGGTTAAGAAAGGATGTTAAGCCGATAATTATGCGGGCATAAATGACAATAGAAAACCTACACTATTGCAACAAAATGGTTGGGTTTCTATTCTTTATTGATCAGACCAATTATCATGGAAACTTGGGCGCTAAAAAGAATAGCGCACCAGAAACCATTTGATGCAGGAGATCAAATTCGACAAAAGTCGACAAGGTTAAAAATGCTGGAACGACATATAGATTGCACAATTAGTCAATGCCGGCCCCATAAATCAAGCTTAGACTATACACTCTTTGTCATTATTAGATTGTCTTCAGCTCGAAAAGGATTATTAATGGTATCCGAATAGAGGAGATGATTCATACCCAAAATTTTAGTTTTTGGCCAAAATGGTATCAAAGTAAAAGCTCCTCCTAAATCTTAAATACCCGTGTCTTGCGTGGAATGAAAGGTTTTGGATATACAAACTTGAGATATTTATATTAATTCCTGCTGATTTCAGCCTGCCTAACCTTCAGTAGATGTCAATCAGATTGGTTATGAAAGCAGGATATGATATACAATCTATGAGCCAATTTGGCATGGTCGCTTTTAAGCTGCACGTATAAATTGACATGATATTTAATTACCATTTTCTGGTTGGCAGCATGTCAAGCATGATAAGCACTTTCCCTTGTCAGAACTCAAAGTCACGCCAATACGAACTCTAAAATTTCACATCTTCCCTCCTTGAGCAGCCAGCTATCTCCTTAGAGGCCTAGTGTTCTGTCGATGGATGTATCCTACAGAGAGTAATATTCAAACTCTAAAATCTTATATAAGAAATATGAATCGACCGGAGGGATCCATAGCACAAGGTTATTTGAATTAAGAGTGTATGAATTTTTGTTTCATGTACTTAAATAAGCTCAAGACACATCATAATCAGCCAATGGAGAATTAGGATGATTAGTATGAGCTAATTGAACCTACATTTGAGTTCTTTTCATAGTCAGGTGGACTTTTCACTTTATACTATCTTACTGATTTAAACATTGAGAAAAGAGATAAGGCACACCGCTACGTGCTCTTCAACTATAATATCATTGAGTCGTACATAAGGTGAGTCACTCAGTCTTATTTATTTTATAATAATTAGAAAAAAAAATTTAATTATATCTAAATTTATTCTTTGTGCATGCAGCAAACACAAGAAGATCATAAGAGTAAAATATGACACTCTAAGTATGCGGAAGAGAGAAAATACACAGCAAAAAATTTTCTGAATGGTTCAAAGATCATGTAAGCAATTATATATTCTTACCTTGTATAACTTATTTGAACATATTTACTAATTAGATGTCATCTCCTTAATTAGATATGGAGATTGCCGCTTAGTAATGTGAGCCTTGAAGTACATGCCCTTTCAATGGATTCTAATCATATCGTACGTGAGTATAAATACCTCGTCATTAACAGCTACAGATTTAATATTCACAATAGGTCCGTAAATATGGCAACACAAAATAGTGACATCATGTTGAGAGCCACCACTGGGAGTTATGCTAGCTCGAGGAATTCACAGCCTCGTACGGAGGATTTGAACTATTATAGCATGGTGGAGAAGATAGTCATCTTGGACTATTATTCTAAAGAAAGGATTGCGTTGATGAAGTATGATTGGTTTGACACCTTATCATAGTCTGCGATGAAGACTGATGAGTGTAGTTTTACTCTCATTAACATGCAATGCCATCTCTATACTAAAGAACCATATATATTTACCTCCCAAGTTAGTCAAATCTTCTATGTTAGTAATCTCTTGAAGCCTCAATGGGGTGTTGTTGTGAAGATGATGCCTAGGCATATTTTTGATGATACCAAAGTTGATGATGATGTTGGACCATGCATGCAAAATACTTCTTTAGGATAAAATTTATCTGATACGGTCGAGGTCCCAGACACATCTATCAGGAGCGATGGTGATGTCTATATTGTAGATGCCACTAGGTGATGACTTCAATATTCTAGTATAAATTATTAAAGTCTATTTATTATTAAAGTCTATTTATTGATGTGTTGCTAATATTATTGTTCAACATGTTATATTGGTTAATGTTCATTAACGTTATAGATTACGATGGCATCGAAATGCCATCTAGCTTTCACCCCTATCCCTCGATGGGTTATGCAGAGTTCGATATCTGAGAAGCAGTCGGAGTATACTCCATCCACCTTCGCATCAACTATAGAGGGATCTCCACCACCAGCATCTACTCCACCGGTGGCATCTACTCCACCGACATCTGAGCCTCCATCATCATCCACATTTCTGATACATGCTACTCCATCGATATTTAATTATATATTTTTATTATATTATTTATTTTTTTATTTAGTATTTGTATACTTATATATTTGTATAATGTATTTTCATTATAGGTGCATCATCGAGCCGAATATTTTACGGTCCCATACGTATGGCGCATGTGTGGAACCACTAGCATCAGATGATGGTGCAGTATGATGTAGAAGGAAGGTCAGTAGGAGAGATCGCATGGAAGATGCATTTTTTTTTGGAGTGCTTATGAGGTGGTCAAACATTATTTCCATAGAGCCCAGAGACCGGCGATTGATGGATGTTGCTGTCAGGGACCTGGATGTGGGAGGAGATATGGGTAAGTATATCTTAATTATATTTATGCATTTTATCTATTTATACTATATTTGATTAGAATAATTTTGTAACTGATTTTTGATAATTTTGTGCAAAGAAGGTATGACTTTTCTGATCATAAGAGGGCTCGAGATGTCCGACTGAAGAAGATCAAAAAATTATATTGGGGCTACAAGATCAAGCTCCATAGAGGATGGCTCGAGTATCAACGAGACACTCTGAAGGAGCTTGTTCCTTGGATACAGGACTGTCCTCCGAGTCAGTGGGAGAGGATGGTTACACATTAAAGGAGCTAGGAGTTCAAGATAAAATTATTAATTTTTAAATTTTTTAATATACTTAAAGTTATATTTAAATATTTTTTAAATATTTATTATTTATTTGCATACTTGTTAGGCTACCTTTCGTCAGAATTAGAAGAATCGGATAGCCTAGGAGTATACGCACACTCTCGATCGTGAGTCTATGACCAGTCGTATGCATAGAAAGGTATTAAATTCCAAATCTTACTAGATAAATTAAATTAATATTTTTTATTTTTCTGATAAACTGATCCATTATTGTAGCTGATGAGAGATGGAGTGATATCCAGCCGTAGCGAGATCTTCTGATCCAGCCGTACGGATAAGAAGGGCAGATCGATGAACATCACGATCGAAAGGATTTTTGTAAGTATTAAATATATTAGTATATATTATTATATTATAGCATTTTTTATAAAATATTATTTAAATTTATAATTATAGGGATCAATTAGATATGCTCGCGAGCGAGGGCTCGGATACCTCTGGCCTCCATGACCATCTATCTCAAGTCTTGGAGCTTGAGTACTTTGAGAGGATTTAATGCAGGCCCGAACATACGTCGATCAGCTATTGGTCTGAGGCGAGCATCTCTTCACAGACTTCTGATGTCATTAGTCGGAAGGAGCTTGATGAGGCATTGGCATGGGCAGATCATGCTGCAACGTGGGCAGATCGGGCTGAGAAGCATGCATCTCATCTGGAGGATATCATGAGAGACATGGTGTTGATGCTCAGCGCGCATTTTGGAGGTGCCTTCACGAACTTTGAGAATATGTTGGCATTTATCAGATAAAATATATAAAAAATTAAAAATTTTATATTTTTTAATTATTTAAAAGATACGGTAGTGGTTTTACAATCGCTGTCATAGGCATATGTCAACCACTATCGTAGGCATGTGTCAACCGCTGCCGTAGAACCTATCGCAGTGGTTCAACAATCGCTGCCATAGACTCTATAGCTACGGTTATGTAACTGCTGCCATAGGTCAAGATATGGCAGCGGTTACATAACCATTGCCATAGGTCAAGATATGGCAGCGGTTCAAAAACCACTGCAATAGGTAGTCTATGGCATTAATTTTTATAACCGCTGTAACAACTACTGTGATATGGCAGCGGTTCAAAAACCACTGCAATAGGTAGTCTATGGCATTAATTTTTATAACCGCTGTAACAACTACTGTCATACACCTACGGCGATGGCTATAGTGGTAGCGGTTGTATAACCACTATCATAACCTATAGCAGCGATTTTTTAGGCTACGATAGTAGTTAGTAGTGTATAGAGGAGCTCTCCCATGCTTCCTCGGACTCTTCTCCACCCTGATCACATTGAAATCGGAGGAGAAGAAGACTCTGGTTAGGAGTCTTCTTCCTCTCTCCTCCGCATGTGACACATAGGGGTATTTGGCTCTTTTGAATCTAGGCCAGGTCCAAAGGCCCAAAAGTCTTGGTTATTACAAAAAGAGTTGAGACAATTACCTTCCAAATAGTAGAAAAGGTTCTACTTGTGTCAATATTCTCCTCAAAAGTAGCAAAAAGATCTCTATATACGTCTTGAGCCTTCAATTTCTCTGAACCAGTTTGATACCATACTAATGTATCTTGAGTTGGATGCTTCAGAATGGGGAAAGGAATACTTTGTTGGATTGTATTTGAAGTGAAAATATCTAGTAACTTTAGTATGTCTCATTCATGAGAATTAGTAATTAGTAATTGATGGCTTATATTTAATCATCAGATCTTCAGCTCTAGAATCCCATAAATATGTATAATAATTGCATGTGTTTTCATAAAATACAATAGAATTAAAAAAAAGATATCAAAGATTTCTATCATCAATAAAAAAAATTTGAAAAGAAAAAAAACCCATACCTCAAGATAGGTGGAGCCCTAGAGAAGAGAGGGATGTGTCTTTGATAGAAAAGGATGGGTCCTTTATATAATGAGTCTATGGGGCTTGGTTTGGTAATAAACTTTTGGGTTCCCTTATCAAACAAAGCTCCTAGCTCCATTTGGTTCATGGGAAGAATTTTTTCTTATTGGAATGTTTTTCCTATAAATTTGATTTTTTAAAATATGATACCTAGAAGAATGGTTTTGGCATGTTTTGTTACCATGGGAAAGTAGCATATTTTGGAGTGACTTATATTTGGTTGAGTATTTACTTTCCTGAGAAAGCTATATAAAATACCTATTATATTCATAATAAAAGAAAATATCTTATCCTAGGCTTTAAGGTTACTTTTGGATAAAAAGATCCTAATTCCTTTTCTGTGGGAAAGCCAAAAATTTCTTTCCCATGACATATTAAAAACTTATTTCCATGGGAATAACACTTTCCGATCTTTCTCCTTTGAAAACTCTAACCAAACAAGAAGGATTCCGTCCTTTTTTTCATTGACCATACTTTCCCCCTTCTCTTTTTATGAACCAAATGAGGAGTCTAAGTTCTAGGTACTCACCATGCATGGGTGTGAATTGAGTAGGCTTAAGTTGTGGTGGAGCCCCATCCATGTTAGATTAGATAATTTAAGTCAATTCCAATAATAAATAAGTAGAGAAAAGAGTTAATTAAGTGGACATATTTAATATTTTAAACTTTTAAACTAACAACAATACCTCTGTTTGACATGGTAGCCAATTTTAAGTCATACATATAGAAATGCTTGTAGGTTTGGCAAAATTGGGGAAGTAATCTGATTCTTCTTTGACTTTAGTTTTGATCCTAAGTCTTCATGAAATCTTGTTGAAATTTAGTAATTAAGTCCAGAATGTGTTTTAATTATTAAAGAACTGATGAGTTCTATTCTTCTTTGAGTTTGGTGTAAGTCATCGTGTATTCTATGTATCAATTTTTGATTGAAATTTTATGGTTAAGTTTGCACTGTATTTTGGATCAGTCCATTTATCTCATTCTCAAAAAGGGTGCTGGTCTCCTTCACTTTTAATCTTTGTATTTCTTTTCTTTCTAAAAAAAAATTTCTTCTCCCTTGATGCTAAAGGTTCACTGGGATCCATGGGAGCAAGAAGCTTTCACACAAGCTCACAAAAGTGGTGTTCCTATTTTTCCATCAAGTGCATCTCATTTGTTTAGCTTTATGAATTTTAATATTTATTTTCCACTTATTATTTTTGGTGTGCTAATTAAAAACTATAACAATCCAAAATCTCATCCAAAAAGGCTAGCTGAAAGATATTATTTAGGTTTCTTGATTTGTATAAATACTCAAGATCCACCCATTACATAGCCAGGGATGGCAATTGTAGCTAACCCATCTGATAGCCGATCTGACCTGATCTAAATGCAAATGGTTTTATTTGATTCAATTAAAAATGAGGCAAGTATGGGTTCTAGATAAAATTTCTGAAGCAAGTTTGAGTCGGATACAAATAATGATATGCCTCATCTCGAACCCCACCCAATATAGTCTTAATCTAAATCCCCACATTCAAATTTACAATTTATGATGTTTCCTTGATGAGTTTCTTATCCGGTCCGATCCAACCCGTTTTATCTATCTGACCCGCCCGCACCACTACTTGACCTAATCCGACTTGACCTTAGATGGGTATGAGGTGATGTGGGTATGAGATTTTTAATTGTGGGGCGGGTATAGGTATTTTCCGATCCAACCTAGCTAGGCCCAACTTATTGCCATCCCTATGCATAGCTAATGTGGGACAGACCACATGCTTGGATGGGCCCTCACATATTGCTACATTTAAGTCCTGGCATCCTTACCAGACTAAGGATCCAAATCAATTAATTCAAATTTATCTCAAGTACCACAAATCTAATCACAAACACTACCATTAGCCCATTGACAGCCTGATTGGGCCTATGCTGCAGTTGCCCCTTAGCCTGCATGGATTGCGGATTGGATCGGCTCTGATATTATTTATAACGGCTTAGGACCTCACCTAAAAGGGCTAGCCAGAAAATATTATTTAAATTCCTTAACCCTATATAAGTAACCAACATCTATTCAATTTATAGTCAAATGAAATTAAACACATGTCCTCATGAATCGTCACATACTTCCTCATTTAAGTCCTGACATCCTCGTTAGACTAAGGATCCTAATTCATCAAATCAAATATATTTTCAAGAACCCTAAATCTTATTACAAACATCATGGTCAACTCATGATCAGCCTAAATGGACCTATGTTGTAGTGTGTGCTAGTCCATATGATCTTTAGATGCTTGTTAATTTATTGGTCTACTTGGTTCAGATATGGCAGGAGTGTTGTATGGTTAGATGTAGGACATGCCATTGGTGTGCATATTTAGTCTCTATATTTATTTTTTCATTTTCAAGTAATTTTATGCATCTGACCAAATCACATACTGACAAATAAATATTTTATAGGTCTGAGGCATACACATGTATCTATCCAGTAGAAAATCAGTGTTTGCTAATTCATTGACTTGATTCCTTGAAACATCGGTGGAAAATCTCTATCATATTCTTCTTCCATGATGGTTGAATTTATACTATAGCTAGAATGTCACTTGTTTACTGGCCTGCCATATTGTAATTTTTTTTTTCTTTATTTAATTTTAAATTACCCATGAAATTTAGGAGTATAGTTGTTATTAGATTGGTCATGCAGAGATGATTTTCTTTTGTTGATTGATTATTAAAGGTGCCATGTCATGGAGGTGGAGTCATTCAAGGATGACGAGATTGCAAAAATGATAATGAGTGGTTTGTTAGCATCAAGGTGGTCTTTTGTTACTATTACTTACTACAAGTATTATATGCATTTGATGCTTTATTTATGGTTTGTTATCCAGTTTAGGATATGACATCATGGAAGTGCTTAAATCTCCACATGAGATAAAAACATTGCCAGTAAATCTATTATGCTCTCTCTCCTTGTTTTGAAGAGCGACCTACCGTGGATAAGGTAAGATAGTGGTACCTAGTGGAGTTTCTTTCTTTTTTATTTTTTTCCTTTGTCTCTTGGATGCATAGAGACCTTATTGACTTTTTCAAAATCATCTAAGAGATTAATCATTTTCATTGTAAGTGATCTTCCATTAGCCTAAGCAAAGCTCCATGTTTTCATTTACCGTACTTGGATGCAGTTATGTCAATTGGTTTCTTTTACAAGCTCATATATGTAGTTTAAGGTAATTTATGCTACCTTTTTGCAGTTCCTATTTATTGGGGTATCAGCACACTTTGATACCACTTGTTAAAGATCTTGTATCAGGATATTATGGCAGAAAGAAAGAAGAAAAAATAAAAGAAGAACATAACCAAGTACGTGGATCAGCCCAAAGGCTCGCCTTCACAAGGGCATGCAAAACTTTACTATGAAAAAAGAAGAGATACAAGAAGAAATTATCCACTTTTAACTTACATATACAATCCTCTCAACAAGAAGTTACTTTTAACAAACTCTCTCTTGGAGATCTCCTGAAACGACTGCAATCCGCTGCCTAGCTGTCTACCTGAAGCTTCTGCTCCTACTATCCATAGGCACCTTTTGATTTATTTTTATCATATTTTAGATCCTGTCTAAGCCACTACCAAGCCACATATAGTTTACGGACTACTCCAAGCCTTTTAAAGGCATTAGTCTGATCCTAGATAGGAATCCACAATCTGATCCAATGTCAAAAACATCCCTAGCTATTAGATCACAACCGCTTGCCCTTCTTGGCCACTGGATCATGGAAATTTGCATCTCCGCCCACATAGACCATGATAAAATACCTATAAACATCTTAAGGGTCCATAGGCACTGGTCCAGGTAGACCACGCCCCAGAAAAAGAGTGCCACATGGATAGCACGCGTGCCCGCAGGGCCGCATTCACGA
>QRFJ01000276.1:247438-492620 GCA_006176705.1 Cocos nucifera | reverse complement strand
GAAGAAGGAGAGAGATTCAAATCTATTTAAACAAATGGAGTAATAATATCAAAAGCTAAACATGATATCTATATCTAAAATATTCTATATCCAAGTTCAACCAAAGATTATTAATCTATTACTTCTAAACTTAAGATGCTCAGATTTTTTCTAAATATCATATTAATAATAAGAACCAATTACTGAAGATTATAGTGCAACATCAGAGTGAGCTTAAAGAATCAATAATCTTATCTTTTCTTTTATTAATGGTGGTTTTTAAAATAACTCAAGACTTCAATCACTACACTTGTTGAGTTGGAATTAGTATTCTTAACTAGATTTAGTAAAACTCATCCACCATACTTCTGCTGTGCGCTTTGATCTAGACTATGAGTTCTCTAGATTTTTTAATTAATCCTGACAAAATATATCATTTTACTTCAGAATCTTAAAAGATCAATTTTTTTAAATTTTTGAATGGATTTAAAGCCAATATTTAAATTTCTTTATCTTTAAGCATATTACATCTAGATTAACCTTAATCCACTTCCATGTTGGAAGCCTTTGCATAAGTTCACACTACTCATCTAGAATCCATATATCTATATTTACCTGATAATCAAGAAGAGATTTCAAATCAACCATATTTTGTAAAAAGATTAGTTTAAATTTTTAATAAATTAAAATATTATAAATCAATATCCAACAAGTAAAATCAATTTGATTGTTATATATAAAAACTTCCTTCACCATAGCCCTTAACATCTATAAAAAATCAACACATAAAATCTTGTCCTATATATGTTAAGACTTCTATAAGTCTTCTGAAAGTTTCTCATCTTAATTTGATTACAATAGTAAAATACCTTAAATCAGCTTAGAAACTTAAATTCTGATGTAAATTCCAACATATGCCCAATAATTTTTATACATATGAGAAAATCAAGTAAGCTGATATCTAATGATAATAATTTAAATATCAAAGATTCTATCATAGTATATATTTCATATCCTCTTAATAAAATCTAAACTAATCAATAGGTCCGACCTATAGCAGCGGTTAACGGCAATCGCTGCTATAGGTCGACCTATAGCAGCGGTTCTTTTAAACTGCTGTCATATTTTTTTTATTTTTTTAAAGTATTATATAATTTTAAAATTTAATATTCATCTTCACTATTCATTATTTAAATAATTATCATTAGAGTGTCATCATAAAAGATCGTCTCGATGCGATGGCCCTAGCTTCATCGATCAGAAAAATTTGATTTCGACGATCATAAATGATGATGCAATGATCTGATAGATGAAGACCTTTGATGGATTCAAAAACTTGCAACGATGATCTCGATTATGTTTATAGTGCACTATTAAAGTTTTACTTCAATCGGATATCGTTATCTTAGTCAATTTAGTATAGGTTAATTTCGGTGTTAAATAATAAATGAGTGATCAAAGGACCAGATGGTGTCCGATTATAAGATAATTTTTTTATAAATGATCTTGGCTACTACTTTAATCATTTTTTATGGTGGTGATTATAAATTTAACTCATGGCGAGTAAGAATGATCTAAAAACTATACGTCGCCAATAACCATTCTTAAACTCCATTGGTTGTTATGCTCGTACTTTTATATATCTGCTTAACATGAACAGTTCATACAAAATGATTTAAATTTTACTATCATCATCATATAAAATGATTAAAATTATAGAAAAGATTATTTAACTTAAAAATTATCTCATAATCGAATGCCGTTTAGCCCTTTGATCGCTTGTTTTCTAATTTAACGATTGAAACATTCCGTACTAAATTGACTATGATAAAATATTCGATTGAAGTAAAATTTTGATAGTATACTACAAATATCATAAGATCATTGTTATAATTTTTTGGATCGATCGAAAGTCTCCATCGATCAGATCATCATATCATCGTTCGTGATCTCGAAATCGAATTTTTCTGATCGATGAAGCTAGAGCCATCAGATTTGAGGCAACCTTTTGTGACGACACTCAAATGATAATTATTTAGATAATGAACGATGAAGATGAGCATTAAATTTTAAAATATATAATATTTAAAAAAATAAAAAAATTATTTCCAACTAACGACAGTGATTACTGAAAATCACTGCCATAGACTTATAGTAGCGATTAGAAAATCGCTACTGTAGATCTATAGCAGTGGTTTCCAATTTTCACTGCCATAGATCTATGCAGCAGTTTGAAAACTACAGTCATATATTAGGTTAAAAATTCTTATTTTTTTTTCTTCTGTGCATGCTTTTCTCTCTCTCTCCCTCCTCTCATCATCGGTGAACTCCATCCAAGTCTCCCCCGACAGGTGCACCCCCTCCCCGCGATCTTCCCCCACCCCGCGCGTCCAACCTCCGACCGTCCCACCCCCCGTACTGCACTTCCAATCCTCGACCGCCGCTGCCCCTGTCCTCCCCATCCCTACCGCCCACCCCCTGCCTCCCCATCTCCGACCCGATCGCCCTCGCCCTCCCATCCCAGCCGCCGCCCTCACCCTCCCATTCCCAAGCGCCACCAGCCCCGCCCTCCATATCCCCGATCGGCCCCCCTACCTCCCTCCCTAGCCTCCCACTATCACGGCACCCCTCTGAGTCCCTCTCCCTCTCTCTTCCTCTCCACCCCCCACCCTCTTTCTCTCTCTTCTCTTCTATCTCATTATCTTGCTCTTATTTCGTAGTTACCTCTAGCACCATCATCTTCCTCTAGCACATCGTCGGTGACCCTCGAGCTTTTGGTGCGAACCCCTCTCTATAGTTGCAGGTATCATTTTATTTTAATTTCATAGTATATTTTATTAATCACTGCACTAGACCTATCAATGGATCAGGTTCGGATCAAAATCTGAATATTTAGATTCGAATTTGATTTTAATTACTGATACCGAATTCGAAACCAAAATATCGATGGGTCTACTTGAATATCAGACCCAGATCCTAATGGATCTCGGGTATCCGGACCCAATTTTGGGACCCAAATAAAAAAGAAGAGAGAGAGAGAGGGAGGGAGGGAGGGGTTCGGCCTCGTACTATCATCGGTGAGGGAGACCAAGAAGAGAGAGGGGGGAGGGGGTCTGGCCTCGTCGGCATCACTAGGAGGAAGGGGGTCCAGTCTCGTCGATGAGGGAGATCGAGAGAGTGAGAGAGGGAGGGAGGGGTTCGGCCTCGTCGGGAGAGGGAGGAGAGGTTCGGTCCGCCGCTATCCGACAAGGGAGATCAAGAGAGGGAGAGAGGAAGATCGAGAGAGGGAGAGAGAGATCAGGGAGGTGGGGGTCCAGCCTCGCTGGCGATGGAGATTGAGTGGGAGACGGACAGTCGAAAAGATAAGAAAAGGATAGAGACAACCAAGAATAGGGGATGGCATACAATCGAGCCGACTCGAATATGCCGCTGAGCCAACTCGGATCGAGATCGAGCCGACTGGAGGAGGATCCGAGCTGAATGTCTTAGGCATGGGCCAGCTATCTCAGGCATGGAGCCGGCTCGGCTTTGAGCGAGCCGGCTCGATGGATGCGAATAGAATTTGATGTCTCTCTATGGTTCCAACTTTAAATCCTAAGGTGTCACCATCATCTACTTCATTCTTCTTTCAGTTTTCTGGACTAACACCCAGATTCGTGCAAGAGATCGGATCTACGACTGTTGCTCATCTTTAATTATTTATGAATGCAATTCATGTTGTAGAATTTATTGGATAATATTTTTTAGATATTTTTATCTTGTTGCCTTTGTTAATTACATTGCATAATGATAGATCGATCAATTGATTAGTGTATATAATCTCTGACATCCGTATAATTATATATAATTGTATGAATGAGAGAATTATGTACTATGATTAATTGATTATCCAATTTGGATAGTTTAAAAATTATAGATAATTCTATAGATAGTTGCAGTAATCAAACGGTATGCTATGTATTCGGAATAAAATTTTGGACAGTATTTTTCTTTTATTCTTCCTACATGGGAGAACTAAAGAAAAATACTGTCAAAATTTCATTCGATCCCTGTTGCATATCGTTTGATTACTGTAATGAAAATCAAAAGTTCAAAAATTGAAGGTGATGATGGAAATACGTGCTATATGATTTATTTATATTAAAATAAATTATGAAGAGCGCTACTATCAGTCCTTAATTTAATAGTTTTAATGAAAAAAAAGGCTAATGACAAAAATATCTTAAGTTCCTTCTAACTGTTGGGCAAATTGGTTTTTGGGTAAAAGAACTTGAGAGTTCTTTCTAATTCCATCGTCTTTCTCTGCCCTCATCGATGGCAATCATCTAATTTCATATCTAGGACTGTCTAGATATTTGAAGTAGCCTGAATCCTCATCAATCACCACTTCAATGGTATGATTTTTTTATTGGATTTACCAGTTTCAAGAGATAGGTTTTGAAATTTCTTGTATTTATACTTAAAAGAGATTTCGTTGCTGTTTAAACTTGTTTGTACTTGATAACAGTAGGTTTCTTGTATTTTGATGCTTCCAATTTCTTTGTACTTGATAATATGATGGATTTCTTGGGTTTTATAGTCGGTCCCAATTTGGGAATTATATGAAATTAATTTTTTTTCAAAAGTTTTTGGGATTTTACTCCATCCAAATTGGAAATTTTTTTTGGGCCACTGTTTATTTGCATCGGAAAGCTTTTGCTACCTTAGTGTAAAGATATAGTGGACCTAAAAACTTAAAAGTGATGAAAGGAGAGGACAATTGCATCACCCCAAATTCTAAAACTTTGGTATTATAGCAAATCAGCAACTCACATTCACATGGATTATTAGAGTAGTTAAACTATAGTGGTCCATTATATAATCTATGTGGACTGTTAACCTTATATTTAATATAGTTCGCATATGTTTAATATACTTTTATTTTATTTTTAATATTTGTATATTATGATTTCTATTTATTAATTTTATGTTAATCTTAAATTATTTTTTAACCTAAATGATAACTATGAGTGAAAATTCAAAACTTATTATTTATATTTTTTGTTGGTATGAACATTTTATAACATATTATTTGAGACAATCATCAAGTAAAGAAAGTAGCACTATTATTTAAGTTAAATAATATTATGGTTATAGTTAAAATAATTAGACATATTATGACTTTAAATATGGAATAATATATTACATTATTGAACAAAAAAATTTTGATTATAAGAATAATATATTACCCTCTCATTCTATTTTTTTAACCAAAATTGATCTTAGATTTGAAAGATCGAACTAATTTAAAAATAATATTTAAATAGTGGAATAACTAATTATAAAAATAAATATTCTATTAGTGTTACTCTACAACCAAATATAGAGTTGATGAATAAGCTAACTTAAAAATTCAAAATATACTAGATTTTTAAAGAATAATGGATCTTAGCATTATTGGACCTATTTGAGCAAATATTGATAATAGAATTTTTAGACATAATAATGAGAAAGGGAAGAGTTTTTAAAGGATTAGGAGTAGAAATACTTTTGAATCAATAGGTAAAGGTGAGACATACTATACTAGAGAAAAATGATTGTTTACCATATTGTTTATTTTAATGAAATCAGTTAGTTATCGTATTGTTTATTATATTGTTGTATTCTAACATTTTCTTTTTTTTTTGAGATAAGTTAGGTAACAATGTTACATGTTAACTAAATTAGGTAATACCATTGCAATATAACAATATTATATTAATAATAATTTTATGGATGTATGGGATGACCTATTTATAGTGGAGATCCACCATGAGGGTTATCTTCATTTCTTCTCAGCATGTAGTATGTTGGTGGCTCTATGAACTATTTTGTAATTGTGATCCAGATTTAATGAGTTGTATAGAGTTGGAAAATCTCACAAAGAAGCTTGGTTATCAAAAGATAAAACAAATATACCATGCGGTCTCCTAATAGTTTTTTGAAGAGAGAAGCCTTTGTATACTGATCAAGATATGCTCCAAATATTGGTTGTCCGTAAGAGGGAGAGCAATATAGCAATTTATGTATAACATGAAATTAATAAGATTGATTTGGATATAGTAGAGTCACCTTCTGTACTTCCATCCATTCAATATATTGATAAGATAGCCGGGGAGTAGTAAGCAGAGGGGTAGTGGTAGAGCAAGAGTAGGGGCAACAATAGGGGCTAGATGGGGAGCAAGGCAAGAGTAGAAGTAGGAGCTAGTAAGAATAGGATAGAAGGCCTGTGAATGAAAAAGGATACGACACAATTTATTCTAATAGTGATCATAGTGAACCCTTGACTGAATGTTGTATATCCTCAACAAAAGTTTTGTTTCAAAATATGATAGTAAAAGTATTACAAACTAACCATTCGCCAATGCAAATCTCAAGGAAACAACGAGATGCCTATTTTAACACTAGGAGATCATAAGATGTGAAATATATTTAACCAATTTTTTTGTGGTTCTAGTTCAAGAGCGAGCTACCTTCCTTGATGAGAAGGAAGACATTGCCACCATCAGCTCTTGAGATTTTAAGCTCCTCGTCAAGGTAGGTTGTTAGCAATCAGGACTGTGCATTGTCATTGTTGATTGAGAACTTCCATGGTGCTCGTTCGGATATTGTCCTAGCAACCGATGATGCTGCATCTTGGACCGAAGTGATCACACCCTTGGAAGGAGAGAGCTCAATATTCTGCCCCAGGAACTACTCCACCTTTTCGGGTATAACAATGGAGTCTGTTAGCTGGAAAGAACACCAGTTATCCATTATCTCAAGAGTACTGTTGCTGAATGCTTAACATACCTTAATCAGAAATCATGTACAAGCAAGAGCTAGTAATTTGTAGTACTCGATGTCTGTGCTTGCATATCTTAACTGCTCTTTGGGACTATCAACAACTATTATATTTACACCAGCAATCCTCAATGGTTGATTGTCCTAACAATCTGGAAGAAGAAGATGATGACGATGATGATGAAGAATATAGAAAAGCCCCTTTTCTAAAGTATTCTCTTATTGTGTAAGATAATCTTTATAATGTACTCCTGAAATACGTAGAGCCATCACTTTGAAATGGTACTTGCTTCTATAAATATAATCATAAATGCTAGGCAGCCTATTAGCATTTTTGAACTACTATGATGAATAATTCTTGAAAGAAGGAGAATGACCCAATAACAAACCAACTTACATCCATCAAAGTAAAAAGATACATTGTTGTCCATACTTGATTTAAAATTTTAAATAAAAAGAAGTACATTTTTACTATTTTAAACGAAAAAGGTTCACTTTTTTGGATGGTGCTGGTTTATTATTGGATGGTGCAAGATACAAACTATTCAAACCAATAATTTCTCGTCACACGAACAACGGTCAGAGGCTAGGGTTATAGCTAGCATCCACTCATCTGGTGATTATGGCAAGTTCCACTATAGATATAGCACAGTCCTAGACCGTTGCAGCATGATTTCAAGTGGTTATAGCTAGATTTCATTGTCATTCATGTAGTGACTATATAAGTAATGTTGCCGCTGACTACTATGTTAACATCCATCAAATTATAGATTAAGCAAACCGAGACTCAATTTAAGGTTAGAAAGCTTATTTTATATTTATATAGCTTGGAAGCCGATGCCCCGAAACAACACCAGAAGCGTCCTCCTCACCGCCCAAAGCCGTTCCGGTATTCTTAGCATACAAAACAAACTAAACTTTTGAGCCTGCCTCCTCAACCGCGACGGAAATGATTCGAAGAAGAACTCCCAAACCACGAGAGAGAGAGAGAGAGAGAGGGAGGGGGGGAGGCGTCATGGCCACCCCTCCCATTCCACGGTGCATGGCTGCCGATCATCACCCACTGGCACCCCGCTTTGTCCAGCAAGATCATCATCTGCGGCAAACAACACCAGATCAGACGGTTGGGTTTCAATCAGAGAGAAAGCGACGACAAGGCCTCGAAAGATGTCGAGCGAGGCTTCTCGGCCAAGTATTACAGCCACTTTAGAGTGGTTATATACCCTGCGGCGGAGGGTAAGAGGTTTTAAAATATATATATACAAATGATGGCCGGTGGTGGAGGATAAAATCGTACGAGAGATCAGCAGACCAATGGCCCTCCAAAAATTATAAAACATATATACAATTAATTATTTTTATTATTTTAGTTATACATTTAGAAATAAAAAAATAATATAATTAATGCACCTAGCCGTTGGCCATTGTCCTTCGGAAAAAATGGAAAATATAAAAGCCGCAGACGCATGGACCTCTCATAGTCTCATTAAATGCCTACTAAAATCCTGCAACCCTTCATCTATCCTCTCCATCATCTCCTCTTCTGACTCTTACCCTGCTGCTTCATTTTTAAAACCAACACTGCTTCTTTCTTTTACTCGGAAAAAAAAAAAATACTGCAAGCAATAAGTCGACAAGCTACAACATCAAGCACAACTTCATCTTTCCAAGCAAGCTACAATGCCAGCGCATCTTCATCTCTTCAGGTTTTTTGTGTTTGCAGTATTTTTTTGACGATTCGACCCAACAAAAAATTATTGCTGATTATCACTTATGTTCTCTTTGAAACATTGTGATTTTTTTTAGTTTTTTAATTTACAGATTTATTCTAGGTATTGTAAGTTTAATGGGAAAACAAAAAAAACTTGATTCTTTTTTTTAAAAAAAAGATGTTCGATTGAATGAAAATGATAGATTATTAAATTCTAATAATAAAATTTCAGAACATAAAGGATGTCCTTCCAAATCTCTTAGAATTGAACATAATCATGATAAGTCTTTTAAAGAATTTGACATTGCTTGTTTCGAACATGATCCTGGATTACGTCCATAAATGTGGAAATATCCAATAAATCAATGTGATGAAATTAGATGAGCTTATCTTAGAGCTGGATCATATCAACCTCGACTACCCAATTATCCATTATCTGAAAAGCAATACCGTTGTTTTCAAGCTTCTTGGTTCACACAATTTTCCTCTTGGCTTGAATATTCTCCTAGTAAAGATGCTGCATTTTATCTTCCTTGTTCTCTTTTTAACATAAAACCTAGTGGACGACCTGGTTGGGACGTATTTATAGCTAAGGGTTTTTAAAATTAGAAAAAAGTAAATGATGGAAAAAGATGTGCTTTTCTTAATTACATTAGAGAGGATCCTTGCTCTGACCTTCGTTCATCCATAGCTGGTAGAACTACCTCCAAAGAAATAGTATGTTGGTGAGAGACTTTGCCATGTACAACTCCTCAAGTTTCGACCACAATACCATCAGAAAAGTCTCACCAAATACATGGATCACGACATCATCCTGCTAGGTACAAGCAGATCGTACTGACCATCTGCAATTGGATCCACTTTTAATCCTTCACCTCCATGGTGGCTAGCATCTTGTCATACAAGAGAGCGTCGATTAACCCATGTTAGATGAGAACATCCTTTACCCTTGTTTACTATAAGAAAAAAATATCTTTTCCATCAAACTTATTAATCTCCACCTTGATATATTGCACTTATCTTCTCCATATTCTTCAATCTCTATCACCACTACTACAATCTATGCTTTGATACTATTTGACTCTGATACTAATCTATTGGGATATCAACATACTCTGATACCACTTATTAAGGATCTCATACCAGGATATTATGGTAAAAAGAAAGAAGAAAAATAAAAGAAGAACATAACCAAGTATGTAGATTAGCCCAAAGGCCCATCTCCACGGGGCATGCAAAATTTCATTATGAAAAAGAAAGAGATACAAGAGAAAATTATCCACTTTCAACTCACGTATACAATCCTCTCAATAAGAAGTTACTCTTAACAAACTCTCTCTTAGAGATCCCTTAAAACGACTACAGTCTGCTATCTAGTTGTCTGCTCGAAGCCCCTACTCCTGCTATCCGTTGGTACCTTTTGATTTGCTTTCTATCATGTTTTAGATCCTGTCCAAGCACTGCCAAGCCACACATAATTCACGGACTGCTCCAAGCCTTTTAAAGGCATCAGTCCGATCCCAGATCGGAATCCACAGTCCGATCCAAAGTCAAAAACATCCCCAGCCGTTAGATCATGATCGCTGCCCTCTGTGGCCATTAGATCATGCAAATCCACATCTCTGCCCACATAGACCGCGATAAAGTACCTATAGACCACTTAAGGGTCCACAAGCACTGGTCCATGGTAGATCATGCCTAAGAAAAAGAGTGTCGCATGGTCAGTGCGCTTGCCCGTGGGGCCGTGTTCGCTGGAGGTCCTCGCAAGGCCTCGCTCGTGTGTGCCCGCACTGGGCCACGTAGGGCCATGCCCACGCACGATCGGCTCACACCGCGTGCTGGGCTCGGTGGCCCACCAGCCTGCTCCATCTTGTGCCAATCCATGGGTCCCATCTGATGGCTCCGCATGCTCCTTCCTACGTATCTTTGCCATCTAAACTCTGACTGGGATGTTTTTAGGCTCGTTGGACTCTGTTTATTGTTTTGGACCTCGTTGTGGGCTTAATATGGGAGAATTTGAGGTACTTTTCTCAACACTATTTCTATTCCTAAATTAATTCTGTAGGTATATATGACATATGTATAGCCACTTTATGGTGCTCATGGTTGGCTGCTGAGTGTTCTTGTCTCACCCAATCTTAAGTCCTTAATGGGTGGAACATACTTTCACCCAGATGACAAGTATGGCAGATCAGGTTTAAAACAGTCCTTAGGTGCAAAGCATATATCTTTTTTATTGACACTTGTACCGATTTCAAAGTTCAAGACTTATTAATTCCTACATTTTTCTTAGCTAAACATTTTTTAGAAGGGCAAAAAAGCTAGGGATGCTTTTTGAAAAAAAGTGTGGAGAGTAGTGGGAAGAACCCACTACTCATCAAATTTATTCATAGAGAAAATTGAAGAATTTACAGCTAAAAATTATAACTTTAAAATTTTCTACTTAGACAAAAAATGACAGCAATAGACTTAAAAAATAGAAAAGTTCCAAAAGAAGACATTGTCAATTATATTAGTGAAGGTAGAAGATTAAAAACCGAAAGCTAAAAAAGGGGAGACAGTATCTATTCAAAAAGTTGCAACAAGTTGGATCTCACAAAAATTACAATACTGCTATCTCCATCATTATCTTCCATCCAAGCCACTGTAATATAGTGGATAAAGAGTAAAGAAGTAGGATCAAATTATAGCTAATGGAGTCTAACATGAGAAGGTCTATCCAAAACAAAGTATGGCTCTGCCAAAGCATGGAATAATAATAAAGCAATCTTCTTGTACCAGCAGCATAACCTGGGCAGAGAAGGAGGCATATAGTGTATTAGAAAAGAAGCCAAAGGAGGTTAATCATCCTTAACTTTCAGAGATTAGCTTTAGGTAATCTTCCTTTTAGTAGATTTCTAGCTAGAGAAACTGCGCTAGAGAGTTCAGTGGATTTGCAGAGAATAGTCCATTCTTGAAACCAATATATCATCTTTCTTGGAAGCTAGGGAGATGAAATGAGAGATGCTTGAGAAGGGTAGGAACTTTGCAATTGAATAATTTTTTGAAGCATTTTCTAACTGCTAGTTCTCACAGGTTATCCAATGTCCTTGCATAGAATTCATTAAAATCATGTTTTGAACATGTTAGTTTATAATTAGCTTCCATCTATTTTCCAATGAGAATCAACATGATTGAAGCCTTACGTTCCTTACTGTACTATTTGTGCTTATTGAGTATTTACCTTTAGATTTGTAATTTGTGATGTTTCATAGCTGGAAAATAGTGATGACCCAAAGTTCAGTGAATTGGGTTCTGCTCCAAAGTTTCCTAGACTAGTTGAAGTCTACCTTATGCTTTATGAATCAAGGAAGCTTATGAAAAATTGGAAGGAAAGTGAAGCCAACAATACTATGTAGATGGTATGTCAAAGCTTGTTGTGCATGGCTAGAGGTGGAATTCATGATCATGTTGGAGGTGGTTTTCATGGATATAGTGTGGATGAGTGCTAGCATGCTGAGTTTTGATTGTGTACAAGGCTGCTATTTACCAGTTCTTTAGTTCACTATTTTTATAGTGTAGGAAAGACCGGTTTGTAATTTCATTAATATCACTGGTAGGGAAATCAAGGATGAGACTGATAAATAATCTATCATATTGCTCTGCGACAGTATGGTGGTTTTATTGTTTTATTGAGAAAGTAATACGTTATCGCACTGCTGATAATGCAAATAAGTTGGAACTTATACAAATATTAAATATTATATATTTTTAATGAAGCAAGCGGTTTTACTTATATATAGCAAGTATGAATAATTGTGGAAGTTCTTTAAAGAATGCATGCTTGATATAAAAGTTGCCACTAAGAACTTCAAGATAAAAATCTTGGTTTTAAGGTGGGGGTTTGTTTGTATCAATTTATCTTCATGAATATTAGGATGCATACATATGTTGAACTACAAATATATTATTTTTTCTTAGTAGGAGTGATTGTTTCTCTGCTTTGGTGACTCATGCTAGAGTAGCTCAGAGTGTTCTGCTATGGTTGATGATATGGTTGTCTTCTATTGTAGTTCCACATTTTGAAAAAAATGTTGCATGATTAGGGGCAGCTTGGCAATGTATACTTGGATACATTTAAAACTAAAAGAGATACCTTCAATTCATCTGGTGCTCATGATATTCTTGATAAGTTGATGAGAGAATTGATTGGAGAATCAGTAATTATATTATTTTTTCTTAGTAGGAGTGATTGTTTCTCTGCTTTGGTGACATCATGCTAGTTAGTGTTTAGACCAAGAATTTCCTATTATATATAAAACAATCATGTCTTACCCTAATGTGTTGCAATGTCCCTAGAAAGCTGGTTGCTTGGACTTTTAAGGGATCTTATTTATCAATAATGACATTGTAACATAAAAAGTATTATTCTCCAACTCAAAGGAGTTGTCACTACTAGCTTCTCTAAAATATTTTTCATCACTTATATCCATGTGAATCTAATTCTTCCCTAATCTTCCTAATACCTGAAATAGAAACCTAAACCCTTTGCCATATCGAGGTAGCCTCAGTCCAATAATGATGTGGAATCTCATGCTCATAATTTTGAGTGGAAGCAGGATTAATAGAGTCCCAACTGAGCTTAAAATGGATCACCACATAGTATAGTAGCTAGCAAAAATATACTCTTTAAAATTCTTTGAACTTTTCCAGACTTCCTCCATATGAGAAAATATTGATAGGGAATGTATATTCAAAGTAATATCTAAGGCTGAGTACAAAATTAATCTAAGACACCATCCAAGATCGCTATGAAATAATATAGAAGAATGCTGAATTTGACATATGAAAGTAGTAGAGCACAAACTCTAATATTATAACATTATGATGAACATTATTATTTATTGGTTAGCTAATTTTGAGAACCTTTAATTTCCATATTTATGCTCTAGGATGAGATGCTTAGGATTCAGAGAAAAACAGCAGGATCTTAATATTCAAGTAGATATGACTCTTTTGTTTTTAGGGTAAGTTCATCATAAGTGAAACTAACTCATTCAAGTTCAAAGATTTGGCAGATAATGGAGAAAAAAAGAGGTAATGGGCATCCATTGCTGTTTACTATAGTAGGATGACTCAATGGAGGTAGTAATATGAATAATCACAAGCACAACTCTATTTTTAGTAATTACTAGTAATAAGAAAAGACAAGTTTACTTTTGCATTAGTTAATATTTATATGAAAGAAAAGATATTTTGCTTCATATTATCATATTCATGATGATACTTTATTCTTCTAGACAATTTCTACTTGATCACTTGTCTTTGACAAAGAGAGTAACCACCAAGAGAAAATAACAAATATGTTTAGCTACCACACCTTAATGAATGGATGCATCAGTGAAGTGGCCAAGTTCTGCAAACATAACTTCAGTACCTGCAAATAGTATAAAAATTCGATATAAGATGCTACTATTAGATGAAAACAAAAAGCATCATGGACTATATATGTTCTATGAAATAACCTATAATACAAAGGATTATTCCCCCTAAAGAAATCCAGCCATCTTTTCCTATCCTGAAGAACTTAATGATATAGTATAGAGAAAGAGTATGATAAATTACGGGATTCAATCAAACAATATTGAAGAGACCAACCACACTAATAAACAAGAGCCAAATGGTGACAACTGGTGCAAATAGAAAGTTTACCCTTTGAGTATCTCTATGTTGTAAAGCAAAGAGGCCAACCAGCATAGTGCATGCAATGATAAGCACCTCAGTTGTGCATTAGATAATAAAGCATTCTAAGAAATTAAGCAAGCTAATCACGACAATTATCAAAAAAAAATTTCAAAAATCTAGATGGTAACCAGATTGATGAATGATATTTTACATTTTGTTATATAAACAGTTAATATAGTTGTCATGACAAACAAGCATTTTCTAATGTAGGGAAAGTTAGAGTATTTTCTATACAAAGTCAAATTAGAGTATTTTCTATAACAGGCCTATAAAGATATAAAGGTTGTTATTAAGCATGTGTTATTAAAAATGCTAATTAAATAATAGAACATCGTGTTTGCACCCCAGCACAATTGACATGTTTGCTTGAGAGAATATATTTTTTTTTATCTTAATAATAGTGATAACTCTTACTAAGAAAAGAAACCATGTAGAATTATGGAATTTTGATGGATGATTGGATCCAATAGTAGGAGGCAAATTAGCACCAAGAAAACAAGAATAATGGAAGCAAGGATATGTAAGATGATAGATTCATCACAATAAGCAATAGATTTGCATATAGAAAGAAAAGAAATGATAGCAAAGACCAAAAACCATAGGAGACAAAAAGGTCTTGTTTGATTTTTTTGGGGTGGCAATAGATCAGGTCAGACCAAGCTTAGATTAGGTCAAATTCTGGTCATCTCTAAAAAGCTTTAACTTATAATTGACTAATTTACAATTAGGTTAAAAAGAATAAAACTTGGTCCAACTAATTTACTAAGGATGGCAGCTGAGTAGGATATAGGTCAAGTCAAATATGGATCGAATAAAAAATCTATCAATTTAAACTGAACTATTTATTAAATAGATCAAAAATTTAAATCCGACATTATCTTTTTATTAAATAGGTAATCAAACCAAACATACATAACCTATTTAAAACGCAAGCTGTAGGTCTGGTCTGATTACCTATTTATATATATAACATAAAAAATAATGGAAGATGGGCATATAATGTCATGAAACAAGATACAGATGTAAGAGCAATACTCTTAGGTAATCTTTCAAACTTTCATCTAGAAGCAATATATACATATATGATAGGTTGATGTACCTAAATAACGTCACAAAAAGTTAGATAGTTATATCATAGTTCTAACCCTGGTTGGACAAAAGACCTGGACTCAAATCCTGCAGCAATGGGAGTTCAGGGCATATATATAATTATATAAAAATAAAAATCTCCTGCGAACCGAACCCTCTGCTTAAATAAACTTATAGCTAAATCACGACAGCTAACCCATTCACCCGGTGACAGCTGACAAATATTATCGTTGGTCTCGTGTTCTCCTGATCCGCGCTAGAAAAATATCTCATGCTTCTTGGTTTACCCCTAGCATCCTGGAGCTCGTGTATCTTTGACGACTGTGATAACTCTTAGAGGAGAAACACGAAGAAGAGAAGGCTAAGAGAAGAGGAAAGGAGAAAACTGAAGAAGAGATGGCTAAGAGACGATCGATGTACGGACTGGTGGATGGAATGCGGTTTCTTCCAACGGATATGGAACTCATCGCCTACCTCCGGAAGCGAGCGGAGGGCTCTCCACTCCCACCTACGCTGATGCATGAGTGCGATGTTTATGCTCAAGAACCGTGGAACCTCCCAAGTACGTGATCCCTCCTCTTTTCTCTCTTCTTTCTTTCTTCTTCTGGTTTGGTCCTGTTTTTGTTTTCCGTTTTTGGTATCTTGATATATTGCTTTGCATGAAACCCTAATTAAAACCCTGGATCCTTCTTCTTTTTGTCCAAATTATATGATCGATCCCTACTCTTTTCTCCCTTCCTTTTTCTTCTTCCCGTTTCCCTCCTCATGTTCTTGTTTTTATTTTCCTTTCTTAGTATCACCAGCAACAACGAGTTCTTGAACCCTATTAATTAAAACATTAGATCATCCTTCTTTCTTCCCGCATTCTTCTTCTTCCTTTTGTCCGAATTACATGTGAACTGATGATGATTCACTTAGTTTCATCGATCGTCTCTTGCTTCCAACCATCGTGGAGTTAGTTCCTCGTAGCATGTCTTCGGTTCCTGTTTCTTTTGCATGTCTTTACGTCATAAATATCCTAAATCTTGTTTTCTGTCTTCTAATTATTTAGAAATTAAGGAAAAAATATTTGATGGTTGTGTTTGCCTTTTTTTGCCTCCGTCTACAGGGGATTTCATGCATGGGATTGGAGAGGAGGTGTACTACTTCACTCCCAGGCACAAAGCAAGCGGGTGCAGGGCCAACCGCAACGCAGGGCAGGGCTTTTGGCATGGCAATGGTCGGGACCAGCTCATCTTTGACGATGAATCCTCTGAGCTGATCGGGCACAAGACTTCCCTTGTCTTCAGGTTAAGTGACAGCAAGAGGAAGAGGCTGCACCCCAACTGGATCATGCACGAGTACCTCCTCCATTCACCTGATGGCAAGGTATGTAATTTTTCTATTTTTTCCCTTCTTTCATTTTCTTTTGCTGAATCAAATATCATTACGGTCTTACGTCATGCCTGGCTGCTAGTTAATTGTTTAATACATCATTTCGTTATGATCTTTTGCTTCGACAGATTTAAATTTGATTATCTTTTTCCTTTCAACCTTGGTAGAATCTTCAACTGCTAACTGATGTCACTACCACTCACCGTTTTGCAGTTCCAAGAGATGGCTCTATGCAGAATTCATCCCAAGGAGGACAACAAAAATGCTGAAAATGATTATCCCACTGCACATGGTTGCAAGAGAAGACGGATACATGTTGCAAGATCGACGCTCTTCGATCAGACCTATAAGGTCAGAGATGGTAGCAATGGTGAAGATATTACGAAGGTGACCGCTATTGAAAGGTGATGGGCACACAATCACTTATACAAGAAGAGAAGAAGTTGAAAAAATAATACTTTGATTAATTGAACTCTTCACACACAATTCTTGATACAAAATATATTATATAATGCTCTAATAAATTTTCTAGACTCCATTAAAAGACACAAAATGGCTAATCATGAAATCATATTAAATTCGAGCAATAAATATAGCAGAGAAATCAAAAAGTCTTCATTCCAGCAACTTCTTAGTTTTGACAGCCAAAACAAATATGTTTCATAAAAATAGTCATAACTTCCTCTAGAAAACTCCAATTCATATATCGTTCATAGCATTGAAAACTAGACTCGAAGAGGTTCCCAATCATATCCTGTTTGACCAAATTTACTATAGAATTTAAAGAGAAAATATCTATTCAAGACATCCCAAAATCTATCATTGCAGAATAGGAAGAGTCAAGTTTATTTTCCAACATTACTCCCCCCTAAACTTCGCTTCTCTTGAACTCCAAGCATAATTCTTATTTTCTAGAAATGATCAAACCTAAGGGACTTTTTAAAAATGTTAGCAACTTGATCGAGTGTCTTCACATACTTGATCCCTATTTTTTCTTTGTAATACAATCTCGAATAAACTGAAATCTTGTGTCCATGTGCTTGCTTCTATCATAAAAAATAGGATTCTTTGCTAAAGCTTGAGCTGACTTATTATCAATAAGAATCTCGATAGCTTTTCTTGTGGTTGATGAAGTTCTTTCAATAATCTCTTCAACTAAATTGCATGACAAACACATAAAATTATGGCAACATACTCGAATTCACAAGTAGAGAGAGTAACAATTGATTACTTTTTTGAACATCATGAAATTATATTTTTTTCAAGAAAAATATAAAACCAATAGTACTTTTTCTATCATCAATGTCATCGACAAAATCACTATCATATTAAGCCATCAATTTTAATTCTTTTGATGAAGAATAAAATAACCCATAATCAAGAGTACCTTTAAGATAACGAAGAATCCTCTTGGCTGCCATCATGTGGGAATTGGAGAAATTTTTTATGAATTTACTTACAAGTCCAACGATAAAAGAAATATCCGATCTTGTACATGTCAAATATCTTAGACTCTCTATAAGACTTTTGAATAAAGTCGGATCCACCTTTCTTAGCTTCTTCTTGAACAATCATATATCATATTCCATGGAAGTACTATGGGCTTGCAATCAAACATGTTAAATTTTTTGAGCACCTCTTTTGTATAGCCTCCTTGAGAGATAAAAATGCCATCTTTAAGTTGATGAACCTCAATGCCCAGATAATAAGACATGAGGCCTATATCCATCATCTTAAATTATTGTATCATAGCCTTCTTGAATTCTTCAAACATACTTGGATTATTTTTACTGTAGATAAGGTCATCTATATAAATACAAACAAATAAGAAATCATCACCTTACTTCTTTACATAAAGAGCATACTCATTCATGCATCTAGTGAAGCCATGCTCATAGAAGTATTTGTTAATCCGATTATTCCATGCTCTTGGTGCTTGCTTCAACCCATATAAGGTCTTCTTCAATTTTAGCAACTTATCTTCTTGTCCTTCCATCTATATCCCATGGGCTGCTCAATATACACCTCTTCTTCAAGGTAACCATTGAGAAAAGCCGATTTGATATTCATTTGGTATATCTTTCAATGATTGTAGGCTACTAGAGAGATTAGCAATCTAACAGTCTCCAATCTTGCAATCGGTGCAAATACCTCATTATAGTCAATGCCTTCCTTTGCTTGCACCCCTTAGCCACAAGCCTTGCTTTATGTCTCTTCACTTCTCCATCAGCATTTTTCTTTACTTTGAACACCTATTTAACTCAAATAGCTTTTTGGCCTTCAGGTAATGTAACCAAGTTCCATGTCTCATTCTTCTCAATAACTTGAATTTCTTCATCCATTGCTTGCACCCATTTCTTCTCCTTTTTAACTTCTTCAAAACTCAAAGGCTTAACATTAGCATAAAAACAAAGTAAATTCATATTATTTACCTCTTAAGTTTCTTCATAAAGATCATCCAAGCTTTTATATCTTCTTAGTACTCCACTTGAACTTGAAGATGATGAAGATGGAGTTGTTGAGCCATGAGATGTAGATGATGAAGATGGTAGAGTTACTACTTCTTAAGAAACTTCTTGAGGAACCTCTTCTTCTTCAAAATTAAGAAAAAATCATAAGATTCCTCCTCTTGATTGCTCCAATCCTATGAAGCTTCTTCATTAAATTCAACATATCTACTAATCATAATTTTTTAATTTCTTGGATTGAATAACTTGTATCCCTTTGAACTTGAATCATAGCTAATGAAGATAAACTTTTGACTATGATCATCAAGTTTAGATCTTCCTTGATTCGGAACATGAGCATAAGCTATGGATCTAAAAACCCATAAGTGTGACACGTTTGGCTTCCATCCACTCCAAGCTTCTTAAGGAGTGACATTCTTCAAGCTTTTGGTTGGAGAGTGATTAGAAAGATAAACGGCACATGAAACCGCTTTAGTCCAAAACTCCTTAGGTATATTCTTACTCTTAAGCATGCACTTTGCCATATTAAGAATTGTCCGGTTCTTCCTCTCACTAACACCATTTTGTTATGGTATTTTAGGGACTATGAGAGGACGTCGAATGCCATGATCTTCATAAAATTTTTTGAATTCATTGGAAGTAAATTCACCTCCTCGATCTATTCTAAGAGCCTTAATCTCATAGCCACTCTTCTTTTTCAT
Organism: Cocos nucifera; assembly: GCA_006176705.1. Taxonomy (NCBI): domain Eukaryota; kingdom Viridiplantae; phylum Streptophyta; class Magnoliopsida; order Arecales; family Arecaceae; genus Cocos; species Cocos nucifera. The sequence goes on along the minus strand of QRFJ01000276.1, from coordinate 472,773 downwards.
AAGTGCTTTAAAATTTTTGAATGCTTCAAAAGCATCCGATTTTATTTTCAAAAAATACATCCAAGTTTCTCTGCTATAATTATCAATAAAAAGCAGAAAATATCTATTTTTATCAAAAAATAGAGATTTGATGGGATCACATACATTGGCATGAATAAGTTGAAGTAGCTTGATGGCTCTTAATGTGGCTTGCTTGGGGAAGCTCTTCCTTGCATGCTTACTAAGTAAACATGCTTCACATAGTTGATTTAGATGGTCAATTTTTGGAACACCTTTCAGCATTTTCTTTTTTTCCAATTCTTTGATTCCACCAAAATTCAAGTGGCCAAATCTCATGTGCCAAAGCCATGAAGAGCCTTCCACACAAGTGTTCAAGCAAATGGCTTTAGTTGTTTGTAGTTTCAACAAAAATATTCTATTCTTAATCATAGATACTTTGGCAATGAGATTAGCTTCTTAATCTCTTAGCCAAAAATTATGATCCTCCATAAGAACTTTATAGCCCTTTTCAAGTAATTATCCCAAACTTAAGATATTACTTTTTAACTTTGGAATGAAGTATACATCGAAAATCATTCTATGACCATCATCTTTTAATTATATTAAAATAGTATATTTATTTTTAATATCCACTTTAGAAGAGTCTCCAAAAGTGACATAGCCATTGTAATTGCAGTCTAACTCAACAAATTTATTTCTATCACCAGTTATGTGATTACTTGTACCATTGTTAAGGTACCATATGCTTTCATTAGCTTTGTCTTCTTTTTTGATAGCAAGTAATAGGACCGATTTCTTCATATCTTCTTTATTCTCCACTAGATTTGTTTCCTCATCAATCTTTTTGCCATGACACTTCGAAGAGAAGTGCCCAAATTTGCCACAAGAATAGCACTTAATATGAGACTTATCAAGTCTCTTTTCATAGCTCCCACCATAGCTTCCTCTGCCTCTTCCTCTACATGGCCTCTAGAGAAATTTTGGCTTTGGTAGGAAGAGTTTTGCTCATCTCTTCTTCTTCCATGGCCATGGCTATGGCCACGACCTCTTCCATGGGGTTGGCTCCTTACATCTTTATCACGATCATCTCTTTTGGCTTTGAGAAAAAGCTTTGCTTGCAAGACTTGCTCTATATCATCTTGCTTGCCTTTGTCAATCTTTCTTCATGAGCACATAGATATCCATTCAATTGATCAATGGATATGGTTTCCAAATCCTTGAAGTCTTTAATGGCAATAACAATATGCTCAAACTTTGAATTGAACGAGCAAAAAATCTTCTCAACAACACGAACATCTTGAATATCTTCACCGAGTCTCTTCATATGATTCACAACCACTAAGATGTGTGAGAAATAATCTGACACGGTCTCGATGGCTTTCATCTAGAGTCCCTCAAACTCAGCCCTTAGAGTTTAAAGATGAACTTTCTTTATTTCATCCACTTTCTTGAAGAAAGTTACAAGAATCTCTCATGCTTGCTTGGCATTGGTTGCATTGACCACCTTCTCTAACATATCATCATCCAAACCTTGATGGATGAGGGTGAGAGCACTTTGATCCTTCTTTCTTTTTCTTTGTAAAGCTACTTTTTTAGCTTGATCTAACTCCTCTTCATCTTCAGGTACAATAAAGCCTTGATTAACAATCTCTCATACTCCTTAAGAGCCAAGAATTGCCTTCATTCTAATTGTCCAATTCTCATAATTATCTTTGGTGAGATGAGAAAATTGAAAGGGATATGATGTACCCTTTGAAGTCATCCTCTCTAAGAACTCAGTTTTGATACCACTTTATTGGAAGGTGATGGGCACACACACTCACTCATACAAGAGAAGAAGTTGGAGAAGTAATACTTTGATTAATTGAACTCTTTACATATAATTCTTGATACAAAGTATATTATATAATGCTCTAATGAATTTTCTAAACTCTATTGAAAGACACAAACTGACTAATCATGAAATCATATTAAATTCTAGCAATAAATATAACAAAAAAATCAAAAAGTCTTCATTTCAATAACTTCTCGATATTGACAGCTAGCACATATACATTTTACAAAAATAATCATAACTTTCTCTAGAAAACTCTAATTTATGCATCATTTGAAGCATTGAAAACTAGACTCAAAAAGGTTTCAACCATATCTTGTCTAATCTAATTTATAGTAGAATTTAAAGAAAAAATATTCATTTAAGATATCCCAAAATCTATCATTACAGAATAGGAAGAGTCAAGTTTGTTTTCCAACAATCGTCACCTGGATTGAGCAAGAGGTTGCACCTTAGTTGGTGCTGCTATTAGAATCTATAGATGACCACTCCACTGGCATCGCCATCTCTTCCATTTGTGGCATTGGTTGCTTCATCGATTCTGACACTCGAAGTGGGCGAAATGCACTGAATCAATGTCTATTCCTTCTAGCAACCATACCTATCGAGATGCTTATGTCATTGAAGAGTGGAACCCTTGGCGAGGTTGATGTCTTGGAGTTGATTGATAGCTTATTAGCGGCTAACCATGGCATGGTGGCATAGCCATCTTCTTTTGCAACTAGAGATACTAGCAGTGGTGAAGATGTTGTGAAGGTGACTGCCATTTACATTGAGCAGGACATTGCAGCTCATGAGATTGGTGCTGCCGCCATGACCTGTAGATGACCTCTCCATCGACACACCATCTCTTCCACTTCTGGTGATGGTTTCTTCATCGATTCTAGCACCTTGAAGTGGGCCGATAGCATGATCTTAACACCACCATCTTCTCCAATATCAGTTCTTTCTAGTAGCCAACAACCTATCGAGGTGATTATATCATCAGAGAGTGGAACCCTTAGTGAGGCTGATGACTTGGCATGGATTGATCACATGTTAGCGGCCGACGATGGCATGGTGGCATAGCTATCTTCTTTTGCAATTGAATCTTCAATCAACTGCCGCATCAGTGTTGACATCTTAGAGTGGGTAGCAACCTTGGAAGCTAATGAGAATGCCTTTGCACTTGGACTTATATAGCTGTTCAGGTTCTATTTTACCTCTCCTGCCTGTACTTAGGTAGATGTTGTATGGAGTTGAAAAGTGTATTTAAACATTTTTTGTACTTATTTTTTTACCACTCATACACTTTTGTAGATATTGCATTGTGTTGACAAATTAATGTATTTAAACTCTTTTGGCAAATTAATGAGATAAATGGTTTTGAGTTATTTTTGCGTCATAATTTGGCTAGAGTATTGTAATTTTAATCAGACCATGCAAATATCACATGCAAGTACTGATCTCATATACCATAAATCAGGAATTAAATAATATTTTCATGACTTTCTAAAATCTAACTTTCATGAAGTATAATTGATGTTTCTTTTCTTTTATTGAGGAATTAACAATTCCATGTTGCCACTTGGTAGCCATATTTTACATCCTTTTCCCAACCGTACCCAACCTGAATAGCTACTCCTTGGGATCATTTTTTTCACATGCTCCAACATTCAACCCATGCACGAGATCCAGTCCCCTCAAAGATACTGGCAACATGCCAACCTTGCATCTCTGGTACTATTGTTTCTAGTTCCCAAATGGATTAAGAAAGACCAACTGCAATTTTTGATATTTTGAGAAACGTTCAAGTAAAACTAGTGCAAATAGGATTGGTAGAAGGTTGTTAAGCCTGTAATTATGCAGGCATAAATGACAATAGAAAACCTACACTATTGCAACAAAATGGTTGGGTTTCTGTTCTTTATTGATCAGACCAATTATCATGGAAACTTGGGCGCTAAAAAGAATAGCGCATCAGAAACCATTTGATGCAAGAGATCAAATTTGACAAAAGTCTACGAGGTTAAAAATGCTGGAACAACCTCTAGATTACACAGTTAGTCAATACTGGCTCCATAAATCAAGCTATAGACTAAACACTCTTTATCATTATCAGATTGTCTTCAGCTCGAAAAGGATTATTAATGGTCCGAATAGAGGAGATGATTCATACCCAAATTTTAGTTTGGCAATTATAAGTATTTGATCCCTTTAGAGAATATATTATAATACCTATATATATACTATATATATATATATATATATATATATGGGGAGAGAGAGAGAGAAAGAAAGGCATGTATCTTTGGGTGGCTGTTTAATAACTTAACATGATAATGAAAACTTTAATAGTATTTCCAAGATAAAAAAAGGATCTCACTAAGAAAGTAAATTTTATTTTCAAAAAATATGAATGCATGCAATTCAAAAGATATTAGATTATCTCTACTTGGTAAAATAACAAAGATAGAGAGAAATTGGTTAAGGTTGGATAGGTGGAGTAACAAATGTTGGCAAATCAAGGAGCTTAAGCAACACAGTTAATCAAAGTGGCATCATAATATTTTCATTTATTGTCCATCTTAATATTCTAAAACAAAAAAAAATCATTTTCAATGAACAAGTATCGCAAGGAGGGATGATTACTAGAATATGGTTCTTGACACATTATAGTAAAGAGGTTCAATAAAATCAACTCAATAGAACAAATGCATGGCTCTCAGGATGGAAGAAAAATATAGAAATATATTTGACATATCATGAATTTTTTAAATTCAGAGACCATTCTTATTCAATTTGTTGGTAAGGCCTCTTCACTTGCTTTTGAGTTCATGGAGTCTTTGTTAGATGGCCCAATGGGTAACCCATGGCTTTGAGATACTTGCAACTCCAGTAATCCTTCTTCTCTTTCTATTCCAAGTTGGTTGGATATCTCCTCCCTAACGATTGCTTAAGATTAATTTTAGTGGCCCTTCGAAAGAAAGGAATTAATAGCGGTGCAAGTTTTATCATTCATGATCATCTTGGGAGGCTGATTTTAGCAGGTTTGAGGAATTTTATAGCTAGTTCTATTCCACAAACAGAACTTATAGCTACTTAGGAAGGGCTCACAAATGCTTTTTGTAAATTAGGTTATAATAAGATTGTCCTGGAGGATGAGTTACTTACTTTTATTTTTTGGATTCTAAACATTTCTCCTTATACTTGTGCTTCTCCCCTGCTATTAGATATCCATTATATGATCTCATTCTTAGACTATTTTTCTACTCAGCATGTCCATGGGGAAGCAAATTAGGTTGCAAGTTGGCTTGTTGGTTTTAGTTCATCCATTGATTTGGAAGTGGATTCTATAATATCTTAAGAATTATCTTTGTTGTTGAAGATGGATGCTGTTGTTTTTGTCCATTTAGTTTTTAATATTTTTTTTTATTATTATTCTTCTATTTGTAATAAAAAAAAAATTCAAATACAATCCTAAAGCCCATGACATGGTTATGGATGATGCTACTAGAAAATAATACTTGAAAACTTGGATTAAAGTTAAGTCTACCAATCCAATAGTGCTTAGATCGCACTCAGGAAAAAAGATAAGTACTTTCTATATAGATTTTGAAGTTACTATGTATGGATATGGTGACTACGTATAATAAACACATCATAGTTATTGAATCGGTCCATAGCTCCCTCCTATTATGGAGTAACATCCTAGGCCAAAGTGCCATTTTATCATGACACACTTACCCTATTAGCATTCATTAAGTCCAACTTGGCTACTCCTAAGATCTTGAGGATGGGCAAGAGTTATATTTTTCATGCGAAAGATAGATTCACCCTATTTATTCCCTTTAGAGCGAGAAGCTCTAGCGATGTCTAGAGCAAGAAAATACTCATTTTTCTCTCGTCTCCCTTCATACCACTGCCAGACTCTTGCTGACCACCCCATTCCTAGTCCCTACTCTCATGGCCACCATCATTTAGCTATCGGCACAAATGCCATTCCCCTAGGAAAACCACTAAGGAGGAAATCTGCTATGCTGAACAAAGGCAGGAAAGCAGGAAAGAAAAATGGAGTGATGATCAGAAAGCCAGTCTTATCCCACATCTTCCAAACTCAGAATAGTGACTCAAGAAGGCTACCCACTACATCTTATCATCTGCAAAAAAATCCTTTAGATCCCATCACATTGCTTGTACTCACCCTTTTTGGAGGAATAGACCTTCAAAGTTAGCTGGCTAGCACTCTTTAACTCACCAAATGCACCACTCTATTGCTGATAGTAAAGCTCTCCAATCAACCATCTCTCGAGGCTATTTCAGGGAGTCTCTTCAAACTTTTCAGAGACCATTTGATATCTATATATCCCGCTTCATCAAACCTCCTCATCCAGCCCCAAGAAGAGAATGGACTCAAATGCTCTACCACTATCTATCAAATCGATGATGGAACCCAGCCACAACTGAGATCTCTAGTCAAAGAAATGATGATGTTTCTCTTAACTACCAAGATTCAAGTAGCTCAAAAAAAAATCATATACTCAGGTCTCGAAGTAAGGCTTGGCCACTGAAAATAAATGCAACAACAGAGATCTCCGATCTTCCTCCTCAAGATCGACACATCATCAAAAACCCAGTAAGTTAATCACTCACAATCTTTTCACTACTATAGTCTCAACTTCTCAAGCCTCATTCTTTGGCTTTAAAAGGGGCATTTGCTTCCACTACGAAAGTTTAGATCACTTTAAACCAATATGTGGAAACCTAATAAGATGTTTCTCTTTTCTTCATTGCGAACACTCTAGGAAAAATTGTAAGCTAAAGACTTTATCTCTCCTAGCTACCTAAAAATAAAACCTAGTAACATCATCTCATCACCCTTCGCCAAAGATTATGGCTCAATAAGTGAGAAACTCCATAATCTCTCATCCTAACCTGCCAACACAGAGAATTTTTCTACCTGTCTCTAAGAAAATAGCTGAGATATCATAGTATCCCTCAAAGACAGTATTTATGAAAGCATTCAAAAGATCCATAAAAATTAATGATGTATCATGCACTTTAGCTCACTAGGTGAGAAGATAAGGTTCCTGAACTACAAGGTATATTTCATCAAATAAATACTTTGTTTCATGCCCAGACCGTTAAACTATGACTTTCTTCATGGCCCAAGGTCATATCCACTAAGATGGTTACACTCTAATAGTGAACCACTGGGATATTTTTGAAGGAGGAATGCAACACGGATTCAAGCTCAATGTTTACGCCACTCTCCTCAACCTTTCCCTCTTTTGCTGGAAGCAGAAGCAGTTGCAACAATCATTTTAGGATTTGAAGTTTCTTACAGAGCAAGTCACTCCAGTGTTTGCTAGGAAGATTTTTTAGGATTTGATATGGTGTTCTATTATGAAGATTTCGAGCACATACCAAAGATTTTGTAGGTAACTGTAGGATCTCATAAGTTTATTATTAATATTAAAATTAATTATATTATTGAACAACTCCCGAACTTTGAGGATTCATCAAATGCCTCATAAGAAAATAATGATGATGGTGAAGATGACGAATGGGAGACTTGGTTAGGAAGTGGAGAATGTTCTCCATCAAATAATTTTTGGAAATACTATATCTCAAGAGCAGAGAATAATGAAGCAGCTGATAATCAGAACTCAAGTAGAGGCTCAGAAAGAAAAAATGCCATGCAAGAAGACTCTATTGAACCAACATCTAACTCGAGTCAAATCATTATTCTACCTCCAGATTTCTCAATACCAAAATCCTATCATTGAACAAAATAAGAGACATGCAACCCCACGTCAACACTACTTGGGTATTGCCCCCCGAGCTAAATGGGATGCTTTCAAATTCAAATGCTAATGGACTTCTCTTCCTATCAGAACTATTTGCTGAATGGGTTGACAGGCAACTAAAGATTAGCACTTTCATCACTTATAACACTGACTTGACTTTTAAACTCGTAGACATCCCACAAACAACTTTTACGTCTTGTCTAATCCTGGTACAATAGATGTTTCACATTATCATCTCATTAATTAATGACTCATCCCTATAGAAACCTTCATCTTCTTAAAACACAAACATGGCATCAGAAGTTAGAAAGATAAAATAGAATTGCAAGCACGTTAAATGTAGAAAGTCAGTCCCTCGAGCATCAAAAAGAAGTGCAAGACTGCGAGCAAAGAAGATGAAAATGTTAAGATTGGATGAAGTATTTTTACAACTAGAAGACATCTTTATGATCAACTCCCTCATAGCAAACGAAATCAGAATCCTTGGTTTAAACTGCGGTTTACTATTTTTTCCAGCTGATGATGAAGCCATCCAAAAACTTAAACAACTAGAATTTTAAAGGTGCAACTTTATTCCAAACAAAGTGGGGGGCTAAAGTTTCAAATCTACTACAGCATTTTGGAAGGAAAAGTTATTCTCCAAATTTGATGTGGAGCAGAATAATAACTCTTATCCTTGTTTTTGACTTTGAAACCTTTAAGGTTTCAGAATAGTGTCTTACCTTTTGGGTACTTAAGCTAGTGTACTAGGTAGGTCTTACAATAATGATGTTTGCTTTCTATTCCCACTAAAATGAAAGTAGATAAGTTTTATTGGCATCTCAGTTTTACATGGATTACTTCTTTAGTGAACAGATGACACTGATCCCATAGAATATTCGAGGATGGAAAAGTAAAAAGAAATATATAGTAAATGACACAATCTTATCCTCCAAATACAAGATTGCATGCCTTCAAGAAACTAAAACCAGTGAAATAAGCGACAAATTTATCTCTACAACTTGTGAAAATATTTGAATGCCTGAAGTACAATTCCAACTACAAGATCATTAGGGGGATTGTAACGAGTTGAAATCCAAGTGTCATAGGTGGAAGAACAAAATGGCAAGGTGACTTCTCCTTGAGCACAACACATTACCTCCTTGACTTTACCAAGATTGATGGATCCTGACCAATGTCTATGGTCCAACAGATAGAAACCTCAAAGGAAAATTTTTAAAAGAGCTTTATCAAATTCAAAATAGCTGAAATGGCCCTTGGATTATAGTTGGGGATTTCAACATTACCAGATACTCTAATGATAGAAATGAAGGTACTACACACTCTCCTCACTCTTTTGAATTCAATATTTTCATTGACTCTCTGAAGCTCCTTAAAATCAACTTGAACAACCATAGATATACTTGATCAAATCACCGATCTAATCCCACTCTAGCTAAGCTAGATCGGTGCTTTATATTACTGGATTGGTTTTTTCTATTTCCTAAAGCTATCCTATCACCCCTGGCAAAAATAACTTTAGATCATACCTCGATCAAACTTGAGTTTAAATAAAATCTATGAAAAACAAGAAGATTTTATTTTGAAGATTTTTGATTTACAGTCCCTAGCTTTGATGACTTGATACAACTCTGGTGGAACTCAGCCCCATCAACACAAGATACGGTGTCAAACCTAATGAATAAATTTAGATTCCTTAGAGAAAATTTAAAAGATGGAACTGTTCAATAAATGAAAACATCATCAAGAAAAAAGAGGAGATTAAGAAAAAAATTTAGCAACTCAATGGGTAAGAAGATAGCAATACTTTCCGTAGCTAAAAAGAATCAATGAGAACATCTTAAACTGGAATTACAATAGGTTCTTATGCAAGAAGAAATAATTTGGAGACAAAGATCCAGAGCTAACTAGTTAAGACATGGGGATAAAAACACTAAATTCTTCCAAATAATAGCTTTAGCTAGGAAAAGAAAAAACTTTGTAACTTAGATTGAGGATTAAGGAAAATACATTGACGGCTAATAACAGATTGAAGTAGCATTCTCAAAACTTGCTGGGCATAGAGGATAGCTCAGATGTTTAGTTAAACTGGAAGACCTGTTCTACAACACACAAGAAAATATTGATATTCTAGAAGCTCCATTCTTAGAAGATGAGATTATAAATGCTCTCTTTAGCTTAGCAAAAGAAAATTTGCCTATACTAGATGGTTTCTCAATATTGTTCTACCAACATTTCTGGAAAATCATCAAGGAAGTCCTGATTAGATTGTTCATAGACCACATGCTAAGAAAATAGATCTTAGTAGACTTAACTACTCCTACATTGCTTTGATCCCAAAAAAAAGGAAAGTAGGTAATTGACCTTAGACCTATAATCTTATTGCATGGAATCCTCAAAATGTTTACCGAAACTCTTATAATAAGACTCTCTAGATTCATGAACCAGCTTGTGAATGATTCCAATCCACTTTCATCAAGGATAGATAAATCACAGACTATTACCTGGTAGTAATGTAGATAATATCTCATTCTTATAAAACTAAACAGAAAAAACTAGTTTTCAAAATTGACTTCAAAAAAGTATTGGACAAGGTAAACTGGTCTTTCCCCCTCACCCTCCTAAAAGCTAGAGGCCTTGGTCCAAAATGGTAGAGTTGGATTCAGAAAATTCTAAATACGAGCAAGATGGCTCTTCTAATCAATGGAAAACTATCAAATTGGATCCAAAATAGAAGAGGATTGAAACAAGGTGATCCAATCTCCCCAATGCTATTTGTCCTTGTTGTAGATGTACTTAGCAGACTTTTCAAAATGGCTGCCTCAGATCATTTAATCAAAAGAATTGGTCATCCCAACATAACTGATAAAATATTTAGTATTCAATATGCAGATGATACTCTTCCTCTGAGCAATGCAAGCAGGTATCACGCTTCTGTTCTGAAGTTTACTTTTTATGCATTTGAGTTGTCCTCAGGTTTAAATAACAAAAGCAACCTCTATACCCTTGAAATACCTGAAAGCAAGAGCAAAATCTTGGCACAAATCATGGGTTGCATCTTATCAAAGTTATCGACTACTTACCTGGATTTTCCATTACATCACCGCAAACCAGCAGTAAGTGATTGAAAATTTCTAGAGGAAAAAATAAGAAGAAAATTGGCATCCTAGAAAGATAAGACCCTCTCCCTTGCTGAATATTAACTCTTGTGATTGCAGTTCTTAGTTCGATACCCCTCTTTTGGATGTCTTCTTTGTTAATACCTCAAGAAGTTTTAGATAGAATAGATAAGAGATTGATGAGTTTTTTGTGGAAAAGGGATAAGTGGTGCTATTTAGTCAACTAGAAATAGTTTTGCAGGCCAAACGTTTTTGGTAGTTTAGGAGTTTTAAATCTAAAACTTCTAAATATATGTTTACTTCAAAAATGCTGGTGGAGTTTTTACAATGATCAAAATAAGACATGGAAGATATTAATACGGAAACTATATTACCAAAGCAACACCCCAAGCAGGAAGGAAGGAAACCATTTGAAATTTGCATCTGCAGTGTGGAGAAGTATAGTGAAAGTTGAAGAATTTTTTCATTAGAGCATATAGTTCGAGCTTGGAAATGGAAAAGAGGTCTCTCTCTGGCATGATCAATGATCAAAAAATAGATATCTCAAACACATCTATCCATTGATTTTCCAACTAACCTCTCTTCCAAATCTATCGGTATAGGAATTCAAAAGCCATACAGATATCAAAAATATTTTTAAAGAAGATGTTTTCACACTTTTTGAAAAAAAATTACAAAACTTTAGATGCTATATGGATACCATAAACCTCTCAAGACAATCAGATAAAGTAAAATGGAAATGGAATGCTACAGGCCAATTCACAGTCAGAGATTGCTACTAGTTCTTAAGCAATGGTGGAATCAGCTCATCGTTTGCAAACAAAAAAAGTTGGAACATCTACACTCCAGAAAAAACAAAGATCTTCTCTTGGCTTCTATTTTATAACAAAATTCTAACATCTAACAACCTTTAGTAAAGAAATATTCGACAACTGAATGATTATCCAACATGCTGTTCTACTTCTGAATGTGCAAACAATTTGTTCATTTCTTGCCCATATGCAGAAAGGATTTAGCAAAATATTACATTCAAGCTTCAAATCAGAAATACACCGACATCTATAAAAGTCCTCTGGGAAGACCGGCAAGAGCAGCTACCCTCTAGAATTATTAAGAAAGATTGGGATATCATAGCTGCCACTACCTGTAATTTGGAAAGAAAGAAATCGAAGGATCTTTCAATTCGAAATACTTATGGTTAATACTCTCTACCAAAAAATTTGCCAAACACTTCAAAGTTGGATATCAATTATCGATGCTAAATCAAATTTAAGGACTCAAAAAATGATTCATCAGCTCAGGTAGGTAAAACTCCATGAATAGTTTTTATTCCTATAGATTATCTGAAGAACATTCTCTTCTTTTGCTTATCGGTTGACCAAAGTCAATCAAACCCATCTATAGCTATAAGTATCATCCCTCTCTGAATAAATTTGGATGGTAATACCTCCCACTTTCATCAAGAAAGATGGATTCACCCTCCTTCATGCGAATCCATCATAAGATTGCATGATGGTCGCTTCAAGATCCATCTAGGTAAATGAATGGAGGCATTCGAAGTACTTTGAAATGTATATAGGATGTGATCCAATAATTGATATTGTGAAAGAAGATCTATCATTCTTTTACATGAAAGATACAACCCAAACCCTTTGGGGATGGGGTCCTTGAACCAACGCATCTTAGCTAGGATGCTAGTATCGACAATCACAATGAAGACATTTATGAAAGTCTTGGACTAAGAGGAGAGGTGGGTGATGGAGGGATGTGATGGGAGGTGAGGGCTCATCATGGCTGCCAAGCCATGGAAGGACAAGCTCGTCTTGTTGTTCTTCATGCTCCTAAAACCCATCAATTTCTATCATTCTCACCAAGAAAGTGAGTGAGAGAGAGAGAGAGAGACTGAAAGAGGGGATAAGGTTGGTATTTTTGATAGAAAATTTTGGCACCTAATAAGTATTTTGATGCCTAGATACAAAGTGAGTCTACATCTATCAGTTATCATGTAGGCATCTCTAACAAGCCATGATCGGAATTGGATAAATTTTTGATATATTTGAGCAATATACAAAATGCAGAGTTGATATTATAGCAATTTAAAATATAGAAAAATATTCACAATTTCATGCAAAATGCAAGGTTTTTTTTTTTGCTTAGAAAATATGCATATATAGAAATCTATAATTTATAATGGCAAATACTTTGACGGTGATCTTGAAATTATGCCTACTTTAATAAAACATTGAAATCCTTTTGTTCTATTAAAAGGGGGGAAGGGCTATAGCTTTACTTATCTATACCTATTTCATCCACTTTCTGTGAGAACTTTATTTAAGATTTTTGGTGAAATCAGATCTTTAAAATATAATCTCTCCTTAGGTCATGCTCATATGTTAATCTTATGTGTCTATGTACCTTGATGGTCCAAAAAATATGATGATTCTCTTGAGGTTGGATGATTTGCATTTTGAGACTTAATTAAAATATCAAAGTACTTATGTTCATTGCTTGGTCTAAAGTACGTCTGACTTGTAGTTTCTTCAAACTAAAGAATGAGCACTAGAAAAAGCTAAATCCATTCTTATAAGTTTTGCTCTTCAACTTCCATCTTCTCTGATAAATAAATTGAACAACCTTCCACAATTTTTTTCTTCTTAAGTATCATTTTAAATTTTTGTGTTATCATGCTCATCTATATTTTTGCCTTCTATTCTACAACACAAGAAAAGTTATGATCAATAAGAAATAGTTTCCACTTCCCCTAATTTTGCAGGCAGTTTAGAAAGAAATTTCAAACAATATTATTACTTTGGATGCAGTTACTCAGGAGTTTTAAACACTCTTTATACATAAATAGATAGGTCTGTAGTAGCCCTTGCCTGTCTCTTTGACTCTCAGAATCTTGTTCCTCCCCAATCTTTTAGTTCATCATAAGCATGGTGAAGCCCTTTTCTCTAAAATATGTTGGCTTGTGTAATATACATGATAGCTCGAGATTCTTATAATGTATTGTTATATTTCTTTCTATTTAGGAGTGTGAAGCTTTTTTTTTTTTTAATGATGCTCTTAGGTTCTAACAATGCAACTCTCTTTTCCTTATCTTCATTGGTGCAAACTTGAAATAGTTTTTCTTTTGAGAAACATTATTCACCAACTAAAATTGCTTCTTCTGTTGTTAGTACATGGGACTTGATCCATCCATGATATCCAACCCATTAAGCAAGATGATTTTTTTTAAAAAAGGACTGGAATGGTAGTTTTGGATAGTTACCACCCAAACCCTATTTAAAAGAAAAACTACAAGATAATTTTACATGTTCTACAGAAAATAAAACAAAAATTCTCCTCTTTCCTAGAATTTGAGAGACTCTCTCTACATATTCCACTGATTCTCAGAGGCTCTTAGACTGTGAAAAATTAGTGTCTTCATATTGATCATATTACAGACTAGCCAGTAAAACAGCCAGAAATATATTTAGGCCGAAAACCTATAAGTTAGGATTTGATTTAGAATTTTAATTTCATTATTCATCTATCTATTTGCATCATCAATCTATTCTGCAGCTTTTGTGAAACTGTGAGTTCTTGGGTTGGGACTATTCTTGCCTCTTAATAATTCTGGGTCTCTTAACAAGTCATCATAATAAACTAAAATTGGTTTACGTCGTATCCCATTTCTTTATTCTTCCATTTTCTAATCACAATTGCAGGTAGCTAAAGAAAATCATATCAGTTTGTTGCTAGCAGATGAAAATGCAGTATCTATTATTGCTTTACAAGTCCGAAGAAGGGTTTTCGTTGATGGGCTCTTAAACTTTCCAGATCACTTGACCTAGGTGACAGTATTCATGGTTTTTTACTAATGCCTCTAATTAGGGCTGAGCACGGGTCAAGTTTGATCGGGTTGAGAGAAAATTTTATCCGATCGAGCCCAATTAGGTTGAAGAAAATTTGATCCGCTTCTGATCATTTATCATGCATAAACCATTTGAAATCGAAGTGAGCGGTTTATAGCAGATTCGAATGGGTTATGTCGATTTGAGCTTCAATATTGACCCAATATTGATTTTAAGTCCAATGTTAATCCACTTAAGCTTATTTGTGGGTTCAGATGGATTGTGTCGAGTTCAGATGGATTATATCAAATTCGGATGGGTTATATGTTAAGAGTGTAGAAACCGAACCCAACCGTAATTAACCGAATCTTTTATAAATTCCAATCCAATTCAAGTCTTTTAATAGACCGAAACCGATGTTTATCATATGGGATTGGGTAGGTTTCTTCGGGTTTCGGTTATTTGCTCAGCCCTACCTCTAATTTCATTGAGGTGATGCAATATGTTATCCAAACTTATGTGGTTGTGGAGCTTTCAGCTGCTTCAGAGGAGGAACTTCACTTGGAAGCTAGGAACTTTCATCGGGCACTGTAAGATAAAGAAAGATAGCTTGGCTCATCTTCCTTGTGAGCATACTAGGTCATTGGCTCAAGGTTAAGGATTGTAAGTATACTCAAGAAAGAAATGGGGTGTGTTGCTTTTCATTCATTGTCCATATAGATTTTATAGTTTGTGAAGTCATATATGAGCTAGTTGATGATCTTAAGGACTTATTTTGTAGTGGATAGATGAGAGCTTGGGTTCTAATCACTGTCAACATATTGAGGTGGCTGCTTACAGATCGATAAGCTGGCTCAAAAGAGTGGGAGATTGATTCAAAGCGATTGCATTCCTGGTTGGTCTCTATTATCTCGATGACTACTTGTCTTGCTTTAGTGACACATAAGCAATTTTTAGTTATTGCTGTATATCTTTCAAGCAGATCCTGATGTCTTAAGAGTTCTCTATATTTTCGTGTGCTGTATCCGTAAAATAATTTTTGTTATGAAAAGACGGCATCTTTAGTCCCACATCGATTATAAGTCAAAAAAAATTCTAGTTTATATGGGATCGAGACTCTCTCTTCCAATAAAGTGCTTTTTATATAGGACAAAACCATGCAGCCCAAGATGGCATCTCCATGCTAAGCCCAAAATAGATAATACTTCACGTGCATGGCCATAGCCGTCTATAGAAATTACTATTATAGAAGGATGATATCTTTAGTCTCATATTAATTATGAATTAATGAGGATTGATGAGATGGGGTTGACCTAATGCAAAGGCCATATGCATATTGTTAGTTCTGTTGTTTAAGTGATGCTACATATGATGCCTGTTTTATAAAATGACAAAATGGGTAATGTAGGAGACTGTTCAAACATTGTTTTACGACATGAAACCCTTCCACTTGCATGCTCTGTCATGTATATTTCAGCAAGGTGCTCACTCCGCGATATTGCTGGTTCTTTTTCATTTTGTGATAAATTAGCGTGCCCACAAGTGTGGTGTTTTACTTATAGAGACTTGTACTCCAGAAGAAATAAGTTTCTGAATTACTGTTGCAAGTCAAAATTTTGTCATGTTTTTGGTCTACTGATCTATGATCTATCATCTATTATATATAACTAAAAATGAAGACTGAGCTCTCCATCCATCAGGTGGGGGTTCTTTTGGGATAATAAGGCAATAAAAGGACTACAATCATTCATCAAACTTCATGCTCCTAATGAGAATTGATCATATTTATAAAAAACTTTTGCTCTTAATAAATTTATAAAATTTTAGTACATTCCCACTTGATAAATAAATTTCTTATTTTTGATACATGAATCTCATATAATATATTATTTAATGTAATAATAGTTGGTTTTGATGTCTATAACAATCATTGTTTTCATTTGCATCATTTGTTAACCAAATATTTTTTTCAAAGTTCTTTTTTTACATTAATGTTCACTAAAATAATTGTATAGTTTGAGAAATAATATTTTTATCAAGCAAAAGGTAATTAACAAATTACTACCATCTTTTTAGTATCATCAATACTATTATGATGCTCATCATAATAATAATTTTAAATATCAAATTAATAAAATAATACATTTTGTAGCTAGTGGTTGTTATTTGCTTCTATAGATAATGCAAGAGGAAGATGTACCCATAATGATCATTTATTAACAGATATTTACTATAGGTGAATATTATATTATCTGCTCCCTTAATGATAAGTGAGTACAAGTAATAGGTAATGAAATATCTCACTATTATCAATATTAAGGTAATGGAATGCTTTAATGGAATATTACATTATCTGTTCCCTTAATGAAAAGCAAGTATACCTGTTATCAATATAATATATCGAGGTTGAGGGAGAACCTGTTAACAAGACATTAGCATTTGCTGAAGCACAGACTGTGCTTAATCCCACCAAAACAAACAATATATGCTTGATCAATTCTCCAAACTTGATGAACAAAAGCAGCTTTTGGAATCACAAGCATTAACTTATCAAGACTCATCCTTTCCAATCAACTATGTTCAAGCATGTTTCTCCTCCCAGACCTCCAAAATTTTTAATCCTTTTTGCCATCCTATTTTATACAGCGTCCAACTTGTAGCTCATCCCATTCTACTGTGGCCTCATGGAACCAGCATCTATGAGAGCTGGGCGATTTCAAGCAAAATTTTGTTCAGAGACTGTGGCTTCGAGAAGAAAGGGCAGTGATCACTGCCTTTGATCTTGTAGACCCCATGAGGTGGGTTCTCCCGCACCAGCTTCTCCTGGATGTCAGCTGAGAGCATGTGGTCGTCAAGTGTCTGAATGAAATACCGCCGGGCAGAGCCATAATTTTCAGGGGTTAGAGACAGCTTCTCCATGATTGGTGCCAGAGGGATGGGTCTCATTGAAACTGCGGCCAAAGATATGTCCTGCCATCACCATTCACCCCTTCATTAGAAAACGTAAGTCACACCCATTACACCAAAAACTATTAAAACATTAAATCCCAGCTAGAGTTAGCCATGCAGATGATGAATTCAGCTGGTCATCCACGATTTTCCACAGTTAGTGACTTCACGAAACAGAGCCTCTTTAAGTTTAAGAAATTACAATTAACTCGACTATCATGCATGTATAAATCAATATAAGATAGCATAAAATAATTTAATGACGCTTACGGTACAAATTGGAATAAAACGAAGGCAGTAAAGTTTAGTAATAATAAGCATTCTCATTTGAATTATTCATTTCAGCTTGTATGATGCACAAAACATGGATGGAGGTACTCTACCAAGTTGGGCGATACCACACGGAATGTATTTTTGACATTAAGGTACCAGCATAGGTACAGGGTTACAAACCCCCATATAGCCTTTGCTGGTTTGTGGATCAGTCAGTGGCATGCACCTATATGGGCTGGCATGGACACAGTTTCATTGCCATAAGCCTTTGCACATTGTTGGCACATGATCAGAATGGCTTGACATCACACAACACATTATGTCTTGGGCATGGGGACATCGCAGAGTGCTTTATTCCTTGGTACAAATTGTGTTATTTCAGTTTGGGTAGAGATGTTGTACCCAGTGCAAAGCCATCTGGCTTTTAGACTGCAGCAGATGAATCAGAAGCTAACCAAATATCACAGGAAAGCTTACGCATCCTTCCTTCTTTGTTGCATCATTTTATCATTAGTCATATAGCTTCAAGGGAATAATCTATTGGGTGTACTGGTGATAATTATTTTTCTATGCCTGATCAAAATGGATTCTCTGTACAGTTATTTTTCACTAGTTGAATTCTCTCTTTTTCCTTGGCTAGCCACATCTCTTTGATGCCCACATTGATGCCTTAGTGCTTGAAGTCACAATTAATATAATGAACATCACAGCAACTATTGATTCAGCATTCTTCTACTAGATATTTCACTACATTACCTTAAAGAATGATCTTAGTATATTTACAATCAATGCTCAATACACATCTTGCAGTCACTCAAACCTAGAGTTGGCTTTTAGAGCTACTGCCTTCATCTACATACTGGACAGGTTAAACGTTGACAAGAAGCAGGTTTAACAACTTACCAGCAGTCAGGCGCCAATAAAGTTTTGCACAAGGACCTAGTGGATGGTAATCAAACTGCATCTGATGGCACCTCTGACCCTCAGCATGAATGATGATGATTTTTGAAAACAATAATGTAAACTGAAGTAATATAAAGACATGGATGCTGGTGTTAGAGCTTCACGTAATGCTTAAAAGCAGTTATCTGGGTTTCTCAATGCACAAAATCTGTAGCCTTGTCACTGCTCAAAACATGCGCCGATACTATCAATTCAGCAAAGAGCTTATGCTGACCAATAGATGTTCATGTTGATTGATGAAATCATATTGCTCTTCTTCCAAACATTTTTGCTCCAACTTCAATTCCATTTCCTTCTAAAAGAAGTGCAAATGAATATTCAGAAAGCTCTAAAGTTTCCGGTCTTTTTTCTTTTGCTCATTCTTTGGCCTAAAAAATGTAGATGGTAAGAAAAAGCCACACTTCCAGTCTGTTAGAAATGCTTTCCAACTAAGGCTTTCTCTTCTATTTGAGTTGCCTTAGTAGTTTATGTGGCAGATATTGTATAACACCAAAGATCACTCTTAGGTAGCTAACACATGAATGTACAATATCCATGGGGAATTCCTCATATTGTTTGCATCATATTGACATCAAGGTTCAGGATTTGAGTTCTAACTACCTTGATTTGGTGGGTAACTTCCCTGATTTGAGTTCAAGCGTCATTGATTGCTCCTTGTCAAGAATGGTGGAATGTTGGACTCTTCCAACAATGGGCTCAACTTGCCATAGTAATGTTAGAACTTAGAAGTGAACATCTGTTTTTCCTCAGAGATTGGCCAGGGATGTAGGTATAAAATCATTTTGCAAAATGTTATTTTTCTTATATCCTTAAGATAATCAGGAAGTTTGGATGAAAAATATATACGTTGGAAGTGTTCAAAAATAATAACCTCTATTTTTTTTACAATATTTTTTTAAAAAACTAAATATATAAGTAATTTACTATGCATCTCCATATCTCCCTTATTTTTTTAATCTTGCTGAGGCAGATGCTAGGCTACTTGTCTAAATTTGATTGTTGTGTCTCCTGGTCCATGCAACACTACTTAAAACTATTTATAATCTAAATCTACATTAGCTGCATAAAATGCTGCCTTCCAAATTTGCATTTTGTCTGATAGCCACTAATTATGCTTTTGACCTTGGTATTCTTTTTCTATAGATCATGCTGTTCATTAGCTCATATCGAAAAAGTGCTTGTATTTCATACCTCTGCTAGTCTATAAGATGCGACACTGCAGTTTCATACATTAAATTCATAGGCAAAAGGTCATATATAAACATCATATAAAAGAAAGCACTTGCAGAAAATTTCTAATGTAGGAAAAAAAATATCAAAAATACATTATATAAATTGAAAGAGAAGAAATTATCTAACAAAAGAGTTAGAATTGAATTGTTTCCAACCTTGGAAGGACTCTGGTTGAAGTATAGACATTTAATTTGTTGTTTGTCCAACACAAGGCCAGTAGGGGACTTGTCTCTTCCATTGCTATAGACTAGAAATTGTGACTCTTGCAAGAAAACATCAGCAGATTCTAGCTGCAAAAATATGTCAAAAAGAATAAGCAAGAATAACTTTGAAACAAAAAGCCTTAAGAGCAATAGACAGCTTTCAACAGCTAGAATGGAAACATCCCAAGGTCAAACAAGCTAAGAAAAAAATTCCTTTTCAGGCACATGCCAGAACACACCTTGGTCAGATACCAGGCAAAGTTAGAGATAGTCCACAAAATTTAAGCCTGAAACAGATATTCCTAGCAATCTGAAAAAACAGATGGTTGCTTGTGGCTTTTCCAATTGTGTGGAAAATCATTCATTGAACAAGTCAAGATGAAGATGTTAGTCCAAGCCACATTGTAGCCCTGGATCAATGAGTATGCATGATGCAGGGTGGAAATAATGCAGTCACATATGATGCAGGATTGAAATAATGCCGTCACATATAAGGTTTTAAATCCCATGGGATAAGGCTGTCCCAATTTTTCCATGGAATGGGACGTGCTGCCGTCCCGCCCCATACCAACACTTGGGACGGGGGATGTCTCAAGATGTCCCGATCGGGACGCTAGGATGCTGGCAGGATAGCTTTGTCCCGACACATGGGATAGTACCCCATCCTGGTGTCCTACAGGATGTCCCGCTGAGATCTGAATCCTTGGTCACATAAAAGCATCCTAAAATATTTTCTATATTCATATTTTAATATTGTTGTGGCATCACACAGTTTTCTTTGGATGAGATTGGGGGAGAGGATTGAGGTTTATAAGCTACTGCTAATAAATGAAAGTGGGCACTCACTTCTCCTGAAAATACATCAAAAGGTCTTTGTCCATCCTGTACCATTGTGGCACTGAGAAATACTGCTTTTGTGATCTTTTTTGAGAAATGTTCTAGTGCATATGATATGCTTGCACCTCCACAGCTATGGCCAACCAAAATAACCTGTGACATTATATTGGTCAAAATATTATTGATATATAGCCAAGGCGCTTATAGAAGCACAAGCACGAAAAATCATTTCATGAAAGCCTTTCCACCTTATCATCCTCAGGAAGATCTTGCAAGTAATTAATTAGCGGCTTTGTGTAGTCTGCCAAAGTTGTTATGCTGTTTGTATCTGTGTGGTCTATCCCAGACCCTGTGAGATCCAGAGCAACAGGATGCAGTCCTGCCTCCTCCAACAGAGAAATGGTCTTATACCAGCACCAAGCTCCAAATCCTTCTCCATGTACCAGAACAATTTTCTTTGTTTCAAGATTCTCGAGAGAAGCTGGGACCTGAAAATACAATTTCCAAAAGGGAAAAACAGATAAGAGTTACATCATGCATCATATAAAAAATACTATAAAAGAGGAGGCATGGTAACTAGAAATCCACTGCAAGGAACTTATGTTCCTTAAAAGTGAAAAAAGTCCACAGTTCATTGCTGGTGCATGTCCTACAAGAGTTTGTAGAATGAACTGGTACTGGCAACCAACGTTGATGTGTAAAAAAAAAAAAATATGAAGATATACGTTATAGATAGAGATGCAAATATATGGACCATTGGGCAAAATTTTACACTTTTAGGGCCCAGCTATCAAGCCAACCTTACCTATCAAAAATTTTGGACAACCCTGGCCTGACACAGCTTATCTGCATCCCTAACATGGTCATGGCAGGGAAATGATGATAAATTAGGACATCTTTCCATGTCTATAACTATCTAGTACATGAGATACATTAATTTTTGTTCAATTCATCTGCTCCCTCCACCATCTCTTTCTTTATCAAAGCACATATGATGGTTTAAGGCTGATAGGATCTTTATATACCTTAATGTTTATGGAAGTGGGTGCCAAACCACCCCAATCAACCCAACTTGTTATTTGGTAGCTCCAAAAACATCCCAGAAATGTCTGGAGAGTATCTAGATTACAAATTCATGTTATGTGGAATTTTTAGAGAATGGATACCCATGGAAAGTATTTGATGCATATCAAGCCACGCTTGAGGCACATTGGTATCTGACATTTATTAAATATGACCATGGATACTCCATGGAAGCATATGTGTTTTACAAGTTTCATATGATAGAAATTAAGAATTTATAAAAGAAGAAGTTAAGGATGATATATCATCTTTGCTTTACTAACAGAACAATTGGTCTTAATTTTTTATGGTAAGAATTTGAGTCAATGGTAGTAGAGTGTGAGTATGCCCAGAAAAAACAAAATGTTGAAGCAAAATCTATCTCTCGACTTGAGTTGTATACTACAAGCAAAAATGTCTTTGCAGATTAACTTAGTAATTTCTTTTCTTTGTCGATTATTTAGAAATGCTATTTTAGCCATTTTTCTATCTAAGGACCAAAGAATAATACACATTTTATTAGAACAACAAGTTGGTAGTTTGTAGGACTCCTTGACAAGAGGCCTCTCTCTTTAACTGCAGAGAGAGAGGGTGTGAGAGGATGATAAGAGGATGAAGCCATGAAGGGTTTCATTAAGCTCGGTGGAGTACCCAAACCACTTTCCCCTTCTCATTGATCATAAAGAAAGAGAGGAGAAAGATGGTTTCAAGAGCTTGACAAAGCATCAGCACATCCGTTCACAGTAGGATTGAGAGAGAGAGAGGAGAAAAGAGTTTGGGCAAATTCAGCCAAGCATTGGACCATGTTCCCCTACATAGTTACACCCTTTTCCCCTCTGCTAGCCTGGCCTGCATCTAGCCATCCCTCCTGCCCCTTTCCATAAATCCATACTCCCTGTCTAGTAGACATGGTCATGCCCTATCTCCCACTACTCCAGTCTCGTCTATGTTTGGCCATCTTTCCCAACCCAATCTTGAATATGTCTATCCCACACCAACCCCCTATTATGTTCTTGACTCAAGCCACTCTAGCATTACCCACCCTTCGTATCCTCTATTGCACCAATCTAGCAAACTTAGTCAATCCTCAACCATGTCATGGAGCATCCCCCTCCCCCACATTCTATGTCTTGCTCCAAACTCCCTCTATGCCCCAGTTGTTCATGTCCTTAGCTGCCCCACATTGGAGTTCTATCATTATTGTTAATGGAGAGGGGATGGGGGTTCGTAGATAGGGAGGGGAACAGAGGAGAGTCAAATTCTTTGAACTTTCTTATTTTTATGGTTTTCATTATTCAAATTGCCTTGTGACTAACTAAAATGATCTTATTTTACTATTATTTTCATCCAAATTATTACCTTCACCATCTCTCGAGGGAAAACAATTGATGGTACCCATGCCACTGGACATCCATTTTGTCTAACTGATGGCATATCAATAGCACAAATAAAAGAGGCAAAGCACATGTCATATCATTTTATTTCATGAACATGAGTCAGCAAACTGTGAGGAACCTTTATTGTGGAAAGCATGAGCATCATAAAATAGAAAGGTCAACATGTTGTTTATCTAATACGTAGTTTGCCCAAGAATCTAGTGAAGCGTTGTTATGATGTACATAATATGCAATTAACGGTTAGAGAGATAATTGCAATAGTTCAGGTCTGGAAAGAGAAAAATTGCAATAAATAACAGACAGCCACTCTGAGAGCTTCATTGCACCTCTTTAAAAGCGTTTATCCATGTTAGCCGAAGCATCTCCAAGGCAGTGTTACGGGCACAATTTTATTTCCAATTTTTTTAGAAATTTCAATTTTTAAAATTTTTAGGTTATGCTTGGACATGAGATGATATAGAAGGATATTCATTCGCAGGTACCCCATAAATGTAGTCACTTGCTTACATTGGCTAGAAGTGTTAGCACTTTGGCATTTTCTGGATTCTCTTGTTAGGAAACCCTATAATGCAAGTTATGGCAATACCACTCTTTACTGTTTTACAAGTAAATGAAATCAATGTAGACGACACAGTTCCACCAAAATATCATGTCTTCCCCCCCATCTATGAATTTGGTGCCCTTTTTTTTTTTTAAAAAAAGAAAGCAGTAACAAGTAAATTTAGTAGCACCAACATATTTCAATATGTTCAAATGCTAATATTTTGCAGAAGAGTCTTGATGTCTGGTTATATAGATATAGGGATGAACACTTTAGGGCAATTGAGCGTTACACAACCATGGCAAGTATTTAGTTTACACTAATCAAAGGTCATTTTTATGAGTGCGAGTGGTTCGCCGAATTTGTGTTGTGGATCTACTTGTACAAATGTGACAACAGAATTGAACACATGGTGCACAAAATTAAGGATCATGGATAAGCAATGTTAGAAACAATCATGATCAAGATTCGCTATCTCGGTATCGAACCCCATACTGATAAAATCCTATTATAGTGTCAGTATGCGGTATGATACGATACGGCAATATTGGTATGGAGCAATACGGTATACCGATACCGTATGATATATGCCCTAGGGTAGCATAGCAAACCATGATCATGACCATGCAAGGGTGAACCAGATCGACAATGCAAATATGCAGACAGATTATATGAGTGACAACATGAGTAAGATTGGGGTTATCATGCTGATGGTGGTTAAGGCAGTTTAATGTCTATGGTGGGAGATAAAGCCATCTATTTATGGTTATATGAGTTATTGATCTAAGATGCTCGAGTTCGGCTTGAATTAAGCTCAAATCAAGCTCAACACAGATATAATTGATCCAAGCATAAACTCAATTCTCTAGCTTGAAATTAATTTCAAGTGAAGTCAATGATTAACCCAACTCAGTCAAGCTAAAATCCATAAGGCTCAAATAGAATTTATATGTACACACACTTAACACTACCATATAAAATCTTTGTTTGATGGTTTACCTAAATTATTATGTTCTGTGGAGTGATAATATATTTCATAGTATATTAAAAAAAATTAAATTTATGTCTTGTGAATGTTAATTGCTTTCTAAATTCAATTGTTTGAACTGCACTGGAACCAGCCTTCAACCGAGCATGATTCCAGCTGAATTCAAGCTCAAATTGATTTCAGCTTGATCTGAGGTTATCAAGCTGATTGATTAGGCTTGATCAAATAATAAACAAATCAGATCGATCAAGCAGCAGCCTCTATAATCACTGTGAGCAGAGAATTATCATGAAAAAATACTGCTACTGTTCTTTTGACAACTTATGACTGAGAAAATTATTGCTGCATGGTGATGAAGATCAAGGAGGAAATACTGAGAGTTTACACATTGACTGGGACCATAAGTTTATAAGGCATCATTGGAGTAATGCTTTCTAAACAGCTTCCAAGTTCTTTTGCAATCAGATTTAACAAGCAGTTATTTTTCACTTTATCACAAAAAATATTTCCAAGGATATCAATACAGCTTCTGAAATCCAGAAAAGAAGTTTGGATCCTAAACCCTTTTGACAAACAAATCTTTTCTTCCCTTGATGTTTCCATCAAGCCGCCCATCGAAAACAGTCAAAATTTCCATTCTCCAAATTGACAGCCAAATCATCTATAAATTTTAAATTAATTCTACATCTTATTCTAGCGACTTATAACCTACATTATGAATAATAAAGAGCCTAGCTTTTTAGAATCTGTGATGCGAATGAGAAATCACGTTTTGCTCTAGTTAAACAAGCTAGGCCTATACCCTTAAGAAAATACTCATTGCCGGATCTTCTAACGTCAAAGCTACCACCTTCATGCAAGGAAAAGTGAAATAAATAATTAAACATTCACGGTTCTATAGAAAAGACTAAATCATAGATTTTTTCGTACATAAAGATTAAATCATAGTTAAAATATATGGTGGAGCAACGAGAACTGAAAGCTGAAAAGGTTGCAATCTGAAAGTAACCTGTCTCCCATTTGTGATTGAATCAGGGAGGTCCCGCCGCCGCGAGCTCGTGGATCCGATCCTCCGGGACATTGAGCCATTGAACCGCTGCGATAGCTGGTGCTGCTGGATCGCCATCGCCAGGGCCTGGCGGTGCAACAGCTCCTCTTCAGAGATCGTCTTCCTCTGTGACCTTGAGTTTGAGGTCCTCTTGCTCCGTGACCCAACGCCGCCTCTGTCCTCCTTTGGCATGCAAATCAATCTGTTGCCCATGGAACTACTAGGGAAGAAGTAAAGCCGAAAAATTTATTCTATATCAAGATTTTTGAAAGTGGTTGAGAATGGTTGGACAAATTTGGCCAAATGAGATTCAAAGATGCCTCTTAGCCGAAGTTGAGGACAAGAATTTGATAGAGGGATGTCAAATAGAATCGAGAGCAACTCCTAGGAGAATTGGAAAGAGTATGAGATCACACCAAAAGATTCAGCAGTTTACCCAACCGGAAAACTGGAAAGAAGAGATTTTGAGTAGGGATTCTCGATTATAATTAAGAAAATAACAAGATTTCAAGCTCCAGACCTCGAAAAATTCGATTCGAGGCAACGCCAGAAGGGTTTCTTATGACACACCGGAGCTCGAGAGTGAAAACTTCAACAAATTTCGTAGCCGAAAAATAAGAGATGGTTCTCAAATGGATTCATTAAAAACAAGAAGCAATAGAAATTCTAACTAAAACAGACAGAAGAGGAGATTTTGAGGGAACAATAACATAAAAACGAGAAAAAATATACCAGAATGGCAAAATAAAACAGATTTGAGAAAACTGACAGAATTCGTAATACAGATTTCGTCCTTTTCTACGCGAATAGATAATACTCAAGCGGCACAGAAGCGGAATCACGGATTTTTCGGCTCTATATCACAAAACACTGGCGAAAAAAAATCCATCTTCGGAGGAGGAGGAGGGGGGGGCGCCCTAAGTAGAAGCCTGGGAGATGCTTTCTCCAAGCAAAGAGTACGAAGGATGAGCTCAGAGTTGTTCCCAGAGATATAGAGAGAGAGAGAGAGAGAGAGTTCGACGACTATGGAAACTAGTTCAGCACCTTTCAAACGTTCGCTTGGACGTGTCAAGCTGTCCCTCGCTCACGATTTTCTCTCTCCAACAAATTTTAAAACCAAAGTCTAAAGGGGTAGTTGTGACATTATACCCTACAGTACGTCTCCTCCTATGTCATCAATCATAACCGCTCATCGCTGAAGGGTGCATCAAAATACGTACTTGATAAATGGGGTTGGTGATTGAGTAGACGGCCATACGGTACATGCAGTATGGAATAATTTCCCTGTACGCATGGCAGACGTTGGGAGGGAAAAATATTGGATTTCATGAAAATTTTCATTTATTGATAAATGGGATCACTCAAAAAAATATTAGGAAGCTTTTGTAGGGATACTCATTCTACTGGAGAAATTATTTTCTGTAGCTGTTTAGGTCATCCATCACCATGCGTTCATTTCTATAATGATATATTTAGATGCATACTTAATAAATAGAGTCCCAAAAAAAAAATGAATGACCGATACATACGTGTACATTATGTCAGAAATAATTTATTGGCATCATTTTGAAACAGTCACCTTCGAGGGTTCTGGTTGCAGTCTTTTGTCTCTTTCCAAAACAACGGAAAATCATTTGAACGTGCCTTGCAAGTGATCCGCACGGAAGCTTTATTTCACTGACGGTGCTGACAAAATGATATTACATTGGTAAGCGGAACTTGAATTGATGGATTAGGAGCGTGCATGGTGGTTAAATTGTAAATTTAAGAAAACACTTAAGCTAATTCACCAAGGACACATTTAGTTGAAGATAAACTCCGCTTCTACTGAAGTCTAATTTGATGCTTAGCTTAATACAACCGATAGCCATGGAAGAGCTTCAGTGGTTGAGCTTCTTCGAACTCCCAGCAGCCGAGCTTCTTCGGACTCCCAACGGTCGAACCTTAGCCAAATTTTTTCAACCGGCCAAACTCTTCAACGGTCGAGCTTCAGTCAGACTTCCACGAGAGTCTAACTCCCTCCACGCTCTTCCAGCTAGACACCTACGAGAGCCTAACTTCCTCCGCACTCCTCCGACCGAACTTCCTCCGAGCTTCCCTTCGATCGAACTCCTCTAGGAGTCCGAACTCTTCTGAAATTGATACGTACCGAAGTCCACCGATTAATGTCTGCTTTCTCAGAGCCACGGCTATTAAATCTGAACGAACGGTCACCATCAGTCTGCCACAGGCGACACTATAGGCGCACTCCTCCGTGACTAACTTCGTCAGACCTCGAACAGTCCACCACTATCGGACGGTATGGCTGTCACTATCGGCTTGATGATACCGTCCTCTCCGTACTAAGCCCCGTGCAGTCTCGAGCGACCCGCCACCAGGCGGTATGGCCATCACCCTCAGTCACTATCAATCAAGCTCCGCCTATAAAAAGGACCCTCCAGATATGCTAACTCTGATCTCTAAGCTCTAAGCTCTCCTCTTCTTCTCTAAGCTCTGCGGAACTCATTCTCGAGCACTCCATTCCTGTTAGCTAGAGCTAATTTGATCGTCGGAGGGTCCTGTCGGAGCCACCCCCATCAGCTTCGGATAGGACTTTATTTTGCAGATCTCCGACGGTGACCTCGTCCACCTCCACTCCAGCTAGATCCGACGATGATCAGTCTCTGCACCAACAGATTAGCGCTAGAGGAAGGGCCCCCGAATCTCCGAGGTTTTCATGTTCTTAAAGGAGTGCTCGGCGATGATTTCTCTTTTCCCTCTCCGGAGACCTCTCTTCTTCCTCTCTAGAGTTCTTTTTCGAAGAGAAAATACCTCCTAGGAGAGCTTTGACTCGCCGATTGACAGCCTCCACGCCAGATCCATCTGCTCCCGTTTCAGCCCCGGCAACCTAGGTTCTATCTGTAGCTACGATGGATGCGAAGCAGTTCAACCTGCTCGTCCAATAGGTTCGTGGCCTCACGGAGGTGATG
Organism: Cocos nucifera; assembly: GCA_006176705.1. Taxonomy (NCBI): domain Eukaryota; kingdom Viridiplantae; phylum Streptophyta; class Magnoliopsida; order Arecales; family Arecaceae; genus Cocos; species Cocos nucifera. Next base: position 443,732 of record QRFJ01000276.1, on the reverse strand, counting down.
CAGATGGTGCAGGCCATGCAGCAGCCCCCGGTAGTGACTCCACCCGGAAACCCGCCATTGGGATATCGAAAATCGACCCTAAGAAAGAGTACTTGGGCTAACGTACTCATCGCCCCTGAGAAGGAGAAATAGAGAGTAGAGGATCCGTGTTCGGATCATGGTTCTCCTATGAAGGAGACCTTCTCTGTTTGTAGCCAAAAGCCCCCCAAGATCTGCAGCCAAGATGATGCCCTCGATCACAGACTGTGGAAGATGGACCGACGGATTGAAGAGCTCGGCCACATCGCCCCGGCTCATCATGTTGACGTCCACACCGATCCTCCTTTCTTCCTTCGAATTATGCAAGAGTCCGTCCCGCCGAACTTCGAGCTTCCTCAATTCAAAAGCTACGATGGAACTTTTGATCCAATTGATCATCTAGGGGCCTTCCGGACCATGATGCTACTCCATGGTGCTTTAGACACCATACTATGCTGAGCCTTTCCATCTATCTTAAAAGGAGTAGCTAAAAACTGGTACTCAGCATTGAAGCTGGGTGTGATCTTCTCCTTTGACTAGATGAGCCATCGGTTCATGGCCCACTTCATCAGCAGCCGACGTCCGCACCGAAGTTCGAATTTTCTGGTGAATGTCAAGCAGAAGCTGGGGGAATCCATTTGGGCTTACATCATCCGATTTAACGCCGCGGCGTTGGAGATCCAGGACCTAGACCAGTCCGTTGCAATGGCCGCGCTCAGGGCGGCCTTCAGAAAAATGACTTGCTGTTCTTCCTGGAGAAGAAGTATCCCAGGGACTTCGCCGATCTGCTAGCTCGGGCCGAAAGTTATGCCTAGGCTGAAGAGGCCTTCAGGGCCAAGGACGATGAAGGAAAGCCGAGTGAAGCTCGACCACGTTTCTGGACTCCCCCTTGGGCCCGGGATCGTGAAAGCCTCGACAAAGATTTCACTGGAGGACAGAATGAAGTTCGACCGCGCTCATGACCTCTTCAACGCAAGCGAGGCCGAACTCTCCCTCGAGCTCACCGTCAAGGAAGCCCCGATAAAGAGGCATGAAGTTCTCCCGACGAAAGCTTCACAGGAGGGCGGAATGAAGTTCGGCACAAGCAAGGCCGAACTCCCCCTCAAGTATGTCATCAAGGAAACCCCCTATAAAGATTTCATAGAAGGTGGAATGAAGTTCGACCCATGCTCACGACCACCCCAGCGCAAGCGAGGCCGAACTCCCCCTCGAGTATGTCATCAAGGAAGCTCCTATAAAGCATTCACAGGAGGTGGAATGAAGTTCGGACAAGTAAGGCCGAGCTCTCCCTCGAGCTCATCATCAAGAAAGTTCCAACAAAGAAGCATGAAGTTCTCCCACAGAAGGTTTCATAGAAAGTTCGACCGCGCTCACGACCTTCCCAATGCAAGCAAGGCCCGAACTCCTCGAGCTCACCACCAAGAAAGCCCCGACAGAAGGACGCGAAGAAGTCCTCCTCCCGAAAGGTTCCGCGACTACACCTCCTTCAACGCTCCTCGAACTCAAATTCTCATGAAAGTTAAGAATCAACTGCCAAGACCAGAAGGACTATGGCCTCCCCCAAACATGTGCGATCGAAGCAAGTAATGCCTCTACCATCGCGACCACGATCACGACACTGAGGAATACATTCAGCTCCGAGATGAAATTGAGGAGCTCGTCAGAAAGGGGCGGCTGGATAAATTTTTCCGACGTCAGCCTGAAATAGGAGAAGATTGGCCAAGGGCGCTGCCATAGCTAGAAATGATAAGGAGGTCGGCCACCTTACGGCGTCATCAACGTTACCCCTGGAAGGAGCTTGGTACATCGGCGACTCGCCATCTCCCAACGTCAAAGCCAAGAGAAGCATACTCCAAATTGAGGAGGCCAGCATGAGATAGCGGAGGTCATCTGGCCTGGGACTTACTGCTCGAGGGAACTCGGAGGAACAATGCTCCCACGACCCTAAAACGAAGATGTGCTGCGAGTAACTTCTTCTTGGTAAAATTCTTTTCTTTCAATAATATTGTTTCTGAGCGCAAAAACTATGTGATGATAAGAAAGAAACAAGTGAAAGTAGGCCGTTAGGAATAGAAGGAGAACATCATCCTAACATGAGCAAAATTGAAGGCCTCATTTACCTTAGACGAGAAGGGGGGAGACGGACGATGGTCCGAATGTGCCCCCGCAGCCCGTTAGAAATAGAAGAAAAATCTCATCCTAATGCGAGCAAAGTCGAAGGTCTCGTTCACCTTAGACAAGACTAGGGGAGAAGCACGAACGATGATCCAAATATGCCTCCACAGTCCATTAGAAATAGGAGGAGAATCTTGTTCTAACGCGAGCAAAGTCGAAGGCCTCATTCACCTTAGATGAGATGGAGAGAGAAGCACGGACAACGATCCAAATGTGCCCCTACAGCCCGTTAGGAATAGGAGGAGAACTTCGTTCTAATGCGAGCAAAGTCAAAGGCCTCGTTCACTTTAGACAAGATGGAGGGAGACGGACGATGGTCCGAATGTGCCCCCACAATCCATTAGGAACAGGAGGAGAACCTCGTCCTAACGCGAGCAAAGTCGAAGGCCTCATTCACCTTAGACGAGATGGGAGGAGAAGCACGGACGATGGTCCGAATGTATCTCCATAGCCTGTTAGGAATAGGAGGAGAACCTCATCCTAACGCGAGCAAAGTCAAAGGCCTTGTTCACCCTAGACGAGATGGAGGGAGAGGCATGGACGACGGTCCGAATGTGCCCCCACAGCTCGTTAGAAACATGAGGAGAACCTCATCCTAACACGAGCAAAGTTCAAGTCTGAGCTCCGAAGTCTATAGGAGATAAGATCTCTCCCAAGCGATCGAGCCGACCTCGACCGTAGGAGACAAAATCTCCTCCAAGCGCCTGCATCAACCTCGGCTGTAGGAGATGAGATCTCCCCCGAGCGTCCGAGTCAACCTCAGTCAGAGATAAGATCTCTTCCAAGCGATGGCGATAACCTCGACCAGAGATAAGATCAGAGACGACCTCGGTCAGAGCGCCTGAGGCAACCTCAGCCAGACATAGGATTTCTCTCGAGCGACCGAGACAACCTCGGCCAGAGATAAAATCAAGAGACCACCTCGGTCAGAGTGCCCGAGACAACCTTGGTCAGAGCATCCGAGACAATCTCGATCAGAGATAAGATCTCTCCTAAGTGATCGAGACAACCTCGGCCAAAGATAAGATCTCTCCCAAGCGACCAAAACAACCTCGGCCAGAGATAAGATCGAAGACAACCTCGACCAGAACGTCCGAGACAACCTCAACCAGAGATAAGATCTCTCCTGAGCGACTGAGACAAGCGATCAAGACAACCTCGATCAGAGATAAGATCGGAGACAACCTCGGTCAGAGCGTCCGAGATAACCTCGGCCAGAGATAAGATCTCTCCTGAGCGATCGAGATAACCTCAGCCAGAGATAAGATCGGAGATAACCTCACCCTGAGATCGGATCTCTCCTAAGCGCCCGTATCAACCTCGGCTGCAGGAGAGGAGATCTCTCCCGAATCAGCCTCGGACGCTGAAGACTATCCTCGAGGAACTCAACCTTCGACCTTGACCACAGGAGATAAGATTTACTTCAACTTTGGTTGGAGATGAGATCTCCTTCAAGCTTCAACCTGAATCAGCACGGAGCCCAGAAGAGAACTTCGGCAGTCATCTTTTCTGCACTCCCTTCCTTCAAGTTTCAAACTCGAGAGTGGGGGGACTATTGTTGGGGATAAACCCCACTCCTACCGAAGTCCGATTCGATGCTCAGCTTAACACAATCGATAGCCATGGAAGAGCTTCAGTGGTCGAGCTCCTTCGGACTCTTCACGGTTGAGCTCCTTCGGACTCCCAGCGGTCGAGAGCTTCTTTGGACTCCCAGCGACCGAGCTCCTTCGAACTCTCAGCGGTCGGGCTCCTTCGAACTTCCAGCGACCAGGCCTTAGTCGAACTCCTTCAATCGGCCGAACTTTCCAGCGGTCGAGCTTCAGTCAGACTCCCACGAGAGCCTAACTCCCACTGTGCTCTTCCAGTCAGACGCCTACGAGAGCCTAACTTCCTCCGCACTCCTTCGGTCGAACTCCTTCTGAGCTTCTCCTCGATCGAACTCCTCTAGGAGTCCAAACTCTTCTAAAATTGATACGTATCAAAGTCCACCGATCAATGCCTGCTTTCTCAGAGCCATGGCTATTAAATCTAGATGAATGATCACCATCAGTCTGTCACAGACGATGCTACAGGCGCACTTCTCCATGACTGACTTCGTCAGACCTCGAGCAGCTCACCACTATCGGACGGTATGGCTGTCACTATCGATATGACGATACCATCCTCTCCGCATCAAGTCCCGTGCAGCCTCGAGCGACCCACCACCAAGCGGTATGGCCATCACCCTTAGTCACTATCAATCAAGCTCCGCCTATAAAAAGGATCCTCCAGATATGCTAACTCTGATCTCTAAGCTCTAAACTCTCCTCCCCTTCTCTAAGCTCTGTAGAACTCATTCTCGAGCACTTCATTCCTATTGGTCAGAGCTGACTTAATCATCAGAGGGTCCTATCGGAGCCACTCCCTACCGACTCTGGACGGAACTTTATTTTGCAGGTCTCCGACGACGACCTCATCCTCCTCCGCTCTAGTCGGATTCGACGATGATCAGTTTCTACATCAATAGTTGGATATACCAGATTGTGAAATATTCTAATAGTTTCTAAAAATTATTTATTTTAAAAAAATAATTAAAAATTTTTTTTATTGTATTTGATTGATAGAAAAATTATTTCAAAAAATAATACTAAAAAGAGATTACTATATTTAGATAGAGATAATACTATATAGAAATATAGCTAAATTTATAAATATATCCATTGATATAAAATAATTTTTTAATATTAATATAGTATTATTATCTTCAATCAATTTTTATATAATGACTATAATCACATAGCCCTCGGTATAATGCCATTTACATTTTTTTTTGCAATGATTCTTTATCAAATAAATTTGAAAAGGCATCAAACAAATTTAATGATTATATGTATATATATATATTTGAAGATATTTTTATTAATTATGGATTATCGATGCTCAAAAATTTATCAAAAACCAACCCCTATGATATTTATTTTACTTTTTTTCTCCAGAAAATAAATATGGACTCATCAATTCTTTTGTCATTGATCTCTCTTTTTTATTTTTCATACCAAATATGATAATCTAAGATAAGATTCATTTTGATATCGAATTAATCGCAACCAAATTGATTCTAAAATTATTTTTAAAAGTTTTTAGAGATTTGTGAAAATTGTATGACCTTTTGAAGAAAAGAGTATATATAACACCCCATCCCTAACTAAATATAAGTGATGGTGCCACATCCTATCTTTATCTAAAAGATAAAAAGAATTTTTAAACCATAGCTAAGCTGAACTATACATTATTTAATAACCTATATTCAAGTAATTTGATCAACCTTTAATCTATAATACAAGTATTTCAATCTAAATCTTCTAAACTTGCTAAAAATCATTATCTAAATTTATCTCATTAAATTACATAAGCAACTCAAGATTTTAGATATAAAACCATACTTTACCCATACATTTCATTCATTAAACCATTCTTTTAATACATGCATTTTTTTTTAAATAAACTAAAACATATACATATAATAGTTTCTGGCTTAACTATCTGATACATCTCAAAATATATTTCTTTGTAAGCCATTATCCCAAAAAATACTTTCTCTATTAAAGGTGCTAATACAGACCACTGAGCGAAGCTACTCCAAAACTGCAGATAAAAAGAATGAGGGATGAGACTTAGAAAGTCTTAGTAAGTAAATAATTCATCTAACAATGAAAAATAGAACTACTTAATTTATAATTCAATATAACACTAAAAACTAAAATTTATGAACTACTTTTTAAGATTCTCAAAGCTAAAATATATCCTATAAGGAAAAAACTGAATAACAAATCATGTCATGCTAATACAAGCTTCTTTTTCAGCTACTATCGACTACATCTACCTTCCAAATAGTCAATCAATAGTATGTCATGATGCCATATGATGCAAATAAGCTCCACTGAACATACTGTGGATTGTCACTTTGAAGGTGCCAGCTAATGCTATGCTAATGCTTATGCAATACGAGGATAAGATACACCTGATAGGTTGATCATTCTTATGGGTAACTCTTTCCAAAAATACCAAACAAGCTAAAATTCCTATAAGCTTAATAGTAAAAACCAACAAATTAAATTCCTACTTTCATGCTTGCACAAATACATATATAAACTAAAAAATACCAAAGTTAGATACTTTTCAAAGTAAATCATTTTTATAACAATATACAATAAGAAAAATAGCAAAGCTAAATATGAAAACCACTCACCAAAGCTAGATATGAGAATCATTCATCAAAGCTAGATATGAGAATCACTCATCTCAACTGGCTACTAGCTAACTGGCTTATTCAAGGTACTTTTCCAACTCTTTTCTTTTTGGATAAATTACAAAAATCCTCCTAAGTTTAGGTATAAATTATACTTACACCTAGAAATTTGAAAAATCTACCATTATATTTTTTATGTTTATTTTTAACATACAAAAATCTTCCTTTACATGGGTTAAAGTCTAGGTTAAAAATAAACCTCAATGATATAATGATAGATTTTTTAAATTTTTGGATGTAAGTGTAATTTTCACCTAATCTCAGGAGATTTTTTATAATTTATCATTTTTTCTATATCATCAATAAACACTGATTAAACTCATATCATATGATTCAAGATCAGAACTATACATACTTTGCTTTTATACTCTTACTTTAGTCTTTCAACTATTCACTTTTACTTTGTCCTGCTTGCTTTAGCTTAGGTCTAAATAAATTTCAACACAACTCAGACATTTTTCAACCATTTAAATCTATTTCCCTTCTCATAATTGATTTTAGATTTAGTTAATCATGTGTTCAACACATAGCTAAATGATTTAAGTAATTTCAGCATCATAATAACATAATTCATCTTCAAACTTAAGTTAAATTGAGTAACTTGCTTTATCATAATATCCTATTCGCTACAACATTTAAAAGATCAATCTAAACTTAGTTTAGAGATTTAGGAACCTTACCTCAATGATTAGAATTACTGCTACCAGCCAAGATAAGTTTCCTTCCTTTTAACTTTAGTAGTTTCTTTTCTTTAACTCAATTTATCATTCACTTCCCTTTTTACTAGTTAATTCCTCTTAATCTCTAACTGAAACAGAATCCTCTCTAGCTCTTTTCCTTTCTCTGATCTCTCTGATGAATTTAAAAGACTAAATAGTAGCTGTTGGTGCAGAATCTGGTTGACGTCGGATCGAGCTGGAGCTGAGGAAGAAGAAGTCGCCATCGGTGATCTGCAAAATAAAATTCTATTTGGAGTCGATGGTGGTGGCTCTGGTAGGACCCTCCGATGATCAAATTAGCTCTTCTGACCAATAAAAATGGAGTGCTCAGAAAAGAGTTCAGCAGAGTTTCGGGAAGAAGAAGAGAGCTTAGAGAAAATGTATCTGAAGGGTCTGATTGACGAAGAAGTTTGGCCGAAGAAGAAGTCTGGAAGGAGTCCAGCTTCTGAAGATATCCAACTGAAGGAGAAATTCGGAAGGAGTTTGATCGCTAGAAAAGTCCGGGGGGGTTCGACCACTAGAGGAGTTCGATTGGGGTTCAACCACTGGAGGAAGAATTTTCGATCGAAATTCTTCCATGATTATCAGTTGCATTAGGCTAAGCATCAGACTGAACTTCGGTAGGAGTGGGGTTTATCCCCAACAATAATCTTTCCACTCTCAAGTTCGAAATTCGAAGAAAGAGAGTACAGAAAAGATGACTGTCGAAGTTCTTTTTCGGACTCCGCACCCACTGAGATTGAGCTTGAAAGAGCTCGAGGTTGAAGCTCGGAGGAGATCTTATCTCCAGTTGAGATTGAAGCTCCTGAAAGCTTGGGAGAGATCTTATCTTCAGCCAAAATATTAAAGTTGAAGCTCGAGAGAGATCTTATCTTTGATTGAAGTTGAAGCTCGAAGGAGATCTTATCTCCCACCGAGGTTGAAGAAGATCTTATCGCCTGTTGATGTTAAAGCTTGGGAAAGATCTTATCTTTAGTCGAGATTGAAGGAGATCTTATCTCCTGTTGACGTTGATGTTGAAGCTCAAGGGAGATCTTATCTCCAACTGAGGTTGAAGGAGATCTTATCTTCTGTTGAAGTTGACGTTGAAGTTGAAGCTTGGAGGAGATCTTATTTCCAGCCAGGGTTGAAGAAGATCTTATCTCCTGTTGAAGTTGACGTTGAAGCTCGGAAGAGATTTTATCTCCAACTGAGGTTGAAGAAAATCTTATCTCCTGTCGAGGTTGATGTTGAAGCTCGGAAGAGATCTTATCTTCAAGTGAGGTTGAAGGAGATCTTATCTCCTATCATTATCGGGCATATTAGGATCGTTATCAGGGCCTCTCTTTTCATCTCGTCTAAAATGAATGAGGTCTTCGACTTGCTCATGTTAGGATGAGGTTCTCCTTCTGTTCCTAACATGGCAATAGAGGCACAGATGGACCGTTGAATGGGCCTCTCCCCTCCTTCTGTCTTAAATAATCGGAGGTCTTCGACTTGCTCATGTTAGGATGAGGTTCTTCTTCTATTCCTAACGGACTATAGGGGCACATAAGGACCATTGTCAGGATCTCTTTCCTTATCTCGTCTACAATAAACGAGGCCTTAGATTTTGCTCACGTTAGGACAAGGTTCTTCTCCTATTCTTAATGGACTGTAGGGGCACATAAGGACGTTATCAGGGCCTTTCTCCTCATCTCGTCTAAAATGAACGAGGCCTTCGACTTGCTTATGTTAGGATGAGGTTCTTCTCCTATTCCTAACATAGCAATAGGGGCACAGATGGACCATTGAATGAGCCTCTCTCCTCCTCCTGTCTTAAATAACCGGAGGTCTTCAACTTGCTCACATTAGAACGATGTTCTCCTCCTATTTCTAATGGGCTGTAGGGGCATAGATGAGCCATTGAATGGGCCTCTCTCCTTCTCCTATCTTAAATAATCGAAGGTCTTTGACTTGCTCATGTTAGGACGAGGTTCTCCTCCTATTTTTAATATGGCCACTTTTGATTGCTTCTTTTCTGTCATCACATAATTTTTACACCAAAAAATAATAATATTGAAATGGAGGAGTTTTATAGAAGAAAAATTACTGGTAGTATATTCTCAAATTTTCTGAATTTCAAAGTCGTGGGAGCGTTGTTCCTCCAAGCTCCTTCAGGCGATAAGTTTTGGATCGGATGACTTCCTCTATTTTATACGGGCCTTCCTAATTTGGGGCAAGCTTCTCCTAACTTTGAGGCTGAGAGATGGCAGCTCGTCGAAGTACTAAGTCTCCTAGAGATAGTGTGGATGATGCCAAGAGGTGGTCGATCTTTTTGTTGTTTCTCCCTCATTGGTGGTTCTAGCTGCGGCAGCATCCTTGGTCGATCTTCTCTAGCTTCAGACTGACGTCTGAGGAATCGATCCAGCTGGCCTCTGCTGATGAGCTCCTCGATCTTGTCTTGGAGCAGGGTGAGAGCGCATTCTTTCAGGCCTCGACAGTTGCTCCTTGATCTCCATCAATACTTGCATTTTTGGAGCATCGAGGGGGGCATAGTTGTGGAACCTTTTGAAAGAAGAACTTCTTCGTACTTTTCTATCGGGGCTTTTTTTATGATGAGCTCGAGGAGGAGTTTGGGCTCGCTTACGCTCAGAGGGAGTCCATGAGCACGGCCAAACTTCGTTCGGCCCTCCTCAATGGCGGGTCTGTTAGACTCGCCCATCTACCACTCTCCTGCGGCTTCCTCAAGATCTCCTTCAACCTCGGCTGGAGATAAGATCTTCTCCGAGCTTCAACGTCAACGTTAACAGGAGATAAGATCTTCTTTAATATCGACTAGAGATAAGATCTCCCTCGAGCTTCAACGTTAACTTCAACAAGAGATAAGATCTCCTTCAATCTCGGTGGAAGATAAGATCTCTCCTGAGCTTCAACTTCAATCGAAGATAAGATCTTCCCCGAGCTTCAACTTCAATATTTCGACTGAAAATAAGATCTCCCACGATCTTCTAGAAGCTTCAACCTCGATTGAAGATAAGATCTTCCTCGAGCTTCAACTTCAATAGAAGATGAGATCTCTCCCGAGCTTCAACCTCAGTGGGTGTGGAGCCCAGAAAAGACTTCGACGGTCGTCTTTTCTGTACTTCCTTCGAATTTCGAACTCGAAAGTGGGGGGACTATTGTTGGAGATAGATCCCGCTCCTATCGAAGTCCAGTCTGATGCTTAGCCTAATGCAACTAGTAATCATAGAAGAGCTTCGATCGAGAATTCTTCGTCCAGCGGTCGAACCCTAGTCGAACTCTTCCAGTGGCCGAACTCCTTTCGGACTCCTCTAGCGGTCGAACTTCTTTCAGATTTCTCGTTCAGTCGGATACCTCTAGGAGCCGGACTCCTTCTAGACTTCTCTTTCGATCGAACTTCTCCATCAATCGGACTCCTTCTGAATTTCTCCTTCAGCCGGATTCTTCCAAGAGCCAAATTTCTTTCCGACTTTTCCTTCAGCCGGATTCCTTCAGGAGTCAAACTCCTTCTGAGCTTCTCCTTCAGCTGGATTCCTCAAGGAGCCGAACTTCTTTCAAACTTCTTCATCAGTCAGACTTCTTCCAGACTTCTCCATCAGTCAGACTCCTTCCGAGAGCCGAATTCCTTTCAGGCTTCTCCTTCAGTCGAATTTCTTTAGGAGTCAAATTTCTTTCAGGCTTCTCCTTCAGCCAGATTCCTCCAGGAGCCAAACTCCTTCCGAACTTTTTCTTCAGTCAGATACCTTCAGGAGCCGAACTTCTTCCGAACTTCTCCTTCAGTCGAATACCTCCAGGAGCCGAACTCCTCCCAGACTTCTCCTTCGGTCGGACTTCTCCATGAACCGGACTCCTCCCAGACTTCTTCTTTTTTTGGATTTCTCCAGGAGCCAAACTCCTTCCGAACTTCACGCGGACATATCACGACAACGGACACCTCTCTCCGTAACAGACTACACGCGGTTCCGAATGGCCCACTACCGAATAGCTATGGCTAGCACTATCAGTCTGCTATAGGCGGTGCTATAGACGGCGCTACAAGCGGCGCCTCCCTCCATGACAGACTCCACGCGGCCTCGAGTAGCCTACTATCAGACGGCTACGGCTGTCACTATCAGTCTATTACTAGCTCCGTCTATAAAAAGGGATCCTCTAGATACATTTTCTTTAAGCTCTCTTCTCCTTTTCGAAACTCTGCTGAACTTTTTCTTGAGCACTCCATTTTTTTTGGTCAGAAGAACTGACTTGATCGTCCGAGGATCCTATTGGAGCCACTACCACCGACTTCGGACGAAACTTTATTTTGCAGGTCATTGACGACAACCTCTTCTTCCTCAACTCTAGCTCGATCCGGCGTCAATCAGATTCTGCACCAATAGCAGCAAAGAAATTGATGATTTTGTTTTGGAAGAAAAGCATTAAACTAAGAAAATATGCTAAGTGTCATTTTATAAAGATTCCATCCAATTTCTTACTTAACAGATGTTGTCCAGATGAATTTTCAACTCTTTGTTATATTCTCAAGCTGCTCATTCATCTAATAAAAAATTATTTTAAAAATATTACTTAAAACTCTCTCAGCTAAAATCTGCTCTCATATTTTTTCATGATTGAGGTCAACACTCCAACATAGGTCGATACCCAGGTCAGCCCTTTCTCTTAAAATAGGTCATCCCTTAGGTCAGCTTCTCACACAAACGTGTCGACACTTTGAGGAATAGATTGACCCCTTTTTGTGCCACAACAGAACTTTTTGAAACTTTTTCTTTGATTTTCTAAGATAGTGTCAATACCTCTTGAAAATGTGTCGATCCTTATCCCTTGGATTTTAACAGAAACTTTATTTTATGTTCTCTTCAAAGTATCCTTCCTTCTAAGTCTAATAACTACCAAGATTTAACTTTAATACCATTATTTTTTATCCCATTCCTCATTTATTTTCCTTATTACTCAGCAAATTAAATTTTCAAAGCTTCATTATTATCACTTAATTAATACTCATATACTCAAGCATATAATAAATGAATTGATATGCTACACTTATCTGAACATAAATATTTTAATTCACTATCTTGCTGGTCCAAGATGTTATTGTATATCCTTGGATAATTCACACCCCTTAAAATTAGAGTTCCTGTAATGGTAAATACCATCTAATTAGCTCAACGCATCAAGGAGCTTATATCATGTATAATAACGATGTGTTTACTACTAAATGAAATCGTGATAAATACCTCTGATTCTTCACGTTATCATCTTTTATGATGAGGAATAAGTTCAATGGAAAAAATATATAAAATTATCACATGTTTCATTTGCAATTTAAATTATGTTTTTATTGATGAAACATGTGCATGCATAATCTTACTTGAAAAATGTTGGGCAAAAGAAAATACTTTTCTCACCACGGATGGTAAGTTTCTGCACTCATTGCCCATGATAATGGCTCATGCACCAGCCTAGAAGGGAAAAAAAAATTATAGGATACTATATTTTTTTTTCCATCATGAGCCAATCACTATGGATAGTGAATGCGGAAGCTCATCGCCCACGGTGAATAAAAAATTTTTGTTGGGCAAAATCTTTTGCCCATCATGGTCATCACACTATTTTCTAACCTATAATAAAATAAAATATCAACATAATTTTTCAGTGATAGTTCTTTAATTCTTCATAAGTGATTCTTGATAAAAAGGCGTCATGTCTTACTTATGTTATGTGGTATGGGCCCAAATGTTGGCCAGTCGGGAGACGAGAGACCTCCCTGCTTATGTAGATGAAATCCATCTACAAAATTGTTAATCACAAGCAATTCTTGTGCAAGTATACTCATTAAATGGTATTGGGGTTGAAAGCAAGGTTATTTATTTACATATTCTTTGCTCGTTTACTTGAATAAACAATAATGCTGCATGTCAATTATATTTAATTTGCGTCTTTTTTATATTCATTTATTATTTCCTTAGATTAACCTTATCTCTATTAGTTCATCTCATCTTAGGTGGAGTTCAGCTGACGTCAAGTGGAAGGACATGGCCAGAGTAATACTGAACATTGACTTGTCTTGGATTTAAATACACAAACATGTTATAAAATAACCTGCAGCATCTATCAACAGCTACATTTTCCCAACATGAGGACAAGTAGCCTTTACCCACCCTAACTTCCATTGCTAACTTAGCCATCATAGCATAAAACTATCCTAAAATCATAATCCAATCCACTTGTCCCTGCAGCTACAATATAATGCATTGTCAAATGGCTTAAGAATAACACCTTCTAATTTCTTGCTAATCTAATCATTTTTCTTTTTGATAAACCGGATGAGTCATACAGATAGTATGAATACGTTTAACAAAATCAGAAAATAAAAAATTATGGAAGGAGAGCGACACGGTCATATAATCAACCCACAAATACATCACCAGAGTTCCTTGCTACAAAGGTGATAACCAAGTCCATAGTTCTATTTGCCTCACGGTGATATGACTGGCCCTAAAAGTGGTGCAATCTCTAACAAAATGCCAAATATCTTGGATCGAGCATGTCTTTTTACCATCTCAGATTGTCCATGGATCGAACTAATCATAGTAATTGAGTTCCCTTCCAAGTGGATAGAATCAGTCTACAGATAAAGTCTAATATAGCTAAGTCCTGCTCAAGCTACCCTCAACTTGACTTTAGGGATGATCGTATCGGAAATCTGTCTCTAATAGCAATGAATCGAGCGTCAAGGACTCTACTCATAAATCCAGTGCCTTCTCTGTGGCCAATTAATTTAATCCTTTAATGGATATGCTTATCATCAAGAAACAAACAATCTACCTAGAACTTATTTTAAAAGCTAAACTAAAGATTAATGTTAGTCCGTATGATGTAGAAGATTATGAAAGAGAATACTGATACAGCTTATCTTTTTGAATTTGTCGCCCATAACTACCACCTGTCCTACTCCATAATATATTGTTGAATGGAACCTTCCTAGTTCTTATTAACTTGATTCTCTAATAACTACAATTATCATCAAGAAACAAGTGTTCCAATAGCTGCTTATTCTAAAAGTGGCACTTGGATGGTGTCATTTCACATGCAACACAAAAAAACCACAGAAAACAATCTTTATGCATTTATATACACTACCATAAAAATTATAATTAGCGACTGCCGATGCTTTTTAAAAGCAACGTAGATTTAACAATGCTTAAAAGCATCGTAAAATCCGATGATAATCAATGCCGATACTTTTAGAAAAAATGTCGTTAGAATTCAAATTTTTCAACAATTTTTTGCATCGTTAATTAACGATGCTAAAAAGCATCGTTAGGTTCACTTAATCTCCCGTCCGCCCTTCTAACGATGCTAAAAAGCATCGTTAGGTTGACTTAATCTTCTATCCACCTTTCCTCCCGTGCCCTAACCTATCCACCGCCGCCTCCCGCCACTTCCTCCCATGCCCTAATCTCCTTTCCACCCTCAACCCTCATCTCCACCGATTCTCTACCGTCGGTGCCGCACCCACCCCCTCCGATGCACCAGTCGTCCATGCCACACTCGTCGTTCGCCCCTCCCCTCTACTACCGCATCCATCCATGCCGCACCCACGCCATCCATGCCATGCCCGCCATCCACCCCCAGCTCCGAAGACCACCCCACCGGCCCTCCTCCCCTTCCCTCCTCTCGGCAGCCATCTGCGTGAGCCCAAAAAGACCCCTCTGGCCCCCCAACCCCCTCAACCCTCCCCTGCCACTGCTCCTGCATCCCATGCCCCTCCTGGACGCCGCCCCCTCCCCGATGCCACACCCACTACCCCCGCTGCCCAGTCACTGACCCAGCCGACCAGTGGCCTCCTGCCCTCCTTTTCGATCCAACCAAGCCCACTCATGCCTCACTAGCTCCTCGGCCTCCAGCAACCATCCCCCTCCCAGTGGGCCATGCTCCTTGGGCACCCTCGCTCAATGATCGCAGCACCCCCTTCCAACCGCTGGTGCTCCCATCATCGGACCCCCTTAGAGTTGTCGGTGCTCCTCCTCGCCCCTCGCTCTTCGACCACCAGTATATTATTTGAAAAATATTTTTAAATATATTTTAGATAATTTAAAATAGATAAATTATATATTCATTATTGACTTTCATATTTCTTTATTGAATGCAGGTATTTGATGAAAATAATATCTACTAGTCTTTTCTCGTATCGTTATCCATTTTAAGTAATTTATTTCTCTCATTGTATTTTGTTTGATAGATTGAAAGATTATTCTCATGCACTACTTTGCTTGGAAGTGTACGTAGTAGTTGAAGGATTTGAATAATATTTTAATTATTTTTATTAATTATTACTAAATTTGATTGTGATATCTTAGCTTTTGATAGCTAGATAGGCTTTAGGAAAGAGATTTTTTATTTTCTTGTATATAAAAATTTTGAATAACTTAGAAAGATTAATTTTGTTGATCCTTTGAGCCCTCGGTAAGGATTTATTTAAAATTACTTTGATCTTGACCCTACGTGCTCGGGCCTCTGGTCCCGACTAGCATTAAAGGCATTCAGCCCTTACATGCCCTACACGCTCAGACCGATGGAAGATACCAAGCAACATTAATTATGAATTAATTTTAATAAAATTTATATTATATGAAATCATAGACCCATCTTTTAATTAATGTACATATTCTGTTATATATGTATATTTATTTATTTTTATATGGATAAAAGAATTATATACATTGGTTAATTGATTGTTCAGTATGGATAGTTTGGAAAATGTAAGTAATTATATAGGTCATTACAATAATCAAACGGTATGCTGAGGTTCGAAAAAAATTTCAAACGGTATTTTTCTTTTGTTCTTTCTATATGAGAGAACTAAGAAAAAATGCTAACAAAATTTTTTTGGCTCTTATTGCATAACATTTGATTACTATAATTGACTTATAGAATTAATGCATTTTCTAAATGGGATAGGATCTTTTTTACCTATTAGTTGATGATAGCATGCATTTACTATATAAGCCATTTTGAATGATAAAATAGTATTTAGCTATTGAGTTGTTTTTCTATTCTACTATTAATATCATATCTAGATGTATTTTTGAGTCTTCAGTTTTTATAATGAACTACAATAGTTATTATTTTTTAAATTTTATGAAATAACTAATATTTTTTACTCATTGCATTATATTGATCGTATAATTTTTTTTACTTTTAGATAAGTTGCAATTTCGATCATTTTTATCCTACAATGGACAAAAGTTGGATAAATAAACCAAGGAATAGTAAAGAATATTTGGATGGAGTTCTTGACTTCATTAAATTTGGTATTGAAAAAAGTAGTTTGACTAAAAAAATTTTATGTCCATATTGGAAATATGTAAATAGTTCTTCTCTAGATCCATAAATTGTTGAAGAATATTTGGTATAGAATGATTTTTTAAGAGATTATACCAACTGGGTTTTTCATGAAAAATCTATGTTGCCATTATCATGTAATCAACCCCTGACTGATTTTGGATCCACTAGCCTACAAGACAATCCTGTAAGAGGATGATATTAGGGGTTTGATCATAGATGCTTTTAGACTTGGTGTTCAAAATTTAAGAAAATCCAGTAGTACATATAAAGTTGTTGGGATATTTGATGGATGTACCTATATGGAACGTATGCATGTTGAGGAGTCTATACATATATTTAATGATGAGACAGCTTAGTATCACAACTTAATAAAAGATGCAGATGAAGAATTATATTCGAATTGTACGAAATTTTTTAAGATTTCTTTTCTTACACATTTATTTCATTTAAAATATTTAAATAGATGGTCTGGAAAGAGTTTTACCATGCTGCTTAAGTTATTAAAGGATATATTTTCAGAAGGTACTGGTTTACTACCATCGTATTATGAAGCCAAGAAAGTAGTAAAGAAATTAGATCTTGGATACGAAAAGATTCATAGTTGTCCGAAAGATTATATGTTATATCGAGGTGAAAATGCTAATCAAGAGTCATGAATGTATGTGGATCTTCATAATGGGTAACACATAAAGAAGATCATGATGATGTAATGAATGAAGTGGATGCAACGCAGAGTAAAAAGAAATCGGCAAAGGTATTGCATTACTTTTCTCTTATACCTATATTGAAAAGGATTTATGCATCATCAAAAACAGCTTCATTAATGAGATAGCATGATGAAGGACGTACAAAGAATGGAATGTTGAGATATTCGGTAGATAGTCTTTCATGGAAAGCATTTGATGATAGGTATCCTGATTTTGTCTCTGGTGTTCGTAGTGTTAGATAAAAAAGTTTATATTTTCGATGCTAAAAGGCATCGGTAGAAAAGCTTTCGACGTTTTTTAAAAGCGTCGGCGTGTTTCGTCTCTACTCTTACATACGCGACGCTTTTACGATGCTTTTTGAAGTATCGTGAGACTTATTGTCGATGCTTATTAACATCGAAAAAATACTTTTTTAGTGTCGCCTATTACCTTTTTTACTGTAGTGATAGGTATATCTTGGTTATCCACAACACGGATTTCCATCTAAGCATTGGCTTTATGTTTTTTTCGCTAATTTAAATAAACTGTGCATTGTTGTACTAAGATGTTTTAATTTGCTTCAAAAGATCAATCTAGCCTAATTTGCACTCTAGATTCAAGAAAATAATATGGCTTACCCTCACCCTGTTATATTATTTATGCATCTCGCATTTTCCCAAGTGCATATCTTATACTATCTCCTTGAATTACCGTCACATGCATTTGGGCATGGTTCACAGATGTTCATCTGCTACACAAAACAGGCCAAATTACTTCACGGACCCCAACGCTTAAATTTTAAATGATGCTGAAAGTGCTTAGTTTATACATACATAAAGCTCTCCTCCATGCAAGAGCGTTGGCGCAATTCATGAAATTTATATAAGTGGGTAGTTGGATGTCCCTATAATGGTGGCATCACTAACAATGGTGGATTCCCACGAAGAAAGATGAATCCTTCTAAAGATGCGACCCCAACACTTAAAAATAAAACCCAACTCCTCGATCGTCAGAAAGTATGGTGCATCTTGCTGGTTGGCCATCCACGATGGACTGCCAGCAAATAATGTGCGTTGTCCGTATGCATGGCGCATGCTTTATTTACTAGCCATCCATAGTGTGATGCTGTGGTGCATTAGATACAAGCTCTTAAAAATAAGCAAAGAGTTAAAAGTGAAGAAATACAGAGATGATTCCCTTTCCCAGGAGATCAAAGTCGCTGAAAATGCTAATTATCTTGGGATTGCAACTACAGGTCTTCTCAAGAATGAGTTTCCATTTTTCTTCCGAATTCTTTTATGATATAACTGCACATGAAACGGCAGATGTCATTAAAATTTTGCTAAACTAGTACCTAGCATATTGATGCACTCCTTATGGAGATGATTTTTTTGTATGTCATCATGAAAATTTTGACAAATGATTTCCCCACTATTATCCTTAAAAAATGTTTTAGAAATATGATTTATAGCATCTTTACTCTCCAAAAATTATTGTTTACATGCAAACCTCTCAAATCATGATGTTTTACTAATAATGCCCATTTGTTGGATTTTTGCTTTATGTCGTTCCTAACTAACTATTTAAATTTAAATTGATTCTACTATTCTTTTACATTAGTATTACCGATACTCAATTATATTATAAAGCATAAATAAAAAATACCTAACCTGCAGCGAGTAACATTTTCATCCTAGCACTGATGCTTATTTCACAAATACCGCAACAAACAACAATTAGTATTCCGCCAAAAAAAAAAAACAAACAACAATTAGTAGCCAACAACAAAAGCTGGTTCAAGTTCTTGATTAAAATAGATCAATATTACTTTTAAGGCACATATATTTTATGGGATCTGCTATGGGTCTATATATCCTGTTTCTTCTATGGAAGAGCCTTTATCGCTATTGTTCCAACTCGGATCACTTGAAGCTAGAAGCAAGTGTACAACCCCTCTGAATTTTATCTGCAGCGACCAAGGATAGCATCATGCTACTACTGACTTTATGGTCGGACTCAAGTCGATGACTAAATAAGAGTTGGAAAGACTGATGTTACAAGGAGAACGTAGGCCACCACATCCCTCAAATGATGGGCAGTTATTTTCGATGATTACAATAAAATATGGCACATAAGCTAATGCCATTAATCATCCACTACCCATGATGCATCGTAAACCATAATTCTCCATAGTAGTTATCAGTGATCAAGATAACATAATTTTCTCTTCTCTATAAAAATGGATCATAGAGGAACTTTTATAAGCTTTTTGGGCTAAAAAAATACTCGGTTGCTAAGATTCTTTCTCACTATTTTCAAAACTTTAGCTAACTTAAACATCGAAGAATTCTCTATTAGAGAATCTCTGATGATCAGACTTATCTTGTAGGTTCCAAAAAGCATTCAATCCTCCTTAGATAGTTGCCGATCACCGAACTTCACCTCGGACGAGCACCAACCATGGCACTCCTCCTCGGCCCGAAGCCTTGTGGCAACAGGATCCATCGCCAATGCCAATTATTTTACAAAAAATGCTCCAAAAATTATTCAATAAAAGAGCAATGCTTAAGCTAGCAGCCCGTTCAAATTATTTTTACACTTTTCTTTTCTTTTGGATCACACCAGCCGCTTGTGAAACTCACTTGTCCATTCCTGCTGTGACAGCAAAAATAAACATGGATTGATAAAGCAAGTGGAATGCAGTGTCATCACTCTTGTTCTATATTAATTACTTGGAGCAAAACAAGCAAAATACCTAACATCAATGGCATACTATCCAGTGACTTGCTAGAATTCAGAGGGCCGGTGTTTCTTTTCTTTTCTTAAATCAAAGGCTGCCAAACTGAAGAAAAACAAGTCAAAGGTGGAAAGCATGTAATGCCAAAATAGGTGGATAGAAAGAATCTAACAGCCTCCTGAGCTTCATATTCTAAATCTTAAGCTCATTGACATATGGAGTTTGAATAAGGCTTTAATAAAAGGATGTTTGGTAGAAAGCTAGGGTGGCATGAACCAATTGTTTAGAGTTTAGACCTTTTAATTGTAAGTTTGCCCATTATGTCTTATTTGCTGGCACGTGGAGAAGCACAAAGGAATAAGCATCATGGGAGTTTCCAGCTTTGACTTGTTTGCAGCCTTATGGAAAATCCTTTTCTTTCTTTTTTTGTCCTCGCATCAATGGATGATAGGATTAATACGTACCCTTGGAGATATATATATATATATATATATATATATATATATATATATATATATATATATATATATATATAAAATTTAATTGATGCTTTTGTTAGGAAAGCTGTCAGATATAAAAAACCTAGTGGAAATGATCTGTTATCTCTAACTTGATGCACTTTGATTGTATTAAATATATATTAAACTAAACTTAGTGGAGTCGGTGGGGTGAGGTTCTTGGCATCATCATTGTTCACAGGGGATATATCCGAGGAGGGTTCTTTGACTTGGGCGGTGAGAAGAATCTTCCCACCATGCAGAAGAGTACAAACAATGCTGCATGGACTGCAGCAAAAGAAATCATGCTGCATGAATGGGTGTGATTTTTTTTTTTTAAAAAAATATTTCATAATAAAAATTAAAAATTTGGGATGATCATAATTTTTTTATTTTTATTTTTTTTCATTTATATCCAACAATGTGAAGGAAGTTGGCCAAATTAAATTGACCCAAGGTATAATAATGATGGAATCAAATACCATGACGCTGGCATGATTGTAGTCATGGATTAACCATTCAACATCCCTCTCTATGGGGAAGGATCTAACATGCAAACCTTGCTGATCATGTCATTACCAACATATTTATAAAAAGAATTAATCTTTGTAGTTGGGTTGTCATTCACACGTGGGATGGCTACCATGTAAAAGCATGGTCAAACAAGTTGGACCTAGAGACCCTTTATCAAAAAAGAGAAGAAATTTGGCCTCTATTGGCTGGGATTAGAATGAAATAATCAATTATCTCTAATCATATTAAGAAGCAAATAAATGCCAATATCCTTAGTTTGTCATGCTAGAAAAATTAGTAACGAGCCATTCTAGAAAAATTAATAATGAGCCATGAGTTTCTTAGTCTCTCAATCACTGAAATTAGAAGTCACCAATAAAAAAAAAAAAGAAAAATAATTATTTTAACATAGTCATATGCGAACCTCTTCTAATGATGATTTAATATCTAGATAAAAAAGGATCTTTTGTTATCCCTAGAGACCTTGTGAGGGGTTTAATTAGGATCTGATACAAGTGTGCATGTCTAAGCGTTTCCAGCTTGATGCGTCTCTTCTAGGTATTGCCATTTAAGAAAACTCATCCTAGGTTGGAGATCACCTTCTTAGTAATTCTACCTGTTGGAGGTAAAAATAGTTCCCGCTGAAGTCCAGTGTATTGTCTGACCTTGATATAATGATGTTTGGAGCGATGATGTGTAGGTCCAAACTTCGGCTAAGCAACTATCTTATATCAACCAAGTTTTGGATGGTCGACCTTCAATCTATGAAAATCTGACGATCTTTGACCGTAGAACTTATCATGCTAAAGTTCGGTCGGACGATTTTGAACAGTCAAAAAAATCGCTCTTTTACTAATTTTGCTTCTTGGCCTAGGATGAATAATAAGATTCTGAGTATCAAAGCCCAGCCCATTCGATCCTACTTGGCAACAGATCTTGAGGGCAGCTAAATTACTTTACTGCAAATATCGAACTCTTTCTCGGATGAACTTCTTTCCAGTCGGGCTTCACTTAGACGGGATTTTATCTAACCAAATTTTTTCGCGATAGAGCATATCTCATTAACCTTATGCCAAGAACCACGTCTAGCCAAATTCGTTTTCAGTCAAACTTCATTTCGGTTAAATTTCTTTACTCTACTTTGGTGGATAGCGGCCGATCTTGAGGGTGGTCGAGTTTCTGTTGGGATATCAGTACACTCTAATATCACTTATTAAGAATTTCGTATCAGGATATTATGATAGAAAGAAAGAAGAAAATAAAATAAGAATACAATCAAGTACGTGGATCAGCCCAAAGACTCGCCTCCATGGGGCATACAAAACTTCACTATAAAAAAAAAGAGATACAAGAGAAGATTACCCACTCTCAACTCACGTATACAATCCTCTTAATAAGAAGTTATCCTTAACAAACTTTCTCTTGGAGATCTCCTGAAACACAGTTCGCTGCCTAGCTGTCTGTCTGAAGCTCCTGCTCCTCCTGTCTGCTGGCGCTCTCTGATCTGCTCTGAATCATGTTTTAGGTCTTGTCTAAGCCACTGCCAGGCTACACATTCTCTATCAAGTCTCAGACTACTCTAGGTCTTTTAAAGTTCTCTATTTGTGTCCAGATCAGAATCCAATCCAATTTACTGTCAAAATAGCACCCCTGACCGTCAGGTCGCGACCGCATCTCTTCCTGACCGCTTGATCATGCAATCGTGGCATCTCCTCCACATAGACCATGATAAAAAAAAGCCTATAGACCTCTTAAGGGTCTACAGAGTACATAGATCACTGGTCCAAGGTGAACCACGACCAGTCACATGCGGCCGCATGGATTGCGTGCGTGCCCATAGGGCCGCGTCCGCGGCAAGCCTACGCCCGCTGGGCTCACCAACGTTGGGTTGTACCTATGCTAGGTGCTGGGCTGCGCCCATGCACAGGGCTCGGCTGGTCCTTGCGGTGCATCAGGCTTGGCGGCCCGCTAGCCCATTACAGTCCATGGGTCCCACTTCAGTAGTCTTGCATGCTTCTTTGTATGTATCTTCACCATCTATATTTCGATTGGGATGTTCTTAGGCTTGTTGGACTTCGTTCATCGTTCTGGACCTCGCTGTGGGCTTAATATAGAAGAATTCAAGATATTTTTCTCAACAATCTTCACATCGACTCGATATTCGATCTTCATCTATCCGAGAGTTCATCTAGCGCCCCTATGCCCTAGAGCAATCATCTGCTAATCATGGATGGACAAACGTGGGAGTTGAGCTAGGCCACTCGATCCCACGTCCATCGATTACTGTGATCCTTCTGACCTGAGATCTACTCGGGATAGCCTCCTACAGTAATAAAAACTTTACTTTGCAACGTCGCATAACGTCCTTTCGAGTCTCCTGTCCCGTACTCGATCCATCTCCACTTGGAGCTTTATTTTGCATTGGGCTCCATGCCATAAGGTAGTATTCTTCATACTTTCTTTCTCTTAATATCATCCTACTGCCGTGCATGATCTTTAGGATTCCTCCATCTGCTTTTCATCTGAAGCTGGTTGAATCCAGTCTGCTCAGTGAGATTAGATTCTTCTTAAAGCTGGGTATGCATCGAACCTCATCCAACTTCTTCACTGTTCCATCATGGAACTTCATGCTGATTATTCTGCTGCCCTTGATCTCATAGCTAGATCCATCTAGCAGGAATACAGTGCTCTCACTAGTCTTCAGGGAGTCAAATAGCTCCACTCTGTAATATACATGATGGAAACAAGTAGAATCCATAATCCACTGAGAGGAAGAAGTAGATACCTCATCAATAACCAGAAAAACATCGCCATTGTCTTATGTATCGCTACTAGCCATTGCCACAGTAGCATATATTGTCCGATCTTTGAGTTCTGAATAATCCTTGACTTGATGCCTCAACTCGTTGCATTGGTAGCATTTGATCTTGCTCTGATCCCTCATCTTGGACTTGGATCGCCCACCTTGCGATCTCGTACCACTCCATCTTCTGCCGCTATCATCTTCAGTCACCATCAGTGCCGAGTTATCGCTTGAACTTGAGGCTCGATTCTTCCATTTGAGAATCTCATTTTGGAGTAGTGTAGAAGTCACATTTTCCATCTTGATAGTGCTCTTACCTATAAGAAGAGTAGTCATCGAAGACTCAAAAGAGGATGGAAGCGATGATAGCAAGACCAACGCCCTAGTCTTCTTCTCAATTTTTTTTACCAACGTTGAGAAGGTTGGTGAGGATGTTCTGAAAGTTGGATAGATGCTCTTGCATGCTTTGACCTTTATTCATCCATAGCTTGTAGAACTGTCTCCAAAGAAATAACATGTTGATGAGCGACTTCGCCATGTACAACTCCTCAAGCTTTGACCACAGTACCATCGGAGAAGTCTTACCAAGTACATGCATCACGACATCATCCACTAGGTACAAACGAATCTTCCTCATCATCTACATCTTGATCTACTTTCAATCCTTCACCTCCATGGTGGCTGGTATCTCATCGTACAAGAGAGCATCGATCAATCCATATTGGATGAGGACATTCTTTATCCTTGCTTACTACAAGGAGGAATTGCCCTTCCCATCAAATCTGTTGATCTCCATCTTGATTGCACTTGTCTTCTCCATAGTCTTCAATCTCTATCATTAATATTGCAATCCATGCTTTGATACTACCTAGCTCTGATACCAATTTGTTGGGATATTAGCATACTCTGATATCACTTATTAAGGATCTCATACTAGGATATTACGGCAGAAAGAATGAAGAAAAAAAATAAAAATATAATCAAGTATGTGGATCAGTCCAAAGATTCGCCTTCAAGGGGTATGCAAAACTTCACTATAAAAAAAAAAGAGATACAAGAGGAGATTATCCACTCTCAACTCACATATACAATTCTCTCTATAAGAAGTTATCCTTAACAAACTCTCTTGGAGACCCTCTGAAACGATCACAGTCTGCTGCCTAGCTGTCTGTCCGAAGCTTCTGCTCCTACTATTTGCTGGTGCTCTCTGATTTGCTCTGAATCATGTTTCAGGTCCTGTTTAAGCCACTGCCAAGCCACACATTCTCTGTCAAGTCTCGGATTGCTTCAGGTTTTTTAAAGGTCTCTGTCCATGTTCAGGTCGGAATCCAATCCATTGGCTATCAGATCGCAACCGCATCTCACCCGGACCGATCGATCGCATAATTGCCGCATCTCCGCCCGCATAGACTATAATAAAAAAGCCTGTAGACCTCTTAAGGGTCTATAGAGTACATGGGGCACTAATGCATGGTGAATCACGACCAGCCATGCGCGGTCGCATGGACTGCACGCATGCCTGTGGGGCCACGTTCGCACGTGCTGGGCTTACCAGTGCTGGGCCCATGCCCACATGCTAGGTCGTGCCCACGTGTAAGGCCTAGCTGGCCCACACGGTGCGTCAGGCCTAGCGGTCCGCTAGCCCATGCCAGCCCATGGGTCCCGCTTTAGTCATCTTGCATGCTTTTTCGCATGTATTTTCATCATCTGAGCTTTGATTGGGATGTTCTTGAGCTCGTTGGTCTTCGTTCATTATCCTGGACCTTGCTGTGAGCTTAATATGGAAGAATTCGAGATATTTTTCTCAAAATTCCTCCATCTCTTTTTTAGCGATTACGGATCTGGTCGCTTACATCATGCTCATTGGTCAGATAGGTTCAAATGATAAAAGGACCTCGTCAAGTTCTCAATTCAAAGTGAATAGCAGCCACTCTATGGATAATGAATCTCTGCACTCCTACAATCTGAATTTCAATCCAAAACATGCCTACTTTTGGTTGATCTCAAAGGCCGCCGAACTCCTCTCTGATTGAACTCCATTCCAGCTAAATTTCTTTATTCAACTCCAATTTGATCCATTCTGAAATAAGCGATAGCCCTCCTACAGACAGTGAGCTTCAGTACCCTGCCGGATTAGCCTTAAGTATTGGCTGAACTCCTTTGAATGGCTAGGACAGCATCACCAAGAAGCCCTGAATCTCAGCACTCATCCATCCCATCTCCCTAACAATCTTGAATCTCTGCTGCTCCGACTGAGCTCCTCAAAGCTGTCAAAGATAGCACTGGCAGAATCCAATCAACAACGAGTCTACCCTCCGCTATTTAACAATCGGATCTCCAGGCTCGGCCCACCTGACTTTGAGTCCTCCATGCCAGCATAAACCACACCAACCATTATCTGAACTCCATTAAATAAGATCTAACTGCCTACAAGTTACGATAAATGATAGTCCACTCTCCGTAACAAACTTCATATGGTCCAAACGATCCATTAGCAGATGGTTATGGCTATCACCATCAATTTGTTACGCACTTCGTTTATATAAGGGACCCTTCAGATATGCTTCTACTCTCTAAGCTCTCATCTCTACTTACATTTTCTCCTGAGTACTCCATTTTTGTTGGTCAGAAAGCTAACTTGACCGTCGGAGAATCCTGTCGGAGCCATCTATCTTCGATTTGGACTTCTTCTTGCAGGTCTCGTCAACAACCTTATCTTTATCAGCTCCAGCGAACTCCAGCATCAGTATCATTTTTTGCACTAACAAGCTTGGCACTAGACGAAGAGATTATGAGCCATTGTTCTTAAAGAAGTATCCAGTCGAATTCATCTTTTTTCTCTTCTCTCCAATTTTATAGTTCTTTTCTCTCTGATCTTTTTTGTGTTATGATAAGATGCCGCCTAAGAGAGCTTCAACCTAATGATCCACCATCTCTACTACCAGATCTCTTCTAGGTCAGCCTATTCCAACCTCATCACTGGCACCTCAACCACCACCAGCGGCTACGATAGATTTTGAGCAGTTTAACCTGCTAGTGCAGTAGGTTAAGAGCCTCACTGAAGCAGTCCAGACCATGCAGCAGCCCCCAGCACTAGTTCAGTTGGAAAGATCCTTGTCGGAATGCCAAAATCTGATGCCAGGAAGACCCATCTAGGCGAGTTGGCTACTGACTCATGGAAAGAAAAAGTAGAGAGCGAAGAGTCCTTATTCTGATCATGATTCCATCCCTAGAGAATCACTACCCTCCTCCAACTAGCCATGCTTTGAGATCCATGATTGAGATGATATTCTCAATTGGAAGCTTTAAAAAATAAATCGATGGATTGATGAACTCCGCCATGTTGCCCCCACTTGCCATTACGACATCTACACTAACCCCCTTTCTCTACTCGCATCATGCAGGAGCTCGTCCCGCCAAACTTCAAACTTTTTCAGTTTAAAAGTTATGATAGGACCACTGACTCAGTTGACTATCTCGAAGCCTTCAAGACTATGATAATACTCCATGATGCATCCGATTCCATTCTGTGCCAAGCTTTCTCCTCCATTTTGAAGAGAGCAGCAAGAAACTGATACTCGAAGTTTAAACTAGGTACCATCTTTCCTTTTGATCAGCTGAGCCACTAGTTTGTGGCTCATTTCATCAGCAGCTGATATCAGAAATGAGGTTCGGATTTCTTGTCGATATCAAGCAGAAGAAGGAAGAGTCCATTTGAGCTTATATCAACCACTTTAATACTCCTACCTTGGAGGTTCAAACTTGGACCAATCTATTGTTATGGCCGTACTAAAGGATGGCCTTTAGAAGAACGATCTCTTCTTCTCTCTAGAGAAAAAGTACCCTCCAAATTTTATCAATATGCTGGTCTGGGTAGAAGGCTAAGCTTGAGTGGAGGAAGCCTTCAAGCTGAAAGATGAAGAGATCGTAGAAGAGTGGCAAGTGGTGAAATGTCGGGTGAAGCTCGGCCACACTCTAGAACTCCTCTTAAGCATAGACAGGCCCAAACTCCACCTCGAGCATGTCGACCAAGAAGCTCAGATCGAAGGATATGGTGGAACTCTCCTCCCTAATGGTTCCATATTATGCTCCTTTGAATGCTCCTAAGACCAAAGTGCTAATGGAAATAAAGGAGTAATTATCGAGGTCGGAGAGAATGAAGACTCATCTAACTAAGTGCAATCCTAACAAGTACTGCCTCTACTATCGTGATCACGGTCATGATACTGAGGAATGTATCCAGCTCCAAGATGAGATCGAGGAGCTAATCAGGAGGGGATGACTGGATCGATTCCTCTAGCATCGATCAGAAAGAAGATCGACCAAAAGCCCTGCCATAGCTTGAACTACCTTGGAGAGATGAGCTGCAAGGAGATTGACTGGCTGGGGGAGGTCGGTGGATTAGTAGAGCTGGTGAAGAGATAGAGGATTGAAGAACCTATCGCTTTTACTAAAAAAGATGCATAGGAAGTTCAGTTCCCGCATTATGACGTGGTTATAATTACTTTAAACATTGCTGATGTTTTATTTTATGATGCATTCTCTAAAATGTCTATACCTAATAATTGCATGAGACCAATAAGCTCTCCATTAGTGGAATTCACCGATGATGCAGTGCCGATTGACGGAATAATTACTTTGTCTGTTGTGGCAGGTCGGTACCCAAGACAATCAAAGGCTCAAGTTGATTTTCTAGTAGTAAAGGCTCCTTCTACTTATAATGCGATTCTTGGCCGATCTGGCTTGAATGCATTTCGGATTGTGGTTTCAATCTATTACTTAAAGATGATGTTTTCGACGAATCATGGGTTTTGGTTACACCATTGCCTTATAAGAAGGAAAGTAAGCAGACCTCTATCCAGTGGATGGACTTGATGCCCATGATGATCTGACTGAAGAATGGGAGGAACTAATCGACGACCTTATTATAGTCCCTTTGAATGATGGAAACAAAGATCATACTGTCCAAGTTGGCTCTAACCTGAAAGAGGAAGTTAGGAAGCAGCTCGTCGCCTTCTTGCGAAGAAATACTGACATCTTTGCTTGGGTACCTATGGATCTGCCTGGGATCAATGCAGAAGTAATGGAGCATCGTCTGACTGTGGATCTCAAGTGTCGATCAGTAAAGCAAAAGAAACGCAGCTTTGCACCAGAATGGTAGAAAGCTATTGCAGACAAGATCGATAAACTTCTTAAAGCCCAATTCATCTGGGAGGTATCCTACCTGAACTGGATTGCGAATGTGGTCTTCATCAAGAAAACGAATGATAAGTGGAGGATGTGCATAGACTTCATAGACTTGAATAAAGCTTGTTCAAAGGACAGCTCCCCTTACCAAGAATTGATCAACTGGTGGATGCAACCTTCGATCATGAGCTCCTCACTTTAATGAATGCCTTCTTTGGTTATAATCAAATTTAGATGACACCAGAGGATGAGGAAAAAATTACTTTTATTACTGACCATGGTCTTTATTGTTACAGAGTTATGCTCTTTGGACTAAAGAATGCAGTCACCACCTATCAACACCTGATGAACAAGATCTTCAAAGAGCAGATCAACTGTAATATGGAGGTCTATGTAGACGACATGCTAGTCAAAAGCCGATCTTCAATAAATCATATCGCCGATCTTAAGAAGATCTTCAACACACTTCGAAGGTACAAGATGAAGCTGAATCCAACTAAATGTGCCTTCGGAGTAATCTTGAAAAAGTTCTTGAAATTTATGGTGTCAAGGCATGGCATTGAAGTAAATCTCGAGAAGATTCGAGCTATTCAAGAAATGATTGCACCAAAAATAATAAAGAAGGTTCAACGCCTGATAGGAAAGGTTGCAGCTTTGAATTGGTTCATCTCAAGGTCAGCTGAACGTTGTATGCCCTTCTTCCAAATGGTAAAAATTTCTACTAGACTTTTGAATGCCAACAAGCATTTGAAGAACTGAAGAACTATTTGAGCTCACCTCCTCTCCTTGCCAAACATGAATCTGGTGAAGAACTATTCCTATATTTGGTGGTGTCACTTGCGGCAATTGGAGCTGTCCTAATCCGAGAAGAGGCAAAAATTTAGAAGTCGATCTACTATATTGACCGTGTTCTGAGGGATGCAAAAATAAGGTATACAAAATTAAAAAAGCTAATTTATGCTTTATTGATTGCTGCTAAGAAGCTCTGACCTTACTTCTAGGGACATACAGTCATACTTCTCACTGATCAACCAATCAAGGCTGTCATCCATCAGTCTGATACCTCTAGAAGAATAGCTAAATGGATAATTAAGCTCACCGAGTTTGACATTAATTTCCAACCTCGACCATCCATTAAAGCTTAAATATTGGCCTACTTCATAGTAGAATGTACCATCCTGGATCTAGTTGAACGAGCATCAAGAAGTTGGTACCTCCAGTTCATAGCCGAACTTCACTGAAGAAAAAATAGATCTTCCTAAAGATTTCTGGGCCTTATATGTTGATGGTTCATCCAATGCCTCTGGAGCAGGCGTGGGCTTGATTATAATCAATCCAAAAGGAGTTATTACCAAATAGCACTACGCTTTGAATTTTTCATAACAAATAATAAAGTAGAATATGAAGCTTTGATCGCAGGATTGAGAGTAGCCAAAGAATTAGAAATAAATCATGTAAAAGTCTATAGTGATTCTCAATTGATGGTGGGATAAATTCATGACAATTATAAAGCTCGGGAGGAAAGCATGAAAAAGTACTTGAAAAAAGTTAGAATCTTGATCTTGGTCCTTAGCAGCTTTAATATCCAGTAAATTCCTAGAGAAGAAAATACTAGAGCCAACCTTCTCTTTAAATTAGCTATCTTGGCGCCAAATGAATTACCCTAAGAGGTTTTCTTTGAAGTTCTTCCCTGCCCAAGTTCAGAAGAGTCCTAGACAATCATGCAGGTCAATCATGAGCCTAGTTGGATCGATCCACCGATTTCATATCTCAAAGATGAAATTCTCCCTAGGGATCCTAAAAAAGCTTGAAAATTGAGAAGTCAAGCTTCCCATTATGTTCTATATGAGAATAAGTTATATAAGAGGTCATACTCCTTCCTACTTCGTAGATATCTTCGACCTTCTGAAGATGATTATGCATTGAAGGTAGTCCATGAAGGTGTATGTAAAAATCACCTTGGGGCCAGATCATTGTCTTACAAATTGCTCCATCAAGGATACTACTAGCCGACTATGCAATAAGATGCCACTAATTATGTGAGAAAATATGACCATTATCAGAGAAATGCAAATATTAAGAGACAACCAGCTACACAGCTTGCACCCTTAAGTGCTCCTTGATTGTTTGCGTAGTGAAGGATGGATATACTTAGACCCTTCTTCATGGTATTTGGACAGCAAAAATTTCACCTAGTAGCGATGAATTATTTCACCAAGTGTGTCGAGGCCAAACCTCTGGTAAAGATTACTGAAGCTAAAGTGCAAGACTTCGTTTGAAAGTTGATAGTCTATAGATTCAACTTACCTCAGACTTTTATTACTGACAATGGACACCAATTTGGAGGAGCAAAATTTATCGAGTTCTGTGAAGACCTAAACATCTTTTATCATTTTATATCAGTGGCCCACTCATGGGCAAATGACGAAGCCGAGGTAACTAACAGGACTCTACTACAAGGGATTAAAGCAAGGCTCGAAAGGATGAAAGAAACATTGGTGGATGAACTCTATCACGTGCTCTGGGCTTACAAAATCATCCAAAGGTTATCAACTGGAGAAACTCCATTCATCCTAGCTTTTGGAACCAAAGTAGTAATATCAGTTGAGCTCGGACTTCCGTCGGCACAAGTTGAAGGCTTTAGTGAATAGAACAACTCCCAAGATCTCAGAGCGAACCTCAATCTACTGAAAAAAAAGTGAGAGAAAGCCTAAATTCTAATGGCAACTTATAGACAAAAGGTGGCCCGCTACTATAACTCCAAAGTTAAGACTAAAGTCTTCAAAGTTGAAGATCTGGTGCTGCAAAGAGTAGATATCTCTCAACCATAAAATTAAGAAAAACTTATCCTAAATTGGGAAGGCTCGTATGAGATCATGAAAATTATCCGGCCAGGAACATATTATCTAAAGAAACTTGGAGGAGCTACATTTTCATGATCTTGGAACTCAAAAAATTTAAGAATGTACTATCAATAATCTCATTTCAATAAAATTTTCTTAACTTAACATCTTTGTTCTTGGTGCAAAATTATGAAAGTAGGAAATAACTCAATCGAATTTCATTTCTAAATGAAGTAGAAGGCCTCCAGTTATTTAAGATAGGAGGTTATCCTCATCATAGCGAGGATGAAGGCCTTCAGTTATTTAAGATAGGAGGTTAACCTCATTATAGCAAGGGTGATGACCTTCGATTATTTAAGATAGGAAGTTAACCTCATCGTAGCAAAGGCCTCTAGTTCTTTAAAATAAAAGGTTAACCTCGTCGTAGCATGGGTGAAGGCCTCCAGTTCTTAAGCAGGAGGTAATAGAGAGAGGCCCTCTCAACGGCTCTTTTATACCTTGGCAAGCTTGTTAGAAATAGGAGGAGGACTTTGTCCTAACAAGAAAGATAGCCCATCACGTCAGGAACAGGGGAAGCATCTCATCCTGACGTGGATGAAAACCTCCACGGGGATTGAAAGTCTTCGATTTTTAAATAGAAAAAAAAAACTATGGATATAAAGACTTCTAGCTCATAGATGCTTCAAATCAAGTTCAAAAATCTTGTTCATAAACAAGAGGGACAGATACATAAGATGCAAAACTAAAGTTATTATTTTGAGACCACGTTAACATTGGGCATGACAAGAAAATAAAGAGAATTAGCAAGTATCAAACTAAAGTGGAATACAGAAAGGTAAATGAAAGAAATATCATTGCATTAAAATTAAAGTTCATTACATAGGTCCTTAAGACCGATTATAAAGAGGAGAGAGAAGAGAGAAAAAAAGAAGATGAAGTCCTATTTAGATTTGGACTTCGGACTTCCGCCCTAGCCATCGTGAAGGAGTGCTTCAAATCTTGTACCTTATCTTCGAGCTCTCGTCTTGCTGCTAAACTCTCACTTAGTAACTTTTAGGATCTTCAAAAGTCTTCTTTAGCTTCTCTTAGTCTTTTCCTCAAAATGACTGACTCAACCTTAGCATTTTTCACAATGTTTTGTTGATAAATCATTTGAATCTTTAACTACTACAGCTCGATCTTCTTATTTTCAAAGAGCTCAGAGATGTTCCCTATCATTCTCCTCAAAGAGTTAATTTCTTCAGAATCCTTGCCTGGGCCCTATCTAGCAACCGCTTTCGAAGTCTGGCGATCTCCTTATCGGCCATCCAGACTATTTGTTGAAGCTTGGCAATTTGATCGCTCCAACCCAGCTCGTAACTCTTGTCAGCTGGTCTTGGAGCTCGAAAAATCTTTTGGGCCAATCTCAGCCATACTCTTCCCGGATGGAGGACCATGCCAAGCTTCCCTCTAATAGTTGGATTTTTTCTTTGGCCACGTTAAGTTCGACTTCGAGGAAGTTGATTTTCACGGTCAATGCCCAGGACTTCTCACTGGCGTGCTTTTTAATCTCTTCGATCTCCTCTTTCAAATGATTATTCTTCTTAGTATATTCCTTAAAATCCTTCTTGCATGCTTGGTGAAGGTGGTTAATTTCAATGGTGGCCTCAGTTTAATTCTTTTTTGACTTTTGAAGCTCATCCTCAGTTTTCTTTAGTTTCTTACTCAGTTGATGAACTTCTTTCTTTAATTTTCTATTAAAGGCCTTCAAGGAAATTCCTTGAAGTAGAGGTTCCGCCTCGACTGGAGACTGCGTTAATACACAAAACACCATGACGCAAAGGTATGGAAGAGAAAAAAATTCACTTTCATTAATCAAAATATTTTGAGTACAGAAAAGGCAGAAGAATAAAGAAAAAGTATAATTATCAAAAGCCTCCAACCTCTGGAGGGGTAGTGGTGGCCGAACTTGGTGCGGCTTCAGCAGTCTCAAGCTCTCGAGCAGGCTTGAGAGTCACAGCAGGAGGCTCGATGGGTGGTAACTCAGTAGCAATAGTAGAAGGACCAGCTTCGTCGTCAGAGGACTCCCCTCCCAAGAAGCTTAAATCAAGCTCAGAAAACTTCTTCACCACATTTTTTTGGCAGAGCTTGAACTCCTTAATAAAGGCCACTTTACCAAAGTCAACCTTTATGTCCTTCATCTCTGAGAAGGCCTTGAAGTCTCGTATCACTTGATTCTTAGCCTCTAAGATCTGCCTTGAGATCTGACTCTCCTTTTCGGCAATCTTGGCCTTGGCCTTCTTCCTCTTCTCAGTCTCTAAGGCCAGCTCCTCCTTCACCTTCGTCAAGGCCTACTCGATGTTTCAGATCGTCTCTTGAAGGCCCTTGATTTTGACCAATTTCTCCTTAAGGAGGCGATTGATCTCAGCCTGGTGTTCTTTGCGAACCTTCATCGCCTTCATCCTTTGAAGATTAATCAGAAAATGAAGTAGGTTATGCTAATGAAAGAGCATGCAGATAAGTCAAAAAAAAGAGATGAAGTAGTTACCTCGAGAAAGATCCCAAGAGAGTCCCAAGTGCATTGCTCAAAATCAAAATTGACGATCCTATCCATGACTTCGGGCAGGATGCATCCATCAATTAAAGATTTGATAACTTCTTGATTGTCAAAGGAAGAGTCTCCCCAATCCTTGTCGTCACCATTGGATCCACTGGAGTTGGCTTTGCACCGAACTTTTCTGATGGCCGACTTCTTTCTCTTCTTTTCTACTCTCTTTTTCTTCTCGGTGGGAAGTTCTGAAATTTGAACTTTGATAGGAGGACACTAGAGGCACTACGGCCTCGATAGCAGCAACAGTGTTAATGGGCGCAGTAGAGCTCGGGGCATCGATCTTTGTCCTCTTAGAGGTCTTGCTGGGTGCACCATCCTTCCTTTTATGAGCTTGGAGCTCCTTGAAAAGCTGCCTAAGTTCTTTCCAATCCATTTCTACAGTGATAAAAGAGTTACAGTTAGAAAGAAAGATTAAAAAAAAAGTAATTTATAAAATTTGGATGTATACCTGCTGGATTGAAGGGACTTAAGCCGAGATTGAACAAGATTTGATCTTTTATCAGTTTGGACAGGAGAGGAGCTCAGTAATTCCTAAATTTGCTAACTGAATTTAGATCTTGTTTTACTAACCCTGCAGCCTAGCGGATCAAATTCCTAAGGTGCCCCTAAGGAGGAAGTTCTAGCTCTAGGCTCGGACAAGAGATAAAAAGAAATTTCTCCTTCCAGTTATGAATGGAAGAAGGAGCACCCTTGAGCAATCCCTTCTTGCCGAACCATGGGAACAAATACTACCAGTCTTTAGCAGTGGGATGATGTTTAATGGCAAAGTAATTTTAGAATAAGGAGATGGTAGGATGAACTTCAGCAAAAATATACAGAGAGAGAAATCCTATGATAAATCTAAAAGAGTTTGGAACCATGGAAGCTAAGAAAATGTTTAGGAAATGAAAAAGAGCAATCACAAAAGGAGAAAGTGGAAGCCATAAATCAGCACGGAAGGCCTCCAAATACAAACAAAAATGATTCGGAGGAGGGAATGAATCTAAGGCCAATACGAACAGGGTGGTCGGTCCATGGTAAGATATCGATTCTTCCACAATTTTATCTGTGCAGAAAACGTAAGTGCTCCTATTAGTTACCAAAAGGCATTGTTGAATCGTTGAATTCAGTTGTTACATGTCTCCTGAGGATGCAATGGAGGGCCTCTTCTCTGATAAATCTGATGTTTTCATTTTTGGTGTTTTGCTATTAGAGATTCTTGGCAGCAAGAAAAGCAGAAGTTTTCATTGTGGAAACCAATCTCTAAACCTTCTTCGATACGTAAGGAATTGATGTACATTCTGATTTTCATTGGTTTTTCTTAATGAAAATTGTTCTAATTTCACAGGATTTTGATAAACTTGACATTTACTAGTCTGGGAACCATGGAAAGAAGACAACATGTTGCAGCTGATGGATCCATTGTCAGGTGACCTCTGTCATTCGGAAGGGCACTCGAGATGCATTCCGGCTCATATTCAGGAGGCACCCCATATTGGATTTTGATCAGCGATAGAACTTCAGAAGATAGAGAGCATGGGATAGTTTCGGAAATGAAAACTATACGAGATATCTCTCTAAATTCAGTTCTTATCCTAGAGATTAGGTTTTGGGAGTTTGGCCCAGACAAGCTCCTAGAACCGCTGGACTGGAAAACTTCAAAAGATATTCGGATCAAAGCAAACTTGAAAAATCCTCAAAAAATTAGAAAAAAAAAGCTATAAATTTTTGGAGAAAACCAAGGAGGAAGAGTGAACCCCTCTTCAAAGAAACCAAAAGGTCTAAAAAGCAAGAAAAAAAGTAGAGAATTGTAAGGAGAAAGTCAAGAAACTAACCTAAATCATTCGGAGATTTCGAGGAGATGGTCGAAAAGATAGAAGATGAGTGAGAGAAACATTGGTGATTGGAGAAATAGTGAAGGACGATGAACAAAATGCATAGGTCAATAGAAGGCAAGATAACAAAGAATAAGAAAACTTGAGTGAAAGTGGAGATCGGGGAAAACGATGGCACTTAAATAGTTGGAGAAAATCAAAGGCAGATATGATTGCAAAACCTCTCCGCCCAATCCTGACCTGCCATATGTCCTAATCATTATGCCTACTACTGATGTCTGACAAAGCAATTATTG
Organism: Cocos nucifera; assembly: GCA_006176705.1. Taxonomy (NCBI): domain Eukaryota; kingdom Viridiplantae; phylum Streptophyta; class Magnoliopsida; order Arecales; family Arecaceae; genus Cocos; species Cocos nucifera. The sequence goes on along the minus strand of QRFJ01000276.1, from coordinate 407,239 downwards.
CACCATATATGAAGCTCCACGCCAGATGAGTTTTCGAAGGAGATATGTCTTTTCAGGTCAATTAGTATTAAGAAAGCTTCGATGCCAACCCAGAAGAAGCCAAGATTTTTTATCTCTCAAGAGCAGAAAATCACTAAAGGACTTCGACAGTCATAGTTTTATACTTCTTTCATTCAAGCTTCGAACTCAAAAGTAGGAGAATAAGTGTTGAGAGTAAAAATAGCTTCCACCAAAGTCCAGTGGATGAAAGGAACAGTGCAGGATTTGTAGTGCTATTTTCAAAAAAGTGCAGTGCTACTTTCAAATTTTTTTAAAAAAATAGCAAAAATTATAGCAAAAATCAATTAATTACTGATCATATCATATTAATAAACCCTACATAAAAGGATCTAAACATAATATGCATGGATTTATATAGATCTGAAAAGAAAAACTATGCAGTAAATAGTTTACTACATCTACGTGTTTAGAACATAATACCTTGCACGGATAGTCGATCGCCATGATCTGATCATCATCTAGGAGGTCCGTTGGTCACAACACAGCCACACAAATGTCTGGACTCCATGGATCATCCACATGATGCTCCTGGTCCTGATCAGCTTCTCCCGAGTGCTAGTTCGACGAAGAATGCTCTTGATGGCTAGATCTGATCGAACAGTTTTGATCTTCCTCCACCATAACTTCAGATGCTCTTGATCAGTAGCAGGGGTAGAAGAGAGGATGAGGAAGCACTCCACAAAATCTTGTAAAGATTTGTCGCTCAGATCTTACAAAATCAAAATAGAAACCCTAGATCATGAACTAGGGCTGGCAGCACCCAAACCCTAGCACCAAGTTTTCTCCCTCAATTTTCTTCTTAGATTTTTTTTCTTATTTTTTTAGGCTATGGAAGAGCTCATGTACTAGAGGAAAGGAGTCTCAAAAAAAATTGTGCCCAAAAAAAAATTTAGGAATTTTATAAAGGGCACACAATAGAAGGTGGCATGGAGAAAAGATAAGATAAGGGAGTTGTTTCATTCAAATTCAAACTTTATTTGAATTTGAATGGCAACTAATCTTACCTTATCTCTCTAGAACGTGGAAAGGAGGGGCGTGAGGTCTCTTTGCATGAGAAAATATTCATGAGAAATCTTTTCTCGTGAAGAATAGAATGGCACAAATAAGGGTGATGTGACACATGTCAAGACTAGGTCAAACCAATCTTAAAACCTCTCTTCCAATTGAATCAACCCAATCCAAATTGGTCAGGCCCAATTAGACTAGATTAAACCCAACTAATTTAGGCTTAATTAGGCTTAGTTAAATCTTAATCAAATTAGAAATTAATTAAGCTCAACTCCTGATCAAATCATGGATCATACTTTCTTGGTGATTAAGTCATCTCATAACCTAATCGGATAAAACCCAATTGCATCTAATTCAATTGGATTTGATCCAAAAATAATTACTCAATCAAATTAAGTTAATTAGCAATCAAATCACTAAAAATTTTTTATAAATCTAGTGGATATCCAGACAACAGAGTCCCATCAAAATAAAACTCTTGATCAAAGAGTCCCAAACCAGTGGGATTCTTGATCTCGGTATCCAAAATAAGTGGGATTCATGATTGTAGAGTCATAATCCTCAATCATAGAGTTCTAGATAAGTAAGATTTAGAGTCCCAAAGCAGTAGGACTCTTGGTCAAAGAGTCTCAGTTTAGTGAGACTCTTGACCACAGACTCCTAGATATTGAGACTCAGTGTCCTAACCCAATAGGACTCCTGATCGAAGAGTCTCAGTCCAGTGAAACTCTTGACCATAGAGTTTCAGTCAAGTGAGACTCTTTACCAGCCATCAGATCAGGTAGGAACCTCTAATGTGTGTGACTCTGCAGATCCAAACCTAAGTCAGTAGCATAAAAATTAATTTCTGTACTAATCAAAGTGACCATCTAGCAATGGTATCCAACATCCGGATAGGTCAAATAGTCGCTATCGTAATATTCAGAACCTACGTAAATGTGGTTATTGTATAATTCATCCCTTTGACCTCTGTGCATAGGATAATTTTAGGGTTTGACTGTCAATCCTAAAAGATACATTCAAATTATGTCTCAAAGCAATTAGTCCTATGACTCCTCACAAGGAATACCCTGGCCAAGGCTTTGCTAAATTGAAATACTATTGAACACAGCTCCTAAAATCAGAAGTGGTCAATCCCATCTTGATACACGCACCGACTTCTTAAGTACTTAACTAGGCCCAGAAACCTTCCATCATTGAATTAGAAATTCAGATAGTCTAGCACCAAAGCATAGTGAGTTGCTTGAAAGTCACCATGATGATATCAAATTGGAGGGATAGTTATATCTATATTCCATCAGAGTAAATCTTGACAGCAGAAAAGCTCAAGAGTTGATCACGTTCAGTACAGATCTACCCATATATCTCATTTGCATGCTATACCAGTGTCTCAACACTCCTTGGTTACAAGGACAACTAACCTATATGGCACACAACAACCTATACTCGATAAATATTATTGTCCTAAGTAACAACGTATCATTTGATCATGAATAATTTTAAGGACTAAATAATAAATTCTTTTTTATCAAATTCTAGATAGTCCTAAAGATTTCATCACAACACAGGAGTTCATTAGAAGATAACAAAATTTATGATAAAAAATATCAAAATAAATTTTATTAATTAATAATTCATATACAAGTACAATAAGTGGCACAACCATTAACAGATTGATGATTGGCTTTGGGATACATTCCCAATAATCTTCCACATGGACTAAAGCCAATCGGTGCAGTATCTAATACCTATCTTCAACTTGAAGTCGTTAAACTCCTTCACTGCAATAGCTTTAGTGAATGGGTCGGCTAGGTTCTCCTTTTCGTTGATCTTCTGAAGGTCAATGTCATCTCGATCTATGATCTCTCGGATAAGATGATAGCGGTGTAGAATATGTTTCATCCGTTGGTGTGCCTTCGATTCCTTCATCTGAGCAATGGCTCCAAAGCTATTGCAGTAGAGCAAAACTAGACCATCAAGGAAGTGTACTACTCTGAGCTTGATGATGAACTTCCTCAGCCATATCGTTTCTTTGGCAGCATCTGATGCAGCGACATACTCCACCTCGTAAATTGAATCGACCATAGTGTGTTGCTTGAAACTCTTCCAGCAGACTGCTCCACCATTAAGAATGAATATATATCCCAATACACTCTTGCTATCATCATGATCAGACTGAAAACTCGAGTCTGTAAACTCCATAAATTTCAAGTTTGATTCACCATATACAAGCCACTAGTTCTTAGTATTTCTTAAATACTTCAGGATGATTTTAACAATCTTCCAGTAATTCTCTCCTGGATCATATGGGTATCTACTCACTACCCCTAGTGAGTATGCCACATCTGATCACATACATATCATGCAATACATTATAAAATTCACTATCGAAGCATATGGTATTCTACTTATACGCTCTCTTTCTAGAGGTGTTGTCGGACAATCCCTCTTTGAAAGAAAAATTTCATGGCCTTTCGGTAGATAGCCTTTCTTAAAATTTTTCATGCTGAACCATTTTAGCACAGTGTCAATGTACGTAGACTGAGACAATCCAAGCAATCTTTTAGATCTATCTCTATAGATCTTCATCCTTAGGATGTAGAAAGCTTCTCCCAGATCTTTCATGGAGAACTATGATGATAGTCAGATCTTTATTCCTTATAATGCAGGAATATTATTCTCGATTAAGAGAATGTCATCTACATACAATACTACGAATACTATTGTTGGACCATTAGCCCACTTGTATATGCAGAGCTCCTCTTCATTCTTAATGAAGTCATACGTTTTGATTATTCTATCAAATTGTATGTTCCAGCTCTGAGATGTCTGCTTCAGTCCATAAATGAACCTCTAAAGTCTACACACCTTAGACTCATCTACGGATGTGAATCCTTCAGGCTGTATCTTATACATCTCTTCATCCAGCTCTCTATTTAGAAAAGCTATTTTCACATCCATCTGTCAGATTTCATAGTCAAGATGGGTAGCAATGGCAAGCATAATCCGAATAAATTTGAGCATTTCTACAGGAGAGAATGTCTCATCATAGTCAATACCATAACGTTGAGATATCCCTTGCCAACCAGACAGACTTTATAGATCTTCATCTTTTTGTCTGTGCCCCTTTTCCTTTTGAAGACCCACTTACACCCTATGGGTTTTACTCCTTTGGGTGGGTCAATCAATGTCCATGCATTATTGATCTTTATGGATTTCATTTTGGATTTAATGGTCTCAAGCTATTTTTCAGAGTCTGATCTCTGCATTGCATCCATATAGGTGATTGGATCCTGATCGTTCTCATTGAGTTCAATAAGATCTCCGTCCTGGATCAAGAAATCATAATATCTATCCGGTTGATGTGGTACTCTACCAGATCGTCTTAAGAATGCATCTACAATGGGTTCTAGGTCTGATATAATCAGATCCAGCTTAAGTTCAATAACTTGTGTTTGTTCTTCCATCTTTCGTACTTCATCAAGTTCGACCTTAGGGGTATTAGTTTCTTCACCAAAAAACTTCTTTTCTAAAAAGACTGTCTTAAGGTTGACAAACACTTTTTGCTCATCAGTAAAGTAGAAGTAATATCCTTTGATTTTTTTTGGGTAACTTACAAAACTATACTTATCAGACTTAGGTCCAAGCTTATCTATCATCAAATGTTTGATATAAGTCGGACACCCCAAAATCCTAAGATGTGAGAGCACTGGTTTACGTCCTGTCCATATCTCATATGGTATTTTATTAACAGATTTACTCAAAATCCTATTTAGAATGTAACAAGCTGACTCGAGCGCATATCCCTATAGAGAGATCGACAAACCAGCAAACCTCATCATGGATCGAATCATGTCCAACAGGATCCGATTTCTTCTTTCAGACACACCATTATGTTGTGGTATTCCAGGAGGGATCTGTTGGAAGAGAATTTCATTCTTCCTAAGATATGTCAAAAACTCATTGGAAAGGTACTCATCCCCTCGGTCAGATCGAAGAGTTTTAATACTATTTCTAGTTTGTTTCTTTACCTTATTTTGAAATAGTTTGAACATTTCAAATGACTCCGACTTATGCTTTATTAAATAGATATACCCATACCTAGATAGATCATCTATGAAGATTATGAAGTAGAAGTATCCACCTTTGGCACTTGAGCTCATGGGTCCATATACATCTAAATGTACTAGACTCAGGAGTTCAGTGGTTCGTTCACCTTTTTCAGTAAAAGATGATTTGGTTAATTTATCAAGAAGACAGAACTCATAGGTCGGAAGTGATTCACAGTCACTAATCTCAAGAATTCCTTCTTGAGCTAATCTATTTATTTTGTTCTTGTTAATATAACCCAGCCTATAGTGTTAAAGAAAGACTTCGGATACATCACTAATTCTAGGGTATTTACTGAAGGATTAAACCACGTTAATAAGCATAGTTAATAAATAAATATCGTTATTCAATTATCTAATAAAAATTATAACACCATTCAAAATGATATTATAAAATTTTTTTTATTGATATTTCAAAATCATTCATGGCCAAAAGGCCTACAAAAATGACATTCAATAAAAAAGTTGGACAAAAATAGCATTCATTAATAATAACTTTATTTGAATTGATTACAAGATTCATAATTTCTAAAGCTAGAATTGAAACTTATCTTCCATCTCCAACATTTAGGAACCTCTTGTCTTGATCAAATCTCCTATTGACCTGCAAGGCCTGCATAGAATTATAAATATGATGACTTTCAGTATCTAATACCCATATAGTAGAATCAAATAAGAAAAAATTGTAAGATGTTATCATATAATTATCTTGCCCAGCAACCACTTGCTTCTTTTTTGGCCTGTTCGGATCTAGGGAGGCAATGTACAGAGGATAGTTTTTCTTTCAGTGCTCCTGCTTTTTGTAGAAGAAGCACTCTGTCTGGCTTTGATCAGGCTTGTGCTTCTTGGTCCGATCCTATGCAATTGTCCCGACATTTGGTTGCACCTTCTTGTTCTTTTTCTTGTTCTTCTTTTCTTTCTTAAAGGGTCGACGATCAGAAAAAGACCCTCTCACTACATTCAACGTCTCCTTATGGAGTTGGTGATCCTTCTCAAAGTTCTACAACAACCCCAACAAGCCATGATAGTTGACTGTAGGTTTTGTCATCATCACTACAAAAAAGGACTGCGACAACGGTTTGTAATCGCTGTTGTAGCCCAAAAAATCACTACCATAGGTTATGACAGCGGTTTTCTAACCGCTGCCATTATGGCCATCGCTGTAGCTCTATGACAGCGATTATTAGAACCACTGCTATAGATTGTCTATTGCAGCGATTTATAAATCGTTGTAATAGATCGACCTATCATAGCAGTTATGTAACCGCTGCCATAGGATATCTATAACAGCGGTTACATAACCGCTGCCATAGATAATCTATAGCAGTAATTTTATAACCGCTGCCATAGGTCTAATATAGCAGTTGGCATCGAACCTATGACAATGGTTGGCACGAATATGATAGCAATTACAAAACTACTGTCGTAGATCTTAAATAATTAAAAAACTAAAATTTTTATTTTTTTATATATTTTATCTGATAAATACAGATATATAACATAAAAAAATATAATAAATATAAAAATTATTCTAAAATTTTATTATCGAATAAAATTTATTATAATATTTTTTTAAAAAAATAAAACACATCAAAAATCTTCTAAATCTACATCATCATCGTCGTCGTCATCATCGAAAGCCAGAGCTAGAGTCGGAGCTGGAGCTGGAGTCGGAGCTAGAGCTAGATGTGGACCAATATATCCTCGAAGCTCGTGACTATAAAATGTGAATTGAGCATCGACATCACGTCTCTCACGATATCCTCCAGATGAGATGTGCGTTTTTCAACCCAATTTGCCCACGTCGTAGCATGATCTGCCCGTGCCAATGCTTCCTCAAGCTCCTTCCGACTAACGACATTGAAAGTTTATGAGAAGATGCTCGCCTCGGATCAGTTACTTATCGGCATATGTCTGAACCTGCATCGAATCCTCCTAGAGTGCTCAGGCCCCAAGACCTGACATAGATGGTCATGAAGCCCAAAGGTATCTAAGCCCTCGCTCACGAGCGCATCTAACTAATCCTATAATTATAAATTAAAATAAATTTTTTTAAAAAATACTATAATACTAATCATATATACTAATATATTTAATACTTACAAAAGTATATCCGATCGTGGCATTCATCGTCTGCTTGTCTTATCCGTGTGGCTGGATCGGAAGATCTCACTATGGCTGTGCATCACTCCATCTCTCATTAGCTATAACAAAGAACAAATTTATCAAAAAAATAATAAAAAATATGAATTTAATTTATCTAGTAAGATTTAGAATTAATTATCTCTCTATACACATGACTGGCTATAGACTTGCGGCCTAGAGTGTGCGTACTCCTGGGCTGCACGGTTCTCCCAGTTCTGACAGAAGATAGCCTAACAAATATTTAAATAAATAATAAATATTTAAATAATATTTAAATAAAACTTTAAGCATATTGAAAAATTCAAAAGTTAGAAATTTTATCTTGAACTCTTGGCTCCTCCAGTGTCTAACCATCCTCTCCTACTGACTCGGAGGACGGTCTTGTATCTAAGAAACAAGCTCCTCCGGAGTGTCTCGTCGGTGCTCGAGTCATCCTCTGTGGAGCTTGACCTTGTAACCCCGATACAACTCTCCGATCTTCTTCAGTCGGGCATCTCGAGCCCTCTCATGATCGAAAAAATCGTACCTCCTCTACATAAATTTAAAAAAAATTAGTTATAAAATTATTTTAATCAAACATATATAATATAAATATATAAAATACATAAATATAACTAAAATGCATGTGCTTACCCATATCTCCTCCCATACTCAATCTCTGACAGCAGCATCCATCAAACGCCAGTCTTTAGGCTTTACGGGAATGATGTCCGACCGCCTCACAAGCACTCTAAAAAAGGAATGCATCTCCTGCATGGTCTCTCCTATCGGCGTCCCCTCCACATCATACTACACCATCACCTGATGCTGGCGGTTCCACACGTGTGTCATACATGTGGGATCGTAAAATATTCGATTGGATGATGCACCTATAATACAAATATATAAGTGTATAAATACTATATAAAAAATAAAGTTCTACTAATATAATAAAAATGTACACTCAGATGCCTACGATGGTAGAGGCTCAGCTGTCGGTAGACTAGATATCATCGGTGGAATAGATGCTGGCGATGAAGGTTCCTGAGCAGTCGATGCCGAGATGGACGGAGTATGCTCGGACTACTACTCAGATGCAAAACTGCGCGTAACCCAGCGAGAGGTAGGGGTGAAAGCTAGATGGCATTTCGGTGCCATCGTGATCTGCAACGTTAATGAACATTAATCAATATAACATCGTGACATATCAAATTCTATTCGCTCGAAAGTCGAGCCATTTTCGTGTCTGAGACAGTCGGCTCCATGCCTGAGACATTCGGCTAAGGTCCTCCCCCAGTCGATTCGATCACGGCCTGAGTCGGCTCAATTGCATGCCATCCCCTCGATCACTCCCTCTCTCCCTCTTTCGATCTCTCTCCCTAACGACGGCGGTGAGGCCGAACCCCTCCCTCCCAGCTTTTCCATCTCTCGATCTTCCTCTCTCCCTCTCTTGATCTTCCTCGCTGATGAGGCCGGACCCCATCCCTTCCTCTCTCACTCTCTTGATCTCCCTTGCCGACAAGGCTGGACCCCATCCCTCCCAGTGATGCCAGCAAGGCCGGACCCCCTCCCTCCCTCTCTCACTCTCTCGATCTCTCTCACCGATGAGGTCAGACCCCCTCCCTCCCAATGATGACGGCGAGACTGGATCCCTCCCTTCCTCTCTTAAGTGTAGACCCATCGGGTATTCAGATTCGGATCCGATATCAGTAATTAAAATTGGGTCTAGATCTAAATATTCAGGTTTCGATCTAAACCCAATCCATTAACAGATTTAGTCCACAGCCGTCGACATGGCACGGCCCAAGGCTACCGCCACGGTACGGCCCAAAAACTACGGCATGCAGCTAATTATAATATTTATAATATTTATTATAAATATTTTATAAATTATTATAAATATATATGATTAATAAATAATATTATAAAATTAAAAAAAATTATATCTATGGTTATAGAGAGTGGGTCGCACTGAAAGCTTCAAGGGTCGCCGACGACGATGCTAGAGGAGGACGACGGCACTAGAGGTAACCTGTGAAATAAAAATAAGATAGTGAGATAAAGAAGAGAGAAAAAGAGAAAAGAGAGAGAGAGAGAGAGCATGGGCGGTCGGGGATGGGGGGCCAGGGGGAGGGGCACAAATGACGAGGAGGCCGAAGGAGGCTTTGCACTCGGTCGGGAGAGGGTCGAAATGGTGGTGGTGGTGGGGGGGTGGAGTTTCACGGGGTTGAAGGAGGAATCGGATAGGGGTTCGTTGGGGATCGAGGGAGGGTCGGTCGATGGATGGGCGGGGGGCCGAGTGAGGGTGTAGGGGGGTTCATTTGGAGGGGGTGTTTCACAGTGGGCCGAGGGACGGTCGGATGGAGGGTGGGGGGCCAGGTGGGGGGTGGCGGGTGGTGGGGAGGGGCGACCGAGGATGGGGGGCCAGAGAGGGAGGGTCAGATGGAGGGGTCGGGGGGCGGGTGGCGAGTGGTGGGGAGGGGCGGCCGAGGATGGAGGCTCGAAGAGGAGGGGGAAGGAGGGGGTGGCACGAATCGAGGGGGGAGGAGAGGCGACACCGATCGGGGGGAGGAGGGTCGACGTCGGCTGTGGGGGGAGGAGGGGCGACGCTGACTAGGGGGGAGGAGGGTCGACGTCTGCTGCGGGGGGAGGAGGGGCAACGCCGGCTGGGGGGAGGAGGGGCGACGTCGGTTATGGGGGGAGGAGCCTCATTGGCGACGAAGAGGAAGGGAAGAGAGAGAGAGAGATCGAGCACACACGTGAGGAAAGAAAAAATTTGAAAATTTTTAACTTAATCTATGGCAGTGGTTATCGAACCACTGTCATAGATCTATGGTAGCGGTTACCCAAAATCGCTGTCATAGATCTACGGCAGCGGTTCTATAACTGCTGCTGTAGATCTATAGCAGCGATTTTTGATAACCTCTGCCATAGATGAAAAATAATTTTTTTTCTAAATATTATATAATTTTAAAATTTAATGTCCATCTTCATCATTCATTATCTAAATAATTATTATTAGAGTGTCGTCGTAAAAGGTCGCCTTGATCCGATGGCCCTAGCTTCATTGATCATAAAAATTTGATTTCGACAATCGCAAATAATGATGTGATGATCTGATAGATGAAGATCTCCGATGGATTTGAAAATCTGCAATGATGATTTTGATGATGTTTCTAGTATACTATCAAAATTTTACTTCAATCGAATATCGTTATCATGATCAATTTAGTACACAATGATGTCGATCGTTAAATTAGAAACAAGCAATCAAAGGGTTAAACGACATTCGATTATACGATAATTTTTTAGTTAAATGATCTTTGTTATAATTTTAAATATTTTATATGATGATGATAGTAAAATTTAAATCATTTTCATATAAACTATTCATGTTAAGCAGATATTGCAAAAGCACGAGCATAACAACCAATGAAGTTTCAGAATGATTATCAGGAGACGTATAGTTTTAGATCATTCTTCATCTCACGAATTAAATTTTATAATCACCACTATAAAAAATGATTAAAATAGTAGCCAAGATCATTTATAAAAAAAATTATCTCATAATCGGATACTATTTGGTCCTTTGATCAATCGTTTATCATTTAATGGTCGAAATCAACCTATACTAAATTGATCAAGATAACGATATCCGATTGAAGTAAAACTTTGATAGTATGCTATAAACATCATTGAGATCATCATTGCAGGATTTTGGATCCATCGAAGGTCTCCATCTATCAGATTATCGTATTATCGTTCATGGTCATCGAAATCAAATTTTTATGATCGATGAAGCTAAGGCCATTAGATCGAGCCGATCTTTTGTGACGATACTCTAATGATAATTATTTAGATAATGAATGATGAAGATGGATATTAAATTTTAAAATTATATAATATTTAAAGAAAAAAAGAAAAAAAAATATGGCAGTGGTTACAATTAACCGCTCTCGTAAATCAAATTATAGAAATGGTTCCTACTAACTATTGCTATAGATCCAATCTATAGCAGTGGTTAATGAAAATCACTACCGTAGATACTATAGCAGCGGTTTCAAAAATCGCTGCCATAGTAAATGCTGCAATAGGCCATTTTTGTAGTAGTGCATATAGGAACCAGATCTAGGGTTTCAGTTCTAGATCTTAAAACTTTTCAAGATCAGGTAGTAAAAGATTAAAATCAATCAAAATTAATCAGGTAGATCCGATCTTATTATATGATTATTGCATGGTATTTAAATCAAAAATTAAAAATTAAATAAAAAAAATGGTTGATCATATCAACCTAGATCTATACTACATCTAATGCAGCTATAAAATAATAGATCGGATCTATTACTTGAGCAAGTTAGACGTTCTAACTTGCTGATCTGGGCTTGAGAATAAAGTCATAAGCTGCACACACGTTCGACCTCTAGGAGTCATCCACACAAATCCACGAACACGATCACGATCAGAGATCCTGATGCAGAAAATTAGTACAGTATGTTAGCACTATGCTGATCTCTCTTCGATGGTCGATCCGATGCTTTCTTCTTTAAAACTTCAATACTTCAAAATACCAAAAGAAAAAGAAGATGATTTGTGATGCTGAGACACCTCTCAAAAGCTCACAAAAAGGGAGGAAGAGATCTAGAATAAAAAACGTAGAAGAAGACCCTCTTCTTCTTCTTTGTTCTTTTTCTAGACACCCTAATTTATGTTTTTAATATCTCCACGACCCAAATAATTTTTTTTCTAATTTTTCTACACCAAAGAGATCTTCAAATGTTTGTAATTTATAAAAATTTTAGTAAAAAGTTTTCTTTAAATAAAGATATATGCAGAGTCTAAGATTGATCAAAAATCTAGATAGGAAAGTCACCAAATGGCAGGTTATTGGGGCACCCAACTCTTGGGTGCCCCCACCTTACTTTTCTGCCGTAGACCAGCAAGGGAGGGTGCAAAAAATGCCAAAGAATGCCATGAGAGAGAGAGAAAATAGGGAGGTGGTGGCATGAAAGGAAGGAAATCTTTTGGTTGACTAGGATTTTATCTCATAGAATCCTAAAGCAAAACCAACCTCCCCTTTTGACTTGGTCATCAAACAAATTTCTATATAAGAAAAAGAAAGAGAGAAGGGAGGCATGAGATTTCTTGGGGCATAGAGATTTTTCATGTAAAAATACAAAGAGAAAGGGGTGGGGTGTGAGGATTAGATGGCACAAGGAATAGGGAGTCCTAGTCACACTAGGACTCCTATTTTGACCTGGTCAAACAAGATCTTTCAACCAAATAAAAATAAGAGTAAACCAACCCAATTAAATAAGATCCTAACCCATTTAAGGACTTAATTAAATTATATTAAATTAAATTAAATTTTAATTTAATTTTTTAATTAAATTAGAAAATTAGGTTGACTCGAGTCCTAGTTAGACTAGGACTAGTTCTTTCTTGTACTTGGCTTATCCAATAAGCCAATTGGATATGATCCAATCAAGTCTAAACTAAATCTAATTAAATTATATTTAATTAAACTTAATCTCAACCTACTGGCTTAATCAAATTAAGTCAATTAGTAATCGAATTGCTAATTGATCCTCCTACAACACTTGCACTAGGTCAAACATCAATCATATTGATCGTTTAACCCTAAAATGATTCTAAATTGCTGATCAATTCGATCGAAACATGAACTCTAATGTATGTGACCTCATAGGTCCAAACTTAAGTTGGTAGCATAGAAATAAATTTTTGTATCAATCGAAGTGACCATCTAGCAATGATACCCTACGTTCAGATAGGTCGAAGGTATAGAACACCATCTTCAGAATCCATGCGGATATAATTTTCATATAATTCATCTCCTTGACCATAATGCTCATAGGATACCTCAGAGCCAATTGTCAACTCTGATCAGGTTATCCATATTGTATTTCAAAATATCAAATTCATCTGATGGATTATCCTGGCCAAGATTTTGCTATATTGAAATATAGTGATACATTCTTCTCCAACTCTTGGAGTGGTCAATTCCATTTTGATCACACTCCGACTTTGCAAGTACTTGACTATGCCCAGAAGCCTTTAGTTGCTGAATTAGAAATTCAATTAGTCCGGTATCAAAGCATGGTGAGTTGCTTGCAAGTCACTGAGGTGATCTCAGATCTAAGGGATACTTATACCTATATCCCATCAGAGACATTCTTGACAACAGAATACTCTAGAGTTGATCACGTTCGATGACGATATATCCATACATCTCATCTGTATGCCATACCAGTGTCTCCACACTCCTTGGTTAAGAGGATAACCAATCTATATGGCATATAGCGATCTATGCTCGATAGATGTTGTCGTCCTAATTAATAGCCTATCATTTGATCGTAAATAAATTTAAGGACTAATCGATAAATCCTCTCTTTATCGAAACTAAATAGTCCTAAGGACTTCATTACAATAATGGAGTTCATTAAAATATGTAAATTTATGATGAAAAAGATGCCAAAAATTTTTTATTAATTAATAAATTAATTATAATATCTCTACCATCAACAGACCGACGATTAACTTTGGAACGTAATTTTTAATAACTCCCACTTATCCTAAAGCTACTCGGTACAGTATCTAATACCCATCTTCAACTTATGATTGTCGAACTCCTTGATTGCCAGGGCTTTAGTGAAGGAATCGGCTAGGTTCTTCTTTCTGTCGATCTTCTGAAGGTTGACATCACCACGATCCATGATCTCATGGACCAAATGGAAGTGGTGCAGAATATGCTTTGTCCACTGATGTGCCTTCGATTTCTTTGCTTGAGTTATGGTGCTAGTGCTGTCGCAGTAGAGCGGGACTGGACCATCAATGGAGGGTGCTACTCTAAGCTTGATGATGAACTTTCTCAGCCACATAGCTTTCTTTGCTGCATCTGATGCTGTCATGTACTTTGCTTCGCAAACAGAGTCTGCCACTGTATGCTGCTTGAAATTTTTCTAGCAAATGGCTCCACCATTTAAAGTAAAGATACCCTAATACATTTTTACTGTCATCATTGTCAGATTGAAAGCTAGAGTCTATAAACCCCACGAGTTTCAGATCTGACTCACCATAAACCAACCATTATTCTTAGTATTTTTCAAATACTCAAGGATGGTTTTTACCACCTACCAGTGATTTTCTCCAGGGTCAGTTTGATATCTACTCACTACTCCTAATGAGTATGCCACGTCTGATCTCATACATGTCATTGCAAACATAATAGACCCCACTACCGAAGCATATGGGATTCTACTTATATACTCTCTCTCTTTAGGAGTTGTCGGACAATCCTTCTTAGAGAGAGAAATTTTTTGGCCTATCGGGAGATAGCCTTTTTTGGAATTCTCCATGCTGAACCTCTTCAGCATAATTTCTATGTACGTGGATTAGGATATACCAAGCATCCTTTTAGATCTATCCCTATAGATCTTCATTCCAAGGATGTAGGATGCTTCACCCAAGTTCTTTATGGAGAACTGTGATGACAACCAGATTTTTATTTCTTGTAGTATGGGGATGTCATTTCGATTAAGAGAATGTCATCCACGTACAAAATAAGGAATACCAATGCTGGATCATTTGTCCATTTATAAATGCAGGATTCTTCTTCATTCTTAACGAAGCCATACGTTTGGATCATTTTATCAAAACACATATTCTAACTTCGAGATACTTGCTTTAATTCATAAATGGATCTCTGAAGCCTGCACACCTTGGACTCATCTGTGGATGTGAACCCCTCAGGTTGTATCATATACACCTCTTCGGTTAGCTCTCTATTTAGAAAAGTCATCTTTACATCCATCTATCAGATCTTATAGTCCAGGTGGATAGCTATTGCAAGCATTATTCGAATGGATTTAAGCATTACCACTAGAGAGAATATCTCGTCATAGTCAATACCATAACATTGACGGTACCCCTTGGCAACCAGACGGACTTTATAGATCTCCACCTTTTCGTTTGTGCCTCTTTTCTTTTTGCATACCCATTTACACCCAATGGATTTAACTCTTTCAGGTGGGTCAACTAATGTCCATACATCATTGACCTTCATGAAATCCATTTTGAATCTCATGGCTTGTAGCCATTTCTCATAGTCGAATCTCTGCATCGCATCCATATAAGTGATTGGGTCTTCATTATTCTCATCAAGTTCAATGGGATCACCATCCTGGACCAAGAATCCATTGTATCTATCCAGATGATGCGGTATTCTATCGGATCGTCTTAATGGTGCGGGTTCACTAGGCTTCAGATCTGATCTGATTAAATCTGACTTAGGTTCAATATTCTGTGTCGGACTTTCTACCTGTTGAACTTCATCAAGTTTAACCTTAAAAGCAATAATTCCTTCACTAAGGAATTTCTTTTCCAAACAGGTTGTCCTAAGGCTGACGAACACCTTTTGTTCATCAGCATGATACAAATAGTATTCTTTGGTCATTTTTGGGTATCCTATAAATGCGCACTTGTCAGACCTAGGTCCAAGTTTATCTGTAATTAATCATTTGACATAAGTCGGGCACCCTTAGATCCTGAGGTGTGAAAGTGCTGGCTTACGTCCTGTCTATATCTCATATGGAGTTTTAACCACAGATTTACTTGGAACCCTATTTAAAAGATAGCAAGCCAATTTGAGTGTATATCCCAAAAGGGATATCGGCAAGTTAGCAAAACCCATCATGGAT
This sequence comes from Cocos nucifera, assembly GCA_006176705.1. Classification (NCBI taxonomy): domain Eukaryota; kingdom Viridiplantae; phylum Streptophyta; class Magnoliopsida; order Arecales; family Arecaceae; genus Cocos; species Cocos nucifera. The sequence continues at coordinate 391,224 of QRFJ01000276.1, read as the reverse complement.
TGGATCATGTCTAACAGAGTTCGATTCTTCCTTTTAGATACACTATTATGCTATAGTGTTCCTGCAGAAGTCCATTGGGAGAGAATTTCATTCTCTTCTAGATGTGAGAAACTCATTAGAAAGGTATTTTCCTCCTCGGTCAGACCGAAGAGTTTTAACACTCTTTCGAATTTATTTTTCTACTTCATTTTAGAATCGTTTGAACATTTCAAATAAATTCAACTTATGTTTCATCAGATAGACATATCCAAATCTGGATAGATCATCTATGAAAGTGATGAAGTAGACATATCCACCTTTGGCACTAGTATTCATTGGTCCACATATATCAGTATGTACTAGTTCTAAGAGTTCAGTGGCTCTCTCATCTTTTTCGGTAAAAGATAACTTAGTCATTTTACCAAGAAGGCATGATTCACAGGTTGGAAGCGATTCACAATCACTAAGTTTGAGGATACCCTCTTGAGCCAACCTACTTATCTTGTTCTTATTTATATGATCCAGCCTATAGTGTCATAAATAGATATCTGTCACATTATCTAATCTAGGATGTTTGTTGGTTGAATAGACTACATTAACAGGTTGTGATAATATATATACACCATTATTTAATTATCCATAGAAAGCAGTAATACCATTCACAATGACATTACAAACTCATTTTTTTATTAAAATTTTATAATTGTTTATGGCCAAAAGACCTACAGAAATGATATTTAAAAAGAAATTAAGATAGAAATGAAAATCACTAAGAACAATGGTTTGAGATTTAAATATAAGTTTCAAAATTTCTAAAGCTAGAACTAAAAACTGGTCTTCCATCTCTAACGTTCAGAAATCTCTCGCCTTGTTCGAATCTTCTACTAACCTACAATCCCTACAACGAATTGTAAATTTGATAAGGGCTTTTGGTATCCAATACCCGGTCAGTAATATCACACATAGAGAAATTGCAAGGAGTTATCATATAAATACCTTGCCTAGCAATAGCTTGCTTCTTCCTCTGCCTATTCGGATCCAGGAAGACAATGTACTGAGGATAGTTCCTCTTCCAATGCCCCCGCTTCTTGCAGAAGAAGCATTCGGCTTGACTCTTATCGGGCTTGGTTTTTTAGATCTGAGTCTGTATAGATGTCCTAGCCTGAGCGTGCACCTTCTTGGCTTTCTTCTTCTTGTTCTTCTTCTCTTTTCCAAAGGGTCGAGAATAAGAAGATGAACCTCCCACTAAGTTCACCGACTCTTTATGGAGCTGGTGATCCTTCTCAAAGTTCTAAAAGAATCCTAGTAACCCATGGTAGTCAACTTCAAGCTTTAACATTCTATATTATGTAAGGAATGGGAGATAAGACTTGGGCAGGGAGTTCAGTATTGCATCTTTTCTAAGTTGTTTGTGCAAGAAAAAGCCAAGCTTGTTCAAGCGCTCTATCAGCTCGATCATGTACAGTACATGATCAGTGACAGAGGCTTCATCCCGCATTCTGACATTGAAGATGGCGCAACTAGTCTTATGCCTTTCAACATTATCGGATGTGCCAAAAGAATCCTCCAATACTTGGAGTATTTCATTTGGCTGAGTTGTCTCAAACCTACGACTGAACTCGTCGCTCATCACAGCCAGCATAATGCTGCGCACCATGATTCGATCACTGAGCCACTTCTGATAAGTGTCTCTGACTGTTCCACGTGCATTGGTAGCTAGCTCCTCAGATACAGGATCCATTAGCATATATAAGATCCATTCATGCTTCAGGACAATCTTCAACTTTCGGTATCAGCTATCGAAGTTGAGTCCCACCAACTTATCATTATTCAATAATGATCGGAGCGATAGAAAAGTAGCCATATCTGCACAAAGAAAAAACATAACCTAATTAGTAATTGATTTATTAAACCTAGAGATTTGGACTTTAATTAAAAAGATCTTCCACTATTTTATTCGAATTGGTAGTCTCTACCTCCAATTCGAGGAATTATCTTAATTTCTTAGTGGATACTAGAATCCATATAGATTGTACATAAGCCCATCTTTGGCTGGCCCATCCATGTACATCTAAGGGTAGGTTCATAACCAATTGTTTCTCCAAATAATTTTTAGTAATTAAATTTTATCCCAAGCCCTAATCAGTTGGCTTTGGCCTTCTCAGAAAAGGGTCCAGTTAGGTCCAACCATTAACATGACCATACTTGGCCCATCCAACCAATGAATGATCAGGCCCAACTTTGGTTGGCCCACCTGACCACCATTTAGAAAGATGTATCCAAGAGATCATATAATGAATGATAATTCCATCAACCGATAAGCACCAGGCCTTTGGGCCTCCAATGATTATCCAACTGATGGACCCATTATCATCCACTTTAATGGGAGGCTATGATCCAGTTATCATATAACTATTTTATTTTAGGACCTAATAATTTTAGAGGATTTATTTATAGAAGTGAGTAGGTCAGATTAACCAGCTTGTCATGATTCTCCCACTGGCTTCACCAAGTTAGCTTAAAGGAGACCACTAATAGGCTGGTCTAGGAGCACCTAAATCAGTCAACACTGATTTACCTAGCTGACATGGGTTCAACTCAAATTAGTCAAGTGATCTGATCAAAACATCAATCTCACCAAGAAGGCCAGGTAAGTTGAGATCGGTGGAAGGGATCTGCCAAAGCTTGCCTTAGACACCATCAAAAATGGTCAGGTAAGCGGGCTCACCGATTGTATGTGCCAAACTTACCTTAGACACCAACTGGTTTAATTAGTCTTGATTAGATCAACCTAATAGTTCGAGCTAGACCTCTTAGCCAAGAATCAAGTCCATTTGGTTCTTGTTAAAGACATGGACTTGACCAACTATAACTATTGTAATTGATCTAGAGAATCCTTGATCTAATCTAAGACAATAATTGATTAGATTTAGTCAATTCTCTAATTAAGTCTATTCTTTAATCTAACCTTAGGTCTAACCCAATTAATGGACCTAATTCTCACTAACCCATTAACCCAATGTGTTATGATTCGTGTGATAGAATCTTTAATTTATAATCCTAGAACCTAATCAAACAACTTCTTAATTCTTAATTAAGTTTTGGACTGAGGATTAGGGTTTGGCTTTTCAAAAATAATTTTCATGTTTGTAAAATATTTTTATAACATAGTTCTATCAACCAAGTTGCATGTTTGATTCATAATCAATTTATAAGTAAAATAAACATATAACTACTTTAGATCTAATTAAAATAGGTTCATATAATTGAAATAGTTTCAATAATAATTAATCATAAATCTTCCTAGATCAAATCTAACATATTTATGATGATTAAAATTAGATTAAAATATTTTTAATTAAATCATAAAATTTTTTAGATCTAATCTAAAATTTTATGATTAATATTTTAGATTAGCACGTACTAGGATAACCTATTCACTGTAAGGGATAAACCTTACAGCATGACAACCCTATGATAGTTCGTGCAATCTAAAATATTTTATTTTTAAATCTAAAATTATTTTAAATCTATTAAAATAAAATTAGATCAAATCTAATAAATTTATGATTAGAGTTAGATTATCATGAACTAGGATAACTTTTTCACTGTATGGGGTAAATCTTATAGCAGGATAATCTTTTGGCAGTTTGTGAGATCTAAATTTTTTTAATTTTAGATTTAATAATTAGATTATAATTAAATTTAATCTAAAAAATAATTTAAATATGCATAAAAATCATGTAATAAGAATCTAGGCTTTGATACCAATTGTAGGAACAAGATCTAGGATTTCAGGACTAGATCTTGAAACTTTTTCAAGATCAGACGGTGAAAGATTAAAATTAATCAAAATTAATTTAAAATATTCTAGATCTAAGATCTTATTATATAATTATTTTATGATATTTAAATCAAAAATTAAAAATTAAATAATAGATTGATGATATCAATCTAAATCTATACTACATCTAATGCAGCTATAAAATAACAGATCGGATATGTTACCTAAGCAAGTTAGATGTTCTAACTTGCTGATCTGGGCTTAAGGATGAAGTCACAAGCCACACATGCATTCGGCCTCTAGGAGTCATCCATGCGAGCCCACGAATACGATCAGAGATCCTGATGCAGAAAATCAGTATAGTATACTAGCACTGTGTTGATCTTCGACGATCGATCCAATGCTTTCTTCTTCGAAACTTGGATACTCCAGAATATCATAAGAAAAAAAAAAGATTTGTGATGCTGAGACACCTCTCAAAAGCTCACAAAAAGGAAGGAAGAGATCTGGAACAAAAAACCTAGAAGAAGACCCTCTTCTTCTTCTTTATTCTTTTTCTAGACATTCTGATTTATATTTTTAATATCTCCATGATCTAGATGAATTTTTTTTTTATTTTTCTACACCAAAGAGATCTCTCAAATATCTACAATTCAAAAAAATTTTAATAAAAAAATACTCTTTAAATAAAGAGATATGCAGAGTTTAAGATTGGTCAAAAATCTAGACAGAAAAGTCACCAAATGGTAGGTTGTTGGGGCGCCCAACTCTTGGGTGCCCCCACCTTACTTTTCTGCTGTGGACCAGCAAGGGAGGGTGCAACAAATGCCAAAGAATGTCATGAGAGAGAGAGAGAGAAAAAATAGGAAGATGGCGGCATAAAAGGAAGGAAGTCTTTTGGTTGACTAGGATTCTATCTCATAGAATCCTAAAGCAAAACCAACCTCCCCTTTTGACTTGGTCATCAAACAAATTTTCATATAAGAAAAAGGAAGAGAGAAGGGAGGCATGAGATTGCTTGGGGAATGGAGATTTTTTTCGTAAAAACACAAAGAGAAAGGGGTGGGGCGTGAGAATTAGGTGGTGCAAGGAATAGGAAGTCCTAGTCACACTAGGACTCCTACTTTGTCCTGATCAAACTAGATCTTTTAACCAAATAAAAACAAGAGTAAACCAACACAATTAAATAAGATCCTAATCCATTTAAGAATTTAATTAAATTAAATAAAATTTTAATTTAATTTTCTAATCAAATTAGAAAATTACGTTGACCTGAGTCCTAGTTAGACTAGGACTAGTTCTTTCTTGCACTTGGCTTATCCAATAAGCTAGTTGGACTTGATCCAATCAAGCCCAAACCAAATCTAATTAAATCATATTTAATTAGACTTAATTTCAACCTATTGGCTTAATCAAATTAAGCCAATTAGCAATCAAATTGCTAATGAATCCTCTTGCAATACTTGAACTAGGTCAAACATTAACCGTATTGATCGTTTAACCCTAAAATGATTCTAAATCACTAATCAACCATCCGATCGAAATATGAACTCTAATGTATGTGACCTCATAGATCCAAACCTAAGTCGGTAGTATAGAAATAAATTTTTATACCAATCGAAGTGACCATCTAACAATGATATCCGACGGTCGAATAGGTTGAAGGTGTAGAACACTATCCTTAGAACTCATACGGATATAGTTTTCATATAATTCATTCCCTTGATCATAATACTCATAGGACATCTCAGAGTTTAACTATCAACTCTGATCAGGTTGTCCATATTGTATTTCAAAATATCAAATCCATCTGATGGATTATCCTGGCCAAGGTTTTGCTATATTGAAATATAGTGATACATTCTTCTCCAACTCTTGGAGTGGTCAATTCCATCTTGATCACACTCCAATTTCGCAAGTACTTGACTGTGCCTAGAAGCCTTCTGTTGTTGAATTAGAAATTTAGTTAGTCCGATACCAAAGCATAGTGAGTTGCTTGTAAGTCACTGAGGTGATCTCAGGTCTAAGGGATACTTATACCTATATCCCATCAGAGACATTCTCGACAGTAGAATGCTCTGGAGTTGGTCACATTTAATGATGATGTACACATACATCTCACCTGTATGCTATACTAGTATCTCCACACTCCTTGGTTAAGAGGACAACCAACCTATATGGCATATAGTGACCTATGCTCGATAGACGCTGTCGTCCTAATTAACAGCCTATCATTTGGTCGTGAATAAATTTAAGGACTAATCAATAAATCCTCTCTTTATCAAAACTAAATAGTCCTAAGGACTTCATCACAATAATGAAGTTTATTAGAAGATGTAAATTTATGATGAAAAAGATGTTAAAATTTTTTTATTAATTAATAAATTAATTATAATATCTGAACCATCAACAGACTGATGATTAGCTTTGAGATATAATTCGCAACATGTCATTCTAAAATGAGTCAGGAAAGAGAGGAAGAACTTGGGCAAGGAATTAAGGATCGCATCCTTACCGAGCTGCTCATGTAGGAGAAAGCTCAATTTGCTAAGGCGCTCAATCATCTCGATCATGTACAATACATGATTAGTGACTGAGGCCTCGTCCCTCATCCGAGCATTGAAAATGGTACAACTTATTTTGTGTTTTTCAACATCATCAGGCGTACCAAAGGAGTCGTTCAATATTTGAAGCATCTCCTATGGTTGGGCATTTCGAACCTACGACTAAACTTGTCGTTCATTGCTGCCAGCATTATACATCGAATGGTGGTGCGGTCGTTGAGTCACTTCTGATAAGTATCTCGTACCGCTCCTGGAGCTGGCTCCTTAGGTGTTAGATCCGTTACTATATAAAGGATCCGCTCATGCTCCAGAATGATTTTCAACTTATGATACTAGCTATCGAAGTTGGGTCTTATTAATTTGTCATTATCTAATAATGACCGGAGCGATAGGTTAGTGGCCATTTTTGCACAAAAAAAAAATCAAACCTAATTAGTATATGAATTAATTATCTTAAAGACTTGGACTTTAGTCTAAAGGTTCTTCCACTATTTTATATGAATTAGTAGCCTCTACCTTCAATTTGAGAAATTACTTTAATTTCTTAGTGGGTACTAGAATCCACATAGACTACACACGAGCTTAACTTTGGTTGGTCAACCCATGTGCATCTATGGATAGATTCAAAATTAATTATTTTTCTAAACAACTTCTAGTAATTTTGATTTTGCCTCGGAGATCTAATTAGTAGGCTTTGGCCTCCACTAAAAAAGTCTGATTAGGTCCAACTATTAACATGACCATATTTGATCTTATCTAACCAATAAATGATCAAGCCTGACTTTGGTCAGCTAACCTAACCACCATCAGAAAGACTTAACCAAATTATCATTTGATGAATGATAATTTCATTAGTCAATAATCACCAGGCCTTTGGGCCTCCAATGATCATTATACTAATGAACCCATTATCACTCAACTTAATAGGAGGCTATGATTTAGTTATCTATATAACTATTTTATTTTTAAGGATCTAATAATTTTAGAATATTTAATTAACATATTTTAAGAAGAAAAAAAAATTCAGCGAGCTAATTTTGATCTTTCCACTGACTTCACAAAGTCAGATTAAAATGGATCTAATCTAAGCTGGCATTAGGAGCACCTAAATCAGTCAGACTGATTTACCTAATTAACATGGGTGAGCCTAAATTATCAAGTGATCCAATCAAAATCTAACTTATCAGGATGGCCAAGTAAGTGAGATCAGTGAAAGGGATATGCCATTAACTCGTCAAAGATCGAATCAGTGCGAGTAGCTTCTAATTAAAAACTACTGATCTGGTCTGTCAGACTTATCTTAGACACGATCTGGTTTATTAGTTTTAATTTGATCAACCTAGTAATTATGGGTTCGACCACATAGCTATGAATCAGATCCATTTGGTCCTCATTAAAGGCATGGACTTGATCAACTATAACTATTATAATTGATTCTATAGAGTCATTGACCTAATCTAAATTAACATTTAATTAGATTTGATCAATTACTCTAAATTAGTCCATTCTTTACCTAACCTTAGGTCTAACCCAATTAATGGACCTAATTCAACTAACCCAATAACCCACGTTTTATGATTGATGACTTAGAATCTTAATTCATAATTCTAGATACTAAATCATTATACTTAATTTTAATTAAGTTTATGAGCTGAGAGTTAGGGTTTGGCATTTTGAAAATATTTTTTAAAATTTTGAAAGGTTCTTTATAATTTAGTATTATTTACCAATTGAGTCAACTCACTTTAAAATTAAATCGGCTCAATTCACAAATAACACTAGTTGTAGGGTTTAATCTGAAACTATGTACACTACATAATACTAAATCATGAATCAAACATTAGATCCTATCTAAATATGCATTTATGATCAAAAATTAGATTAAAGCTTAATTTAATTAAATTATAAAAATATTAGATCAGATCTAAGGTTTTACGATTAACTATTTAGATCAGCAATATACCATGACAATCTTTTCACTATAGGGGATAAATCCTATAATAGGACAACCTTCAGTCCATGCGATCTTGATTTTAATTTTTAGATCTAATTAATCATATTATTAGATTAATATTTAGATTAAATCTAAATTGTCAATCTAAATATACAAGCATATTATCTTTAGCGAACCATCGCTCTGATACCATTTGAAGAAAATAGTGCAGGATTTGCAGTGCTACTTTCGAAATTTTTTTTAAAAATAATAAAAATTATAGCAAAAATTAATTAATTACTAATCATATAAGATTAATAAACCCTATATATAAGGATCTAAACATAATATGCATGCATTTATATAGATCTAAAAAGGAAAACTATGCAGTAAATAGTTTACTACATCTACATGTTCAAAACATGATACCTTGCGCGGATAGTCGATTGCCATAATCTAATCATCATCTAGGAGGTTTGCTGGTCATGATGCAGTCACACAAATATCTAGCCTTCATGGATCATCCACACAAGGCTCTTGGTTCTGATCAGCTCCTCTCAAGTGCTAGCTCGATGAAGAATGCTCCTGACGACTAGATTTGATCAAACAATTTCGATCTTCCTTCATCGTAACTTTGGATGCTCCAAATCAACAGTAACGATAGAAGAGAGGATGAGAAAGCACTTCACAAAATCTTGTAAAGATCTAACGCTCAGATCTTACAAAATCAAAATAGGAATCCTAGATCATGAACTAGGGCTGCGCAGCATCCAAACCCTAGCACCAAGTTTTTTCCCTCAATTTTTCTTCTCAATTTTTTTTTCTAAGTTTTTTTAGGCCATGGAAGGGCTCATGTACCAGAGGAAAGGAGTCTCAAAAAAACTTGTTTCCAAAAAAAATTCAGGAATTTTATAGAGGGTGCACAAGAGAAGGTGACATGGAGAAAAGGTAAGATAAGGGAGTTGTTTCATTTAAATTCAAACTCTATTTGAATTTGAATGGCAACTAATCTTACCTTATCTCTCTAGGACGTGGAAAGGAGGGGCGTGAGCCCTCTTTGAGTGGGAAAATATTCATGAGAAACTTTTTCTCATGAAGAATAGAATGGCGTAAACAAGGATGATGTGACACATGTCAAGACTAGGTCAAACCAATCTTAAAACCTCTCATCCAATTGAACCAATCTAATCCAAATTGGTCAGACCCAATTAGACCAGATTAAATCTAATTAATTTAGGCTCAATTAGGCTTAGTTAAATTTTAATCAAATCAAAAATTAATTAAGCTCAACTCCTGATCAAATCATGGATCATACTTCTTTGGCGATTAAGTCATCTTATAACCTAATCGGATCAAATCCAACTGAATCTAATTCAATTGGACTTGATCCAAAAATAATTACTTAATCAAATTAAGTTAATTAGCGATCAAATCACTAATAAAACTTCTCATAAATTTAGAGTTTAAATCCAATGGGTGTCCGGACAATAGAGTCCCATTAAAATGAAACTCTTGATTGAAGAGTCCTAAACCAGTGGAACTCTTGATCCCGGTATCCAAAATAAGTGAAACTCATAATTGTAGAGTCATAACCCTCAATCATAGAGTCCCAGATAAGTAGGATTCAAAGTTTCAGAGTAGTAGGACTCTTGATCGAAAAGTTTCAGTTTAGTAGGACTCTTGACCATAGACTCCTAGACATTGAGACTCAGTGTCCTAACCCAGTAGGACTCCCGATCGAAGAGTCCCAGTTCAGTGGGACTCTCGACCATAGAGTTTCAGTCGAGTAAAACTCTTCACCAGCCATCAGATCAGATAGGAACCTCTAATATGTATAACTCCATAAGTTCGAACTTAAGTCGGTAGCATAGAAACCAATTTCTATACTAATCAAAGTGACCATCTAGTAATGGTACCCGATGTCCGAATAGGTCAAATAGTCACAATCACAACATTCAGAATCTACGCGAATATGGTTACCGTATAATTCATTCTTTTGATCTCTGTGCACATGATGACTTTAGGATTTGACTGTCAATCCTAAAAGATACATCCAAATCCTGTCTCAAAGCAATTAGTCCTGTGACCCATAACAAGGATTACCCTAGCCAAGGCTTTGCTAAATTAAAATACTATTGAATATAGCTTCTGAAATCAGGAGTGATCAATTCCATCTTGATATATGTATTGATTCTTCAAGTACTTAACTATGCCCAGAAATCTTTCATCACTGAATTAGAAATTAAGGTAGTCCGGCACTGAAGCACAGTGAGTTGCTTGGAAGTCACCATGGTTATCTCAGATTGGAGAGATAGTTATATCTATATTCCATCAGAGCAAATTTTGACGGTAGAAAAACTCTAGAGTTGATCACATTCAGTGTAGATATACCCATATATCTTACTTGCATGCCATATCAGTGTCTCAACACTCCTTGGTTACGAGGACAACCAACCTATATAGCACATAACGATCTATACTCGATAAACATTATCGTCCTAAGTAATAACGTATCATTTGATTGTGAACAATTTTAAGGACTAAACGATAAATTCTTCTTTGTCGAATTCTAGATAGTCTTAAGAATTTCATTACAACATAGGAGTTTATTAGAAGACAACATAATTTATGATGAAAAATATCAAAATAATTTTTATTAATTAATAATTTATATACAAGTACAATAAGTACAATAAGTAGCACAACCGTCAACAGGCTGATGATTGGCTTTGGGACACATTTCCAACAGTGGACTGTATGACCTTGATATAATAATGTTTGGAGCAGTGATGTCTAGATCCGAACTTCGACTAAGCAGCTATCTTGTATTAGCCAAGTTTTGGATGGCCGACCTCTAATCTATGAAAATCTGATGATCTTCTTAGCGATGACCTCTGACTACAGGACTTATTAAAAGCATGCTAAAGTTTGGCCGGACGATCTTGAACAATAAAAAGAATCGCCCTTTTACTAATTTTGCTTCTTGGCCCAGGATGAATAATAAGGTTCTGAGTACCAAAGCCCAGTCCGTTCGACCTTGCTTGGCAACATTTCTTGAGGGCAGCTGAATTACTTTACTGCAAATGTCGAACTCCTTCTCGGACAAACTCTTTTTCAGTCGAGCTTTGCTTAGTCGAGATTTTATCCAACCAAATTCCTTCACGATAGAGCATATCTCATTAACTTTACACCAAGAACCCCATCCAGCCAAATTTCTTTTCAGTCAAACTTCATTCTGGTTGAATTTCTTTGCTCTACTTTGGTGGGTAGCGGTCGATCTTAAGGGTGGCCAAGTTCCTCCATCCCCTTTCTAGCGATCATGGATCTAGTTAGCTTATATCATGCTCATCGATCGGATAGGTTCAAATGATAAAAGGACATCGTCAAGTTCCCAATTCGGAGTGAATAGCAGTCACTTTGTGGATAATGAATCTTAGCACTTCTACAATCCGAATTTTAGTCCAGAACATGCCTACTTTTAGTCGATTTCAAAGACAACCAAACTCCTCTCCGATTGAACTCCATTCTAGCTGAATTCTTTTAGTTAACTCCAATTCGATCCTATTCCAAAATAAGCGACAGCTCTCTTGCAGACAGTAAGCTTCAGTACCCTATTGGGTTAGCATTAAGTATTGGTCGAACTTCTTTGAATAGCTAAGATAGCGTCATGAAGAAGTCCTGAATCTCAGCACTCATCCATCCCACCTCTCTAATAATCTCGAATTTCTACTGCTCCGGCCGAGCTCCTCAAAGTTGTCAAAGATAGCGCTGGTGGAATCCAACCAACAACGAGTCCACCCTCCGCCATTTAATTGTCCGATCTCCAAGCTTGGCCCACCCGACTTTGAGTCCTCCATGCCAGTATAAACCACTCCAATCGTTATCTGAACTCTATAAAATAAGATTCAACTACCTACAAGTTGCGACAAATGACAGCCTACTCTCCATAACAAACTCCATGTAGTCCAAACGGCTCACTAGCAGATGGTTATAGCTATCACCATCAATCTGTTATGTACTCCATCTATATAAGGGATCCTTCAGATATGTTTCTGCTCTCTAAGCTCTCATTTTCATTTATATTTTCTCCTGAGTACTCCATTCTTGTCGACTAGAAAGCTAATTTGACTGTCGGAGGATTCTGCTAGAGCCACCCATCTCCGATTTGGACTTCTTCTTGCAAGTCTCGTCGGTGGCCTCATTTTCACCGGCTCCAGTAAACTTCGGCATCAACACCATTTTCTGCACCAATACTACCTATTTTGAAAAAAGCTCCATCATTAGAACAACTAATGATGTGATCATTTCATAGAAAGGCTATTGTTAGATCATAACTCTTGAACATCTATATTTTTTTTTTTGGCCCAACTCAAAGCTAAGTCTCATTATTGTGGCGATGAGTGCTTCCTTTCCCCCATATTTCTTGAAGGAATCTTGACAAGAAATTGAATGAGAATAAGAGAAGCAAAGAGCAAGAACTGGCTCAATTTGGAGAGAATTGGCTTCCGATGTTTAGAGATGAGATCGTTTTGGTGATAAAATAAGAGCTAGAGTTGTTTCTGGTTACAAGAGCAAATTGAGGTTGAATTGATCATCATTAACTATATGCAAACATCGATCTAGTTATGTGCAAAAGATGAAACATCAAATGCTACTCCTTTCAAGGCTAAATATAAAATAGCAGCTAAATGAACATTTGGCACAGAGTTTTCTTTCTTATAGATATGTTTATTCGCCTTAAGTGAGAAGCACCTGAGAAAGGTATATCATAAATGGAAGTGGAAGCAACTCAAAGTGGAAAAATCAAATCATCTTACGTGGTCTCTCTTAAAAAATATTATACAACCAATCTGTGTCTCATGTTCCATCAAAAGATTTGTATGATCATAAGGAACCACCATTTTTATTTACTCTTACATGCATGCCATGTGTGGTAAACAATAACCTAGTGAGATGTGGGAAAATAAAAAACTGAAAAAAGTTTGTAATGCTTTCAATTTTTAATGTTAGAGAGAAAAGGAGAGAGACGCATCCACGCTTTAACTAGGATTTAAAATTTGAGAACATGCAATCTAAAGTTTGAATTTAGAAACTGTACTTGGTAGGTAGGAAGATGCGACCACTAAAACAAATTCACAAGATTATCGTGCTTTTATCCTTTCCTCGACACCTTGTGTTGAAATGGAGTCATTATAAACTATATCCATCCAAATGCACAAGGAAATACATCGTACAAACGCATACAATACACTCATCATGTTAGGATTTGGAACTTATATTACCATCGTAGCAAAGCCTCGTATAGCTCTACCATTTCTTAGCTTCAAAAATGACACATGATATACTAGGGATGGCAATTAAGTCAGATCAAATCAGATGCGGATCGGATTAGAAAACATCATATTTGAATCCGATCTATTTATTAAATAAGTTAGATTTTCAAATCTAAATCTGATCTATTTAATAAACAGATCATCCGATTGAATCTATTTAACTTATTTATTAAATGGATAACCTATTTAATCAATTCAATCCAACCTATTTAACCTATTTATCCGATCTAATTTAATTCGACTTGTTTAATCTGTTTGCTTAAAAAAATTGATTATTTTTGAGCCTTTGGCCCAATACTATTTGAATTTTAACATATTTAGTTCAAATTTAACAACAAACTTATATATAAACATCAAATCTAACATCAAAAGCAAATAAACTTAAATTAATAGAATTATATAATAACAATAATCAAATAATCAATATAACATAAAAATAATAACTATTTTTTTTATACAATGTTACATAAAATCCAAATATCCATCATATAATGATTTGAAAATGTCCAACTCCAAAAACTAAATTTCGATCATACAATATTATATAAAAATAAAAAAAATAAATATAGATAAAACTAGCATCGCCTATGAAGATCCAACACATACTCTTTTTCCCGCTCCAAAAGCCATTGTCTTGTGTAGGTCCATTGGTTCAAAATTGCTCCCTAGAAATCTCTTAAGCTTCCATTCTTCAGATTTATCCCAATTTTTTTTGCTCAAAATAGAAGAAGAACCAAACAAAATAACTAATCGGGAAACAAGAAGATGATTTAACCAAGAATTAGTCAATATTTTTTAGTACAAATTAAATCTAATCCAACTAAATGAAACCTCAAAAAATCCTAGATTAAGGATTAAGAAAAATATATCTTAGAGAAGATTAAGGAAGCATGGAAGGAGAAAAAGGTCAAAAAGAAAAAAAATTCTATATCTCAAGTGGCCAATCTCCCTCAACGACAGCCATTAGGAAAGAAAGCACCAACCACCGAAAGAAAAAAATGAAAAAACTATAGATCTCGAGCGACCTAGGTGCGAAGCAGTACAATTCCTCTCTTAACGATAGTTGAGTTTTGACAAGCCCTCATCTCATGGACCGATGATGGAGGAGGACCGAAGGAGGAAACCGCCAGAGGGGAGGGGACACCAGCCAACAAGGAGCCCCACTATCTCAGCCACCATTAGGAGGAAGCTGAAAGTACCGTAGAAGGAGTGGAGCTATGGAGTAGTGAAGAAATCAAGAAATCAGATCCTAGAAGTTTGATTGGAGGACGGAAGGAGGAAAGATCAAAAGAGTCGAAATTGAGATATCGAAATCGAAAGAATAAAGAAATATACATAGAAGTCTAAAGGATTTAAGCTATGCGGGTTTATGGGTTATAATCTGATTCGATCCATTTATTAAATAGGTTAAATAGTTTGGTCATCTGAAACTTGAATCCGATCCATTTATTAAATAGATTAAATGGTTTGACCCGTTTACTATATGAATTTAATCCAAATCCAAACTTAAGATGGATCGAACGTGAGTCGGATCAATTTTTATCATCCTCATGGTGCATCCTATTCAGTTGGATTCAGGTTGTATCTTTTGTGCAAAAAAAAATGATAATCTTTTCTTGGGATATGCATGATTAGATTGCATAATAGCCGCTGTGAGACCCATGCGGATCGATGAAAGAGGCAATTGTGAATGCTTTGAGAGCTGTGTGCAATATGATCCAGCGGTTGATATCTTGAAAAAACATCAATGCTTTTTTTGGGCGAAGGATACAACCCGAACCCTCGGATGAAAAGCTCACCGCCGAACGGTGCCAGTGACGTGGCTAACCTGATGCCATGTCGTCTCGTTCCCGCTTTTCTTCCTCATATCCCATACACGGGGATTTTGCTCCCGCGGAAGCTTGCTCCATCTCTTGCTTCTCTTTTCTTTATCCCTGACTCTTTTGCCATGGCCTCGGCTTTCGCCCTCTGCGGATTCCCTTTCTTCCCCGCCAACGCCCTCAGTTCCCAATTCAAATTCCAGCGGAAAAGGAGGGCGGCAGTTTTGGCGCGAAGCTCGAACGTGCAGGAGCCGCGCCCGACCAAGATTCAACCCCCTGTAAAAGAAAAGAATCCATTCCCAGGTGATATTTTTCGCATAACTTTCAGTTTAATTAAAAAAAAAGGCATCATCGCTTGTCGTTTTGGACCTCGTGAGTTTGGATTTAGTGGAATTGTTGGGTCCTGTTGGAAGCGATCTTCTTAATTTTTAGTTTTTAGTTTTTTAGTTTTTTTCTTTTTCTAAAGAATGTTTCAGTATTTGGAGTCTTTTATATGTCTATGTATGTTTTACTGCAATTATCAGTCCTGTGATGGAGACGGAAACTGGGAGTATTTTCTGGAAGAGAACTGGGAAGGAACATCATTTAATGTGCTGAAGGGCTGAAGGTTGGAGGAAAAAATATTTAATTAACATAGATGAATGGAATTAAAAATTAATTTTTGCAGAAAAATTCGCTTCATTTTTATACTTAATGAAAAGTTGATTACAGTGGTCATTAGGAATACAACAAACCATTCATATCCAAATGTCCGTTATGTGAATCTCCTCTTTCTTTCTTTTGCCTTTTCTTTTCTTTTCTTTTTTTTGTTGGGGCGGCGGGGGGGGCGGGTGGTGGTGTGTGGAGGGATGGGGGATGAACAAAACCAAAACCCTTGTCAAGGTCACATCCGGCATGCCTCATCTTTTTTCTTTTTTTTTAAGATTTTAACAGTACCAATATTATTCAATCAATCCAATAACATGTTTACTTCTTCAATGATTAGTCTATGGATGAAAGAGTGCAGGTTTATGGAACAATGAAGATCAAGGGCAAGATTGCCTTTAATTTGTACTATTAATGATCTAGTGTTCCCAAGACATACGATTTCATGGATGCAAAACAAGAGTCAAGTTAGAAACATTTCATCCGAGGGAGTTATTGTAAGCTGTTAAAATGTCAATAATGAGGTTATATACACTCTTGCCTTCCTAGGAAGTGTCGTGCCTTGTTCTTATCCTAGAGAGTCTGAGAGTTGAAGTGCTACTACGGCAACCCAAACTTGACTAGATATTTTCACCGTTCAATATTTTTACAAATGCCTTTATGAATGCACCTCCCAGGATGCCTCTTCAACCTTGGCAGATATTTATTTAGTCTAAGCATAAATTACCTTTGTCATCTTATTCCCAAGATTCTCAAAAGATACCAGAGTTTAGCATTCATTACACATAAAAGGAGGAGTTCCTTATTTTTGATATAAACACATCCTTCAGAGACTTGAGATCTGCCGGGCTGTTCCATGGAAGTAGGGAGGAAACACAGAAGGCCAGCCCTCGCAGAAATTACCTGTTCAGCCATACCAAGATTTAGTGTGCTTTCATGGTCATTGCAATGAAAATGAGCTTTACATTGGACGACCATACTGCCAAGCGGACATCTCAACAAAGAAACTTCCTTTATTTCTTATTTGCAACCATAGGATCAACTTTCTTACAGAAAACAATTTTAGGTGTTGCATTGAGTCAAACTAATAGGACCTATTGTGAGTATCTAAGCATATCAAGGCTCCTTCGCACCTCCCTACCTCCTGCTCACCAATCGCTCTGTTCTTATTGTTCCCTTTCATTTTAATCAGCCAAATCCTATAGATGAGACAGCAATTTTCTCCGAGTTACTTATCTTTTCTCCAATCTTAAAGTTGTGTTTGGGACATTTACTCAAATACATTGTTGGCCATACTGCTTGGATTCCTTTTCTCCTTATCTTTTAAATATACGTAGGTTCAAAGGTAGATACCTTCTTAGGCACTTGCATGGTATCCTCTTTTTGTCCTAAAGTTAAGTATAGATTCACTACTTGCATGCACCTAAAATAAAGATCACATATCTATTGCCTTTTGACCAATTGAGAGGTCATAGAATGAATAATTAATGAGAAGGTACTATTATTTGGTTTCCTGTATGGTTTAAAGGTATCCAAAACTACTGAATTTTGAGTGGCACATGTTCAAAGATGTAAAGATCATGATTCATGATCAATGTTCTGGAGTCCCAATTTGCTTGGTCCATTGTGCATTTTGAGACCTTGGTTTTACCCACACTTTTCCAATTTGCTTAGGTTGAAATGTGCATAGCATTGGATTTTTTATAAATCAAGCCTTTTTTAAGATTGTGGATTCACAATGAAAACATGGCTCATCATGTATTTTGTGCTCTAAGAATTTGTTTGCAATAATTCACAGCAAAATTCTACCTCAAATTATATACTAGGGACTAGGGAGGGTCCTAGAATAACTCCCTCCCCCCCCCCCCCTCTAGCTCGCTTACTCTCGCTCTCCTGCTGCAGTCTCTGGAAATTTTTTTTTGACTAGTTTTAATAATTTATTTTCTTGTATTGCAATCAAATACTATCAGGGGTGCAAGATAACGATTTTCTCCTCATGAAGGGGGAGACTTAACTTATGGATAATGACCCTTTTTGGCATAAACTTCTTGCAAGATCATGCATATTAAATGTTTACTGTGTCAGGCCTCTAGCAATTTCATTTGTCTAATTGTCATATATTGTCCAGGGAAGCTGGAAGCTGATGTTATTGTCATTGGAAGTGGTATTGGTGGACTATGTTGTGCTGGACTTTTAGCTAGATACGGCCAGAATGTCCTTGTGTTAGAAAGTCATGATCTTCCTGGAGGTGCTGCTCATTCATTTGAAATAAAGGGTTACAAATTTGACTCAGGTCCATCTTTGTTTTCTGGATTTCAGTCAAGAGGTCCCCAGGCTAATCCTCTTGCACAGGTGATCAATGGATGGTGGTTGAACATATCAATTTATTGAAAAATTTGACATAAGAAGTTATCAAAGGACACCTCCAATCTAGCAACTGAATGGCTTTGTACATCTGGAGAAAAGCTGGCTCATTTGACTTGTAAAACAAAATTAGTTGATGGAAAATAATTGATATGTCTAATCATAGGGCATTGAGCAAGTAAATAGTGGAAAAGCAGGATATTCATTAGCATGTGCTATCAGAAAAATGCATAAGGCCAAGACTGCTATATATATATATATATATATATATAGTATTTATAACATATTATTTGACAAAAATTTCTTCAAATAATCATACATGTCCATGATAACCTTATTTTTTTATTTTAGAGATTTTTTTTAAAATAAATCAAGATTTTTTGTGGCATTTTTCAATTATTTTATTGATGTGCTTTCTTTGTTGCTCATCTCTGAACTGAAAAGTTATATGAATTGCATGCTCATTTTGTACCACCATCTTTGTTGGGACATTGACGTTGGATAGTTTCTGGATTCTGTCTTTCCTAATGAATCTATAAGTTATCTTCCATTTGAAAATGATGTGTTTCTTATGAATCTCAGGTTCTTGATGCATTGGGTGAGTCAGTTCCATGTGCATCCTATGACTCATGGATGGTTTACATACCTGAAGGCAAGTTCTTGTCACAAATAGGCCCCACAGAGTTTCTTAAGGTGAGGGTGCCATACTCAGTGTTCTTAACCTTATTGCCTTTTTCCCCCCTCAAAGGAGAAGCTCATCCAAAGCTTAACTAACACTCCCCCCTGTTTTATGGTAATTTTTTTCAACCTTCTACTGGCTGTAAACAAAATAGAGTTATGTGAGAAAACTCTAGCAATATTTATTCCTGATATAAGCTGAGCTGTAGGATAATGCAAGTTATGTAATGGTTTCTGCAATAATGTTCTCTATGTCTGCTTCCAAGATTCAGAAATTATTTATTAGAAAAATCTTGTTCAGCCTACGATTGCAACATGTAGATCTGCATATTGCATAAGAAATGGAAGCATCATCTGCTGTATAAAATAGATTGTATATTATATATATATATATACTGGTCTATGTGTGTATATTGGTATATACTGCATGCATGCATATGTTATGATTGTACAAAAATTATTCTGTCTTTTTCCAAGATTCAGATAACGTTTATTGGAAAAATCCCATTCAATCTACAATTGCATCATGCAAGAAGTGGAAGCATCATCTGCCATATAAAATAAATTATAGGTTTTTTTCTTATGGGCGTCTATGTGTGTAAGTGCCTTCATGTGAGTTGGGTGGTCCTTCTTTATGGGGGGGGAGGGGAGTAGTATATGGATGATATTATTTAGGTGAATTAGGTCAAATGTGATTTATCATGTAGGAATTTTACATAGCGATATAAGATTGGGTGTGTGAGAACTTAGGTGGGCATATATTAGTTCCACATCTACTATGCACTAGATAGATCTTGGATGCTTGTACAAGGCTAAGGGACCCAAAATAATATCTTATGGCAAGTCTTTTTAGGCGAAATCCTACATTGTTACAAATGGTATTAGAGTGGACTCGACCCAATGCCTCTATGGACTAAGAGATACTATAGCATGGGCCCATTGGGGCTAACTACGGGTTGATCGTGGTGTTTGTGATAGGATTTGAATGGATTTGGATTCTTAGCCTGGCGAGGATGCTAGAGTTCAAATAGGGGAGTATGTGAGGGTCCATGTGGACATGTATTTAGTCCATATTGGCCATGCACTAGGTAGATTTTGGGTACTTATATAAGACTACGGAACCCAAATAATTTTTCCTGGCTAGCCTTTTTGGGTGAGGTCCTAGATTGTTATAAGCATGGAATGTCGTACTGGACTGATCTGCTTGGTACATCCCGTGCCATACCATTTCGACACTCGATGCACCATCTCGTATTATACTGAACTGCATACCAATACTATAATAGAATGGTACCACTATGGGATCCGATATCGAGATGGCAACCTTGATTACAAGGTGTCACACTTTTCTCTATCGGATAAAGTCATTGTTGAATGGTCCTTTGCATTTGAGATTATAACAACATCTCAGATTAATCCTAATAGGTGATTAAAAATGATATGTTGAGCAAAAAAATGTTTTTGTCATAAATAGAGCTATCTAAAATGAGATATATGCAAATATAAGAGTGGAGCATGTTGTGGGAATTGGGGTTGAGTAGCCTTCATAAAATGGTGCTAATTTGGACTCTATCTAGCGTCTGAATAATATACCATGGCATGTCCATTATGTATAAAATATAGAATAGAATGCAGACTCCTTTGAGCTGGCTTAACTTCCCATTTCTCCCGCAAGTATTAGTGAGTTATGCAAGTCTAACTAGAGCCAACCATCTATACATCCCATTATAAATACCCTTGTAAATGCACCCCCCCACCCCCGCGCAAAACCCCAATCCAACCACCACCCACGCACACACACATACATTGTTTAGTAAATGATTAGAAATGTGTATATAAACTAATAATGAGGTTATATTTATGAAATCTACTGTAAATAATCTTGATTCATGGGCTCATAGCCATCCATCAAATTCTCCTTTTCAGATCTGCCATGTGCATTGCATATGCCGAAATCGACTTTTGCTTACTCTAGAATGCCAGCATGAAATTTAGGTTATGTTATAAGCATTCAAGGGTGCAATGAAATAAAAATGAGCAATTTGACATATGAAATAGAAGAATCTCCATGGGAATATTTTAAGACTAAGTGTTAGTTTTTACCTAGATGGAATATGTGGTTGTAATGTTCTAAGTTAAGGCAAAAAAGTACAACCTTGGATAATAAATGTAAGTTGTTAAATGGATTAAACATATGGGCTTAGATGAAGGAACAAAAGAGGGGAGAAAATTTTACGAGAAATGTTAATTGCTTTTTGAGGACATCTATAGCTGAAAAATCACTAGTTCCATTGCCAAAGTTCTCAAATGAAGTGTTTAGTCCATCTCTCTCTCTCTCTCTCTCTCTCTCTCTCGCTCTTGCTCACTCGCTCACTTGCTCACACATGCATGTGCATGTTTATGTACTATAGTATGTTATTTGTGTATAGAGTAGCCTGTTATATGCTGCATATAAATCTAATTTTGAAAATATGACTATAGACACTAGCTTTAAGTCATTTGTGTAAGCAAAAGATGGAGATGAATGAACAAAGAGGCTGTTAAGAAGAGAAGGTAAAGTGCCATCTTGTTATATATCTAGCAATCCTTTCTTGAATTCTGGGCCATAAGGCTTTAAATGATTCAGATAATGAAAAATTAATTTGTGCATACGTAGGCATAACAGTAAAATATTGTAAATTTGGACTTTCAGAAACATTTGGGAGCTAGCATTCATTGTTAGCTCATCTTGTAGAATCTATGGGTATGGCCTGTAATAGCAAAACATCCTAAAGTTCTTACAAGTGATTAAAAAAGGGCATATCGTGATATGTGGTAGTATAATCTAATATTGTTACTACTGATAAATATTACTTAATTTCAACTCACTTGTCTATATTTTTGATGATTTGTGCTTAATGTTATTATTTTGACTATCCAACAAATGTGATGAATTAACAGCTTTTACCAATGAAAACTAATCTGTATTATATGTTCGCCGATCAATTTATCAGCTTCTTGTATAGTGAGGCATTGTTTTCTTCTTTTTTAAATAATTTTACAAACTAGCATGGAAGGCTTGCCAAATTTTTCATTCGGTACAATTATTTATATCCCATGAACTCTGCCTTCCGGTGAAGCAGATAATTCTATGATTTAGAAAGTATGCTATCATTTCCTTTTCTGAGTGAAGCTTCCTATGGTAAATTTCTCGGTGATAAGTTTTGCTTGATATACTCGAATTCCTGTAGTTTTATTCTTGGTAACATTATGTCATTAGCATGCAGTAATTTATTCTAAGTGATTTCTTACAGGACCTTGAGAAGTATGTAGGTCTTGAAGCTGTCCGTGAGTGGAAAAAGCTTCTTGTGAGTATGAAAGGAGTCTTTTGGACATATTATTTTTCTTTCCCTAACTGGATCTCTATTTATTTCTCATGGCATTGTGGACTTCTACCTTATCTCTTCTTAATTTTTCTTTCTGATTATTTGATCTCCATAGCTCCCACTGAGTTGATATGCTAAGTTGTAACATACATATATTTTATGTGTATCATGATCTTCACCAAATGATGTTAATTTCCCAACTTACAAATGGGTGAAAACAGTTTAGGAAATGATAAATTATATCAATTAGCCTTTTTGGGCATGATTTAGGCTCTCTCTCTCTCTCTCTCTCTCTCACACACACACACACACACACACACACACACATGCATGCATGCTTGCATATTTACATGCATTATGTGCACCTCATGTACGCGCACAAACATTCATCCCACCAACTTGGGAACATTTCATGCAACAAATGCAGAATATTATCTCAAGCATTACTTTGCTGTTTTATATACTTGCGAACAAAACTTTGGGCCTTTCAATATGAAGCAAAAATATTTTACAATTTGTTTTTTTGTTTTGTTTTTTTTTTTCGAATGCCCTTGGAAGTAAAATTAGAACCTTTTAATTACATCATCATCTATGGTAGTGCTTGTTCGCCACAACCATATCCAGCTGCATTCATCAAAATATGTAAAATTCTAGATGGTTGCACATAAATACATAAATTGTACATTTTTATGTAAGTGCATACATTAATAACTACCTACATATGATGGATGTATTTATGCACGCATGTGTGTTTATATGTATGTGTTTGAGTGTCTGTACGTGTGCGAGCATGTGTATATCCTTTTGTTTTATCTGTCATATTAAAATTGCCTGCTTAAGAATGATGATAGAAATGCATGAATTAAGTTTTGTTAATTTGTCTCAACATGCTTTTGTTACTTGAATGTCAATAATTATGTTTTCCTACAAATTTTGTTTCATCATCCACATTTCAAATGAGAAACAAAATTAGTCAACAGGATGCAGTTCTGCCAATGTCCGCTGCAGCGACAGCTCTTCCTCCTCTTTCTATTCGAGGGGATTGGGGTGTTCTTTCCACAGCAGCAGCTAGATATGCTCCATCTTTATTGAAATCATTTATCCAAGTAGGACCTCAAGGAGCTCTCGGTGCTACTAAGCTTTTGAGACCCTTCTCAGAGATTATTGATTCACTGGAGCTGAAAGA
This sequence comes from Cocos nucifera, assembly GCA_006176705.1. Taxonomy (NCBI): domain Eukaryota; kingdom Viridiplantae; phylum Streptophyta; class Magnoliopsida; order Arecales; family Arecaceae; genus Cocos; species Cocos nucifera. The sequence continues at coordinate 367,573 of QRFJ01000276.1, read as the reverse complement.
CCCTTTTATTCGTAATTGGGTGGACCTGTTGTGCTTTCTACTTGCAGGGGTCAAATCTAATGGGACACTCACGGCAGAAATGGTAAACTCAATTCTTCAGTTATATCTATGGTCTGTCAGAACCCATGTGCTGATTTTTTTCCCAATTTTTCCTTCATTAACAGTGAGATGGTAATGCAAAAAACTTGGCTTTTCCCAAAACTTTGTAAGATCTAAGCTGATTGTAATATGAGGCCTCCTTAACCTCTATTAGGAGTGTTGTGGGGACAGGAAAGATGTCAGTGAAAGATTCTGGAAGTCATAATGCCTAGGAAGCTCCTTGTTATGAAGATTTAAAGTAGCATAAGCTAATATAATTCCCATCTCTTCAGTTATAGCCTTCAAGATTCTAAATGAAAGTAGTGGCTGTATGTTAACTAATATATTATATATAAGTTCAAAATTGACAAAACAACAAAATCTGATTGAGTTATTGCAAAAAATTGTAGCAATAAAAAATGTTTATTCAAGATCAGGTCAGGATTGAAAACTGCTGGCCCCAGCCAGAGTCTGGCAAAGGAAACCCTTGCAGGCTTGCACACCCTGATTTTAGCAAACCATGCTGAGTTGTCCTGTATCATGTTGTATTAAGGCATTCTGTCCCGAACCGTTCTGTATCAAGTCATATTTAACTTGCACTGCTCGGTAAACCTTTTTATTTATTGTTTTTCTTGTTTGTACTGAAAACAACTGACCCTGTTTCACCCTCCTATTGAGGTATTTATCTTATCAGCTGGTGACTGATATGAGTCTGTACTTCAATGTTTAAATCCTTAGTCTGTGGTGTGTGGAAGCCAGTCTGGATGTGGTTGTGACTGAGTGGAGTAGGTGTACCATTCCTAGAAGGATACAGTATCTAGTAAGTATAAATTACATGTCACTAGCAAACAATTAACAAAACAAAGGCATGAGCTATTGACTTTTGAAATCATATATATCGAGAACAGTGTCATGGAAGTTTGATTATGTTTGTTAGATTGTGTTAGATTGAATTTAGTTAGTGTTGACATGTGGGTGATAACTAGATAGATGACATAACAATTTTTTTTTTCTTTTTCAATATCAGTGATCAATATGACAAATATGATTAAAGTTTAACCACACTAACATCTCTACATTCTTCAGGCCATTTTTTTATTTGTCAATTAGACCTGTCATGAAAGTAATAAGTATTCCAAATTATTATGAATGACAATGATTTCTTACAATATCAATTATTTTTCAAATATTCATGGTTAGCGTTTTTCGTACCGGTTGGTACACCTCGTATCGAGCCGGACTGGCGGGAAATCGAGACGGTTCCGGTGTACGAAATGATTCTCAGAGGGAGGGAGAAGAAAGAGAGGAAGAGAGAGAGAGATGGGGGAGAGAAGGAGAGGGAGAGGAAGAGAGGGCCTCCAACGGCCGCTGGAGGCCATTCGGCATCTTGCCAAGGTCGGTACGCTTGAAGGGAGGGAAGGAGAGAGAGTGGATGTCCTTACTGGGCCTCCGGAGGCCGTCGGACGGCCCCTCTGCTACGACATCTCTAGTGGCCGTCGAGCCCACGTCGGGGGCCTGAGGGCGGCCGAGCTGGAGGAGGGCCTCTGCCCCTTTTTCGATTGCAAAACAACGATTTGCCCTTGTTTCAGATTTTTATTTTTTTAATTTTAATGCATGAATTCAGCAACTGGGTTGCCGACTTCATGATTTTTTTAATTTCCAGTTGGAGTCGGCAAATCATTTGCCGACTTCAATAGAATTTTTTTTATTAAAAGAATAAGCTGAAGTCGACAGATCATTTGCCGATTTTGCCTATTTAAAAGCGAAAAAAAAGAAAAAAACATAGAACAGGGGTGAACCTCTATTCCACATGGGAGGAGGGTGGAGGCCATCCTCGGCTCGCCTGGCGTCGGCCGCCCTCGATGCTCGCTCACCGGCGGTCGGAGAAGTCACGTCGGCATCGGCGTCTGTCTGGAGACCTCCGACGGCCTCTGGTGAGTCTCCCCGTCTCTTTCCTTCCTTTCCTCCACTTGTACCGAGCTTGGAAAGAGCTTCGACGGCCTTCGGTGGCTGCCGAAGGCTCTCTCTTCCTCTCCCTCTCCCTCTGTTCCTCTCCTTCTCCCCCCTTTCTCTTCCTCTCTTTCTTTTCTCCCTCTAGCCCGTTCTCTGTTGTGTCGGTTTGCATCGGTCCGGTCTGGTATGGGCCTATATTGACTCGTACCACTGGTTGGCCGGCATGGGCTTTGGTACCGAGTCCAGGAAGCTTGTTCATGATTGTGTCCTTACATTGCCTTTTGACATGGGAGGTCCTTCTCCAAATGACGTGAAAGGGTCTTTATATTGTTCAACAGCAATACTTGCAAGATAGTGAAGTTAAACCTATGGGCATGATTATTGATGGTTATAACCTAGACCCTTAATGTTACTTCCATATTCTACTTAATTAGACAATAAGCTGAATAATTTGATGCATTTTTTGTTAAGTTGAGCGGGGAATTCTTTTTACATCTCCAATATTCTTTGTTGTGGGATCAACTTTTATATTGAATCTTGTTCCAAGACAGACCTTCATGATGCTAACAAGTGATAAGTATGTGTCTCTAAACTTTGAAGAAGAGCCATCCTTTTAATTTTTTTTTTTTAATGTGGGATGAGTTTGAACTGATGTTGCACAACTTATGACCATCAACATGATTACATACCTTAAAGGTCGTATTTGATTTGTTGAGGGATATGGGTTCCTTCCATGGCAAATCTTTCAAAGAGAAATTTTCTAAATTATTTTATCATGACTCCCATCACTTTCTTTACTGGACCTGTTCTCTAGTCCTTGAGGCCCATATTTGGGCTTTATTGAACATGATTAAGCTACCAATACCATATATGGTTTTCTCAGCTGATATTCTTTCATTTATTCACATATTTTCATTTGTCCCTGATATTTCTGTAATTTACTCATGGCTATGTCTGTCCTTCCTAATCTTACAAAATGTCTACCTCAACATTCTCATCTCTTTCACCTTCATTATATTCTTATGCACCCTTTTCACATCCTAACATTCTAATACATGCAAAGTTGTTCTTATATTGTCTTGTGAAATACAATACTGTATTTGATGCAAGGATTCAAGTGCTGGTTTGTGCTAGCCAGCATGTACCATGTCAAGCTAGTACAAGCGCCCAACATGTGGTTGGACCGGCTATTAGATGACCCTCTCAGTATCGAGAAGTGCTGGCCTCTATTCTCCTTTGCCATTTTGCCTTGGACAGATATGACTTGGTAGTTGGCACCACTCAGTATTGAGCTAAAAAAGATTCAAAATATTTGTTTCTTCATTCTCACCAATTCATTTGTGCTGGAGAGCATGTGGGATGTCATTTGTTGGCTGTCAATAGCCCATGATTTAGTAGAGAAGGAATTGGGAAGAAAAAAACATGAATTATTATTTTATTTAAGATTTTACATGTAAAGAAGGAGCTATCCCCAACTGAGTTCCAAAAAATAGTTAAGAATTCAAATTCCATCAAAACAAGAATGTTAACATTCCAACTTGAGATCAAATTCCAATTTTTTGGGGGTTGGGTAATGGTGGTGACTTTTAACGTCAAGGAATTTCTCTAATCCAAAAGGCTCATAAATTTTATTTTATCCAAATATCCCAATATCTAAAGGTCTGATAAAAATAGTTTATCTTAGTCTGAGTTTTTTTCCATCCAAAAATTTCATGAACAATTATTGTCCACTTGTATCAAGGACTAATAGTAATCCATTATTATGATATCATAGTATGTCTAAAGTCATGTTGCACAATGTTCAATATGTATGCATTGTCAAATTTATATTGTATGACACTATTTGCGGGTTCAAGATATTGTTTTAATGCATGAAAGAAGTCTTTGTTGCACATGCAAGAACTTTAAAATGTCATTTTCTTAAATAAGAAACCTGAACTGATGCCATAAATTCATGCTCGTGCCACTTCTGTGTGTCAGCATGGCATGGCATGGTATACAGCAAAAGCTCTGCCAGCCATTGGCTAGCACACCACATGCCAGAAATACTTAAACCCTTTGCTGAATGGTCATGTGTTACCACATTATCCACCAAGAGTTAGCTCAATTTTCAAAATTTTATTCTATCTATAGATCCTCTTGCACACAACATGGATAATGAAAAGATCTAATTAGGAACTTACTGACTCCCATTTTAATATTTGATCGTGCATACTAGAATCTGGTTTTGGTGTAATTTATTTTGTTACAAATATCTCTTAGATCATCCTTTCTTAACTTAGTTGAGTGTTCCTTTTTGGGCCATTCTGTCCTGGAATTTTGTTTTGGAATTGCAGTTTCACATTCATGATTGCTTTATACACTCTAATCAGATCTAAGATAGTTCCAACCCAAGAAATGTAAATTTGATTTTACCACTTGGTGATGTCGGAGAAAGGTGATTTTTATTTGATCTCACTGTCCTTTCACCATTGTGATCAATGCTTCTCCTGTAGGTCTTTTCAGATGTTGACTAAGTTGTCAACATTTCTATTATTGGCTTTTCAGTCTTTTGTTGGTGATTCTTTGTCCTCTTAGAAGGCTAAGAAGCATGATGTAGTTTTATGTTTGAGTATGAATGCAGTGCATCAAAGATATGTGGAGGTCATTTGATTTTGGTGTTTGTTTCATGAAATGGAAGTTTTCCTATGAATTCCTATTCCCCTGATATTGGGATAACTGGGATAATTTGCAATTCAGTGCTGAAAAATTTTACCAAGCATATTGATTAGCACTTAATACAATATGACTACCTTGTTAGGATGTACTCTTCAGTCTTCACTATCGCGCCCCAAATCTAGGACATAACATGGCCATGCTACCGAGGGATATGGCCCTTGATAATACAAAGCCAATCAATCATAATCAGCCAAAATCTATCATAAATAAAATATAATAAGAGATTCAATTCCATTATTCCTTAAGTAAATAAACTAAGATTGGTTCAGAGCATCTAAATCCAAAATCAAATACCAAAATCGTATCTCAAAATTCATAAAATAATTGACTACAAATTCATAATCATTTGATCAACTAAGTTCACTCATAAAAATTCCCAAGCTTGCTATGCAGACCTTCAAGCCTGGATCCTTCATCGTTCTTAATCTTAATCCTCTATAAAAGAAAAAGAAAAAATTAAAAGGTTATGAGTTACACTAGCCCAGTAAGTAAAACCTATGCTTTCATACCGGATCAAGCATAAGTTTTTCCATGATAATGTAACATTTAGAAAATAATAGATATTACAAAATAAAGCATTTCATAGAACATAATATAAAATAGCTCATAAACTAATCATGCATGCATAAATCATAAAGTTTTGCATACATAAATCATAAATCATTCTTGTCGTGTGTTCACGTCATGTTTCAAAATCTTATTCATAGATATTCGTGCTAAGGTTACTTTGTACCCGTGACAGAGCCATGTTTCTTAATCGACAGGATTCTTGTTTCTTGTGCCAACTTTATATTTGTTGATGGGGCCATGTTTCTTGTGGATGCTAGCTTCGGGTGTCGATCTTTCCAATAGAAATTCATTCATAGCTATTTGAAAGCCTTTGAAATCCTTATATCTTTTTCTTAAAACATACATTTATATAGATAGAAAAATAATAAAATTCATGTATCATAAAATATGTCATTTTCATAAAACATATTCATGAAATTAATGATCATAATAAAACATGCTTTTTATATCTCATATGTTGATCCTTATTTTATGAAAAACATAATTTCATCAACAATAATTCATTTGCATGAAAAATATGATATTTAGAAATAAATAAGAAGCATAAGATTTCACTTACCTTAATCGTTCTAGATCTTCAGACTTCGTTAGATGATTCAAGTAATCCTATTTTAAAATCTTAAATCATAATCAATTTTCTTTCAATAGATTCAATAATATTAAATAATAATAAAAGAAGGTGGTTGACTAGGTGATCGGTCCGATAAACCACCCAAGCATAAAAGTGATTTGGGGTCATCTTACCGAGGTTAACACGAGTCCTTAGAAGACGAAGGTCTGACTCGACACAGAATCCATAGGTCTTCTTAGAGAGAGAAAGTGGGTCAAGGAAGAAAGTAAAGAGAGAAAATGAAAAGAGAGTCTTTGTATCCTTTAGAAGCGGCAATCATGATCGAGCTCATTAGGGGTCATGTCCGGTGACTTAATAGGGGTTAATGGTGATTGATTCTATGAATATCTAACAAGATCGGGCTGGGGTCCAACCTACCACATGGATTTCGAAGCAATTCTAGGTTATCTTATTTTCATCTCAGGTTCATCTTGGGGTCTATGGTGTAGTTAGAGAGAGACTAGAAAGGCCCTAAAGAGAAGGAGAGAGAAAATATCCTTTTCTCTTTTTTTCCTTCTTTTTTTTTCTTTTCTTTCCTTCTCTTCTTTCTTTCTTTTCTTTTCTTCTTTTTGGTCGAACAGGGGAGGGCGTTGGGGTGGTGGTTCTTGGCCGGAAGACCGGCGATGGGCCATAGCGGTAGATGGCCGATGATGCCGAAGCAAGGAACTGCCGGCGGCAAGGTCCGGACGGCAGAGGTCATGGAAAAAATTTCAGAAAAACAGGGGTTTTTCTTTGAGATATTTTTCGACCAAGCCGGTGGTTGACGGTGAGACCTGGGGGCATGGGAAGATAAGGAAGAGAGAGGGGAGGAAGGATCGGGGCCCTACCTTGGTTTCGTTGGCATCTTTGATTCCGATTTTTGGTGAGCACAAGTCCGGGAAGCCGATAAAAATCGGGAGAAAGAGAGAGGAAGAAGAGGGAGGAAGGCCTATGGAGGGCCAGCTTCATCATGTGGAGTCCTTTGATGGGGAAAGGAGGGGATTTATAGAGTCCTAGGGTTTTGAAAGCCCTAGGAGTCCTATTTTGGTCGGACACGGGGGAGAAGAAGACTCCCGTTGGCAGTCTTCGTCTCAAGCCCCCTTTCTTTCTTTTTTTTCCTTTTTTTGTTTCTTTTTGTTTCTTTCTCTTTTCTTTTGGGCTGCTTTGAGATTTGTGCTGAAAAAATAGGTTATCACATTCACCACTTACCTCCTATATAATTCAGCTTGTCATCTTCTTCATGGTCTTGCCCTGGTTACCACTTTGACATTCTCTGATCTTCCTAGGAAGGGAGGGGTTTACAGATTGTAATGGTTATAACTTATAAAATGCATGCTTAAGAGTTAAGGCAATCAATCCCCTCCTCTTCTTCTGCCCTCCTTAGATTGTCATATTGAGCATACATTATTAGATATCTCTCTACCTACTCTTTTCTTGATTGGTGCAATTGTTATGCTTCTTCCACTTTTTCCTGATCTCTCCTATTCTTCTAAATTTTATCTCATTTTACTTTGGCATTCTCATATTTTCCATATTCACGTAACTTGTTTTTTTCCCTCTATATTTCCTAGCATCTTTAGTTGCTTTATTAGGATAATTTTTAAGTTTCAAAGTCATGTATGGATCCCATGACACCCCTGAAGGACATTTCAACTTCATCTATGAGGACCTTAATATTATCAACATTTGCATACATCTCTTCATTCTTGTGAGTTATAAACTTCAAAAACACAAATTATTACATTCCAACAATTCTTATGTACGATTTTGACTAGGGAATTAGGGCCTCCTTATTTTATTATTACCAAATTTGTACTCCACATCAAGATAGACCGAAGTGGTACTGAGACCCATATCAATCAGCTATCGGCATGGTATAGTACTGGTCTGGTACCATACCAATACTCGATATGGTTATTGAAGAAAGAAATATATTTGAGAAAAAAAAATATTCTTCTTGTTATTTCCTCTAATGTATCGGTCAATATTTAAATACAATGAGCCACAAAATTGGTAAGTATGACTATACAAAAGTCATAAGTGCGGTTGTACAAAAATAGTAAACAACTATAGAATGTATACAATAAGGGGAGAGAAATTAGAGGAGAATATTCAAAGATAGTACTGTTGGTTGTGACAAATTTTCTTGATAGATTTTCTTATTTGCTGAGATTATAGTTGATCCTTGATTGTTGAGATCTTGGCTTGATTCTATCCTTCTTGGCTTGATTCTATCAGATTTGCTTAAGATTCGTGGGATTCTAACACTCCGCCTCAAGTTGGTGAATAGATGTCTTCCATTCCCAGTTTGCTAGTAATTTTTTGAAATCTTGTCATGGATAGTCCCTTAGTTAAAACAACGGCCAACTAACTATCTGATGGCATATAAGGAGTACTAATCAAGCCACTCTCTAACTTCTCTTTTATGAAATGTCTATCTATTTCAATGTGCTTAGTTATGTCATGTTGAATAGGATTATGTGCAATGTTGATAGCAGATTTGTTGTCACAATACAATCTCATAATTTCTTCTCTTAATTCTGAGATCATCCAAAATTATCTTCAGCCACAAAAGTTCACAAATTCCATAAGCAATAGCTCTAAATTCGGCTTCAGCATTGGACCTTGCAACTACATTCTGCTTTTTACTTGTCCATGTCACTAAATTACCTTCCAGGAAAGTGCAATAGCTAGACGTCGATCTTCTATCCACCTGAGATCCCGCATAGTCCATATTCGTGTAGGCTTCTAGAGTCAGTTCTTTTCTTTTCTGGAACAAAATCTTCTTTTCTAGTGTAGCTTTGAGATAGTGAAGAATTCTATAAATTGCTTGCAAGTGTTTTTCCTTCGGATCATGCATGAATTGACTTACCACACTCATTGAGTAAGCTATATCCGGCCTTGTATGGGAGAGATAAATTAATCTTCCAACAAGTCTTTGATATCTCCCTTTATCAACTACACTACCTCCTTCTGTCTTACCTATTCTATGGCTCGGATCAATAGGAGTGCTTGTTGCCTTGCTGTCGAGATTTCCTGTTTCTTTAAGAAGGTCTAGTATATATTTCCTTTGAGATATAAAAATGCCTTTTCTAAAGTATGCTACTTCAATGCTTAGAAAGTATTTCAACTTCCCAAGTTCTTTGATTTCAAACTCTTGAGCTAGATGTTTTTGAAGAACTTTTTTAGTTGCATCATTTCCAATCATAATGATATCATCTACATACACCAGTAGAACTATAACTTCACCTTTAATTGAATGTTTGATAAACAATGTGTGGTCTCCTTGGCTTTGTTTGTATCCCATTCTCAACATAGCCTTTGTAAATCTTCCAAACCATGCTCTAGGAGATTGTTTTAAGCCATATAGTGCTTTTTTTAATCGACAGACCTTATCTGCTCCAAAATTTTCATTAAATCCGGGTGGTGGCTCCATGAAAACCTCCTCCTTTAAGTCTCCATGTAGAAATGCATTCTTAACATCAAATTATTGTAGACACCATCCAAACATGGTAGCAAAGGATAGTAATATTCGTACAGTGTTTATCTTTGCCACTGGGGCAAAGGTTTCTTGATAATCCATCTTATAGTTTTGAGTATACCCTTTTGCCACTAATTTAGCTTTGTACCTTTTAAGAGATCCATCGATTTTATATTTCAATGTATAAACCCATTTACATCCTACTAGTTGTTTTCTTTAGGTAGAGTAACAATCTCCCACATCTTATTCTTTTTTAGTGCATTCATTTCCTCTTTCATAGCTTGTATCTAATTCTTATCCTTTAATGTCTCTTGAAAAGTCTTAGGGATGTCAATCGAATTTAGGATTGTGAGAAAACTTCTATGTTGTGGGGATAGTTTATGGAAGGACACAAACTATGAAATTGGATGTTGGGTGCATTTTCTGGTGGCTTTTCTTAAAACAATTGGTAGGTCCAAATCTTGAGGGATAGATAGGTCCAAATATTGAGGGGTAGATTCATTAGACTTGTTGATAAAGGAAGAAGAGGGAATATTTTTTTCAGATTTGGTTGCTACTGTTGCCTTTCATGGACGGTGATGTTATATTTTGATGCAGGTTGGTAACAAACAAAGGACGGCTGAGATGATGTTTGAGGTGAAAACGAAGAAGAGGGAAGTTCAAAAGAAGAAGGCAACTGAGTACCATTGAAATCACCAAGGAGAAATCCTCCCCATTCCATATCTTCTTTTGAACTCTCCCTCTGAAGATCAGAATGTGGAGGTTGAAAGAATGATTCAGTTTCACTAAAGGTGACGTCCATGGAGATAAACACCTTCTAGGTTGAAGGATGATAACATTTGTAGTCCTTTTTGGTATTTGAATATCCCATAAACATACATTTTAAAGCTCTAGGATCGAGTTTGTCCCTATTTTGTTGGTGAACATGGATATAGGAGACACATCCAAACACTCTAAGAGGTAGGTTATTGGACATATAAAACTCAAGATGAAATTTTGATAATACCTGAATAGGACTTTTATCGTCTAGGAGCGAGATAGTACCCTATTTATCAAGTAAGTTGCTGTTAGGATTGCCTCTCCTCAAAACCTTTTCGGAATATTGGACTGAAGCAGAAGTGTTCGGGTAACATTGAGTGTCTATTTTTCCACTCAGCCATCCCATTTTGTTGGGGTGTGTCCACACAGGAAGACTCATGGATAATTCCCTCCTTTTGAAAGAAAGTAGAGAGAGTGTGATTAAAGTAATCCCTTGCATTATCAAATCTAACTCATTTTATAAAGATCCCGAACTGAGTTTTTATCATTTTGTGAAAAATGGGGAAGATATTGCTTACTTCAGACTTCTCTTTCATTAGATATAGCCATGTAGTTCTAGTGCCATCATCAATAAAAGACACAAAACACTTAGCCCCAGTAAAGTTAGGGATTTTAGATGGCCCCCAAGCATCAGTATGCATTAAGGAAAAAGGTTGAAAGGACTTTGTATTACTCAAAGGAAATGGCACATGATGATGTTTAGCAATTTCACAAGTGTCACCATGGAAACTTTCAACAGCAACATTTTTTAAAAGTAAAGGAAACATGATCTTGAGTAGTTGAAAAGGTAGATGACCAAGACAAAAGTGGTGACGTCAAATTTCAGATTTATTTGAGGAGTTAGAATTAATGGTAGAAACACTTTGCAAAGAGCAGGAGAGGATTAACCGAGTACCTTTATCCATAGAACCACTAACTTCTTCAAGATAGTAGAGCCCATTCCGTTTTTTAGCAAATCCAATCATCCTCCCTATAACCTGGTCTTGGATGACACAATGAGTGGGAAACAAGGTTTTCTGGCATGTTAAGTCTTTGGTAAGTTGATGAATGGATACAAGATTGGTGGATAGCTTAGGAACATATAGCACATTTTGTAGAGAGAGGGAAGGAGTCAAATTTATGGTGCCTTGGCCTACAATGGTTGTAGGAGAACCATTAGCAACGCTAATTTTTTTATTCCTTGGACATGGTTTATAAGTTTCAAATTTAGTGGAGTTATGTGTCATATGATCAATGGCTCCGAAGTTTATGACCCAAGAGTCAAAGTGGATGGAGTTATCAGCATTAAAGATTTCAGAAACAAGACACTTACCAGATTGAGCCAATGAATGCGAGCTAAAAGAATTAGAGAGAGATTTAGGGAAAGCTTGTAGTTTTTCAATCTCTTCCTTATTCGTGAAGTTGGATTGACTTCTCTGCTGTCCTTTAAATCCTCCATTCCAACTAAGGACTTGTGCTTTTCCATGAAGCTTGAAACAATTTTCTTTTGTATGTCGGGGCTTTTTACAATAGGTGTACCAAAGTCTAGCCTCATTCAAATGGCAAAGTTTTTCTCTCCCCTTGAGAAATGTCTTAACAATCTATGACCATTGAAGATAATTCTTCCTATCAAGTCGGTAGGAAGGATTCATGTTTTGGATCTTTCCATTTGGTCCATTCGGTAAAGATCCAAAAGTTGGTCTAGTAGAATTACTGGCCATAGTTTCAGAGGTTTTCGACATTTTTAAAATATTGAAGTAACAAAAATCAAGAGAAGAAACAAGCGGATATGAATAGCAAAGACAGAGATAACTGAGGAAGATTTGATCGGCAATAAAGGCACGACCAGGAACAATCGATGATGAAGATCGATAACTCAGCAATGAAGGTTGATGAAGAAGAAAAAGCCCAGGGATGAAAGCTCTGATACCATGAAGAAAAAAATATATTGGAGGAAAAATATATTCTTCTTATTATTTTCTCCAATATATGGGTCAATATTTAAATACAATAAGCTACAAAAAATGGTAAGTATGACCATACAAAAGTGGTAAGTGTGGCTGTACAAAAATAGTAAACAACTATAGAATGTATACAATAAGAGGAGAGAAATCAGAGGATAATATTCAAAGATAGTACTGCTGGTTGTGATAATTTTTTTTGATAGATTTTCTTATTTGCCGAGATTATAGTTGACCTTTGATTGTTGAGATCTTGGCTTAATTTTATCCTTCTTGGCTTGATTCTATCAGATTTGCTTAAGATTTGTGAGATTGGAACAGTTAGGCATGCCTGTTCCAAACTGGCACGCCAATTTTTTTATTTATTTTTTATTTTTTCCATTTTTTTTTTGATGTTTAATGATGTTTTATGAAGTTTTTGAGTGATTTGAATCTGAATTTGATGTTTTTTGAGGTGTTTTGATGTTCTTTAATGTGTTGTTTCTTTTTTTCATACTTCTTGTTTGTAAAATGACTGTAATTTCCATGGTAAATGCAATTAAAGTATAAAAATAATTTTATTCATAAAGAAAATTAATAAAATATGGAATATAAAGTCAATTTAAATATATTTTGATATCTAAAATTTTATGGAGTGGCAATATCTCTTATAGATGTGGGGTCATCTTTGTGTAGATCTTTTCTAGACCTACAACATATAATGAAGTGATACAAAAACATGAAAGTTTAACATGGTCTTTCCCTATTTTTCTGATTTATGGCCAATTTTTGGACTCAAAATTAAAAAAAAAAAAATAGAAATGAAGAGAGGAGAGCGGCATTACCTGTTTTCAGTAAAAATGGGGGCTAATATCCGCGAAAATGGCTAGATCTGGCCAATTTCAAATTTTTATTTTAACAAAGGAGTTTCGAGGAGGTTGGAAGGTGCTGAGAGCTCACCCTAGGGGCGCACTGGTTTGTGGTTGTGGGGGGGGGGGGGGGGGGGGGTGGGTGTGAACCATCCTCTTCGGTGCTGTTCATATTCATTTCCAAGCCGAGGAGGAGAACCGTCCCTGATTCCCCTCTGATATAGTATGGTACAAGCCAAATCATTTGGTTTGGGATAGTTTGGCCAACATTACTCCATATAGTTTGGTCTTGTTGTGCTCGCTTCAATCCCTTACTCTCCAAACCAATTTTCATGATTCCAAAGTGGCATTCACCCTAATGTTTGTCTTGTCTTCATTCTAATATCCATCCATTGGTTTATGACCATGTCATATGTGAATAACATGCACTAAAGTGCGTTCACCTGAGTACTAGCAGCAAAGGAACCACTGCAAAGTAATATGAACTTAGTTTGACGCATCTAATACATCGTGTGATTTAATTTGTGCATTATCATAAAATTTGTCTTATAAATTGCAGTATCTCCTTCATTGTAGTATCCATCTATTGGTCTATCAACATATCATCTGGGAATAACATGCATTAAGGTGCCTTCACCTTAGTACTCACAGTAAAGTAACCATTTTAATACATGGGCCTACTTTGACTTTTGTCAGACATAAGATGTGGGTGGAAATTCATGTGTTAGCACTACTATACTAACATTTTTTGCTGCTATGCACATAGCTGTTTTAGTGTACCCTTCTCTTGTGGTGTTCAATCATATGATTTCTACAATTTGATAAGATCATGTGCAGATTCTTTGTTCCCATAATCTTACAGTTGGTTGTCTAAGCAAGGAAGTAACATCCATTTGGACCATTGTGGCATGTAGTCAAGTCAGCTATCTAAGATCTTTGTCATATTTAAAAACAAAATACCAAAAAAGATGTTGATTAAAATATGGTTTTCTTCAGTCCTAAAAACAACCATCAGGTAATATTAGAGTGTCCAAATAATATAAGCCAAGTTATTATCAATCAATATGATTTATTTCTTTATCTATTTTTTATTTAAATGTTGATATCTACTGGTTTTTGACTCCACAGGGCCCTAGTTATCTTATATAATCATGACTGCTAGACATGTAATGCGTTTGCATTTTACTTTTTATTTGTAGACTCATGCTTTTTATTTTTCATTCTACTGTGTTACACTTCTTAGGTTTATATGTTTGCGGAATGGTATAAACCAGGGTGCTTGCTTGAATATCCTCTTCATGGAAGTGGGGCAGTAGTAGATGCTCTTGTGCGGGGAATGCAGAAATTTGGTGGAAGGCTAGCATTGGGTACTCATGTAGAAAATATTCTGGTTGAAAATGGTCGAGCTATTGGTGTCAAGTTAAGGAGTGGACATGTAAGTGTTTGTCATATATGTTTCCCTGAATTGTCTGTACCTAGGCTTTTCATTTGGGTTTTATGCAATTTCTTGGAATGGTAGCAGCTGACTAGTTCATTGGTGTTGATCTTTTAGATTGTACGTGCCAAGAAAGCTGTTGTCAGCAATGCATCTATGTGGGACACTTTGAATTTGCTACCAGCAGATGCCATCCCACAATCTTACCAAACTAAAGTTAAAGAAACCCCACAATGTGAATCATTTATGCATCTCCACTTGGGTTTTGATGCACAGGTCAGCTGAAATTCCTTTCCTTTGTGTTTGAAACTACATTATGGATAAGGAAGCATTTTTTTTTTCTTTTCTGGGTATTTACTAGAGAAACGAAAATTTGCTGCAATTTCTTCACAGAGGATGACTGACCCAATTGTCTTTTCCATTCACGATTGTACAACAGAGAAAGTATTAGCCAACTAATGCTACTTGATAACATTTTCAATTGTATCTTAACATTGAAATAGAAAAGTAATTGTCTTTTCAATAAGATAATCTCCTTGCCTAGAATCATATGAATAATGTATGTTGTTCCAAGAATTTTCTGAAGAATGAAAGAACAAATTTGCTGTTCATTAGATGGCATTTCTGTTCCCTGCAAAAGTTCACATTAGATTGTGTTTCAACTTTCAATGCTAGACATCCTTCTTGCTATCTATTTAATGAAGAGCTTCTGTCCCCCTCTGTAAGAGATTTACACGGTTGAATATGTCTTTTTAACTTTTCTACACCTTTGGCTTGATTTGGTTCTCCTGCAAAGCAACTAATCACATATAATTGACAGGATATTCCAGAAGACCTGGGAATCCATCATATAGTTGTTAATGATTGGAGCAGGGGCGTAGATGCTGATCAGAATGTTGTCTTAATTTCGGTACCTAGTGTGCTTGGTAAGGACTTGGCACCCCCTGGGAAACATGTTTTGCATGCTTATACTCCAGGAACAGAACCATTTGGCTTGTGGGAAGGGCTTGATCGTAGAAGTGCAGAGTATCGAGGACTCAAAGCAGAACGATCAGAGGTATTCCTATATCATTACTTCATTTTCCTGTTACTTCCATAATCATTTTAAAGTCAAGCAATATTAGGATTTTCTAAACCACTCAAATAGCTGACCTTGAAGGCATTGTTTTTCTGCCTGTCATTATGTTTTTTTAATCTTTTTATTCTGTTTATAGATATCATATTTGTAGCTGTAAAAAGCCTCATTGACAGTTGGTTTTAATTTGTTTCTCATCCATTTGACTTCCTATAGCATAAGCTTCCTTGCTAACTTCCAATATTTTGATGTGATTCTTTACTTGTAAGATGAATTTCACTAGATTAGGTAAACAGGGCAGTATAAGGTTCCTTATGGTGTGTGGGTATGAGTATACATGCTGATGAGAGAGGCTTGTGATAATAAATGTAACAATTTGATGACTGTTTTGACCATGTGTATAAAAAAATTAAAAAAAAAAAATCTGAGAACATAATAAATGATCAATATGCTACAATACTTCTGCTTATATCTATATATATATATATATATATATATATATATATATATATATATATATATATATATATATATATATAATTTTTAAGTTTTAAATCTTCATTTAAAAGTATCTCATTCATGTAACCAAAGCTCATATATGGTACCTACCAACAAAAAGCTAATGCATGGTACAGCACTCAGTTACAAATACTAGTACATGTGATTTCACCAAATCTTCTACTTTTTTTGAATCCCAAGAACCTGCTTCAATCTAGCATATGCACAAATCCATTGCTTGAATACTTGCAAGTTGATATCCCTCCATGGTTTACTTGAGACATAAACTGCTTTAGAACTGTTGTGACTGATCTTCTTGTTTACAATAGTTTAGTCCAGCTGAAATAAATCCATCTTCTTTGTTTCCTTAAGTTGTGAACATTTCTTTTCGTCTCAGGTAATGTGGAGAGCTGTTGAACGTGCTCTTGGTCCTGGATTTAGTCGTGAAAATTGTGATGTAAAATTGGTAGGAACGCCACTTACTCACCAGAGGTTCCTTAGAAGGAATAGAGGAACATATGGTCCAGCTATAAAAGCTGGAGACGCCACATTCCCTGGTCATTCAACACCTATCCCACAGCTCTTCTGTTGTGGCGATTCAACTTTTCCAGGAATTGGAGTTCCAGCAGTGGCAGCTAGTGGTGCTATAGTCGCCAATTCTTTGGTATCTGTTTCACAACACTCTGAGCTTCTTGATGCTGTTGGAATTTGATTGCCATGGTCAGTATACAGCTTCTTCCTATGTTATTAATGTCTGTTCCTTTTGATATACTTCTCCAAAACAATTTTAATAAATTCTTTTGTTTGTCCAAATAATCTCTACTTCTCGCGTGCTAAGCTATCTGAGATTTCTGACTGTGGTGGTGCATCGTGGACAAAAGCAGACATAAAGCCAGTTTGTAGAGATTCATGATTGACAGCACTTTAAATTGGAGACAATGATGGCAGTGCATTTCTAGAGAGAGGAGGTTGCAAAAACACTGTGGCTGGCTTTTGAACTTCTGTCTTATATGCGTAAATTTTTTGAACAACAGACGCTGTGGTTTTATCAAAAAATACACATCACAAACACTGTATCATGAATTCTCAAAAACACTGTATGATGGAGATGCTATGATCTACTAATGCAAGTTAAGATTGCACTGACTCTCTTGTCAATCTAGGTGAAAATGGTTTGATTGTTATGGAATGTTCTATAACCATAACTAATGGTCTTGGTCCTCCCTATGTGGACAAGCTTGATGGATCTTATATCAATGACCGTTCCCTCTATTCTTTCAACGCCTTTCTTGCAAAATGAACATTCCTTTGACTCCCCACTTTTGTTGCAGCATAGAACAAAGCTTTTGCTCTTGTATCTTTTTCTCCATTGGATTCGACCAATGAGCAACCAACCTACATATCTAAGGTGGGAGTGGATGATAGAACTTCCACAACACCCAAACATAACATGGCCCTCACCTCCCCAAGGTTGGGTGAGCAATGAATCTCATCATTACTGGTTGGATGGGGCTCAATCTGCCAAACTCCGTTCAAATTCAAGAATCCACTGCTCTTCAGCCGAAATCTTCCTGACCATCTGCAACTCTCAACCCCCTGTTTCCTCATACTTCACACACTCTGTATTTCTTATCCCATATTGGTTCAAGCATACGGCCACGAAACATCAGGGGGGGAGGTTCAAATCCTTGCTCTAGTACTTATTATTTATTTATGTGGGTAGATTTATCATTTAAAAATTTAAAAAATGTGTGCATTGCACGTGCCATACTATAGTCTATAATTGTTGCAATCCCAAGATTTTCTACCATTCTCATTCCTGACATTGTCAAACAAATTTCTTAATATTTTACTAGTCTAAATTTCTAGTGAAGGATTAAATTTTTGTATGTTCATTGATTATGAAGCACATATATAAATATTGGCAATGACAAGAACAAGAAGTTCATCTTGGCAGGCGTATTTTGCTTTTGATTATATAAATCTAATCTAAATCAGTAGCAATCATTTTATCCTGCATCACAATATTTCTGAGTGAAGGACCAAATGGTCTTTTCCATCTCAAGTGAGTTATGATCCGCATTTAGATGAGATTTTTGATCAATGAATTGTAATTATTACAAACTTTTACCTTTTTTTCTGGAAAGAGATCATATATTACATGGTGGTTGTGGTGATGATGATGGTGGCACACTCCTCCATATACAAGGTCTTGTCATCCACTATTTCCCAGGGAGTCTGTTAAAAATTTAAAGTTGTCCTCGTCTTTCTGACTCCATTATCTCTTTTTAGGTACGCACTTCACCTTATCTGGGTCACTTAAAGGTCTTTTGTTGATATTATCTTTTCATAAGATGAATGTTTCTTTTGGACGTGGGAACTAGAATGCATTAATGAAGAAAAAAACAAACAAAAACAACCATGGCTTTGTTTCTGATTTGCCCTATCACCAGATGCATCCAATTTCTCTGTTTATGAATCTTGATTCCAAGGAAAGTGGTTGTCTCGTCCTTTCATTCTCAGTTGTTCTATAGCTATAGCCAGAACCATGCATCTAAATAATTAGTTATTCAAAATGTGATCAAGTGCTTTATGTAGGCCGATAGATAATTACTGCAAGTTCTCCTGGTATTTTGAAAATATGAGACCTTCTGGAGAACAAGGTTCAGTCCCCTGCACAAGAATATTAATTACCAGGCCCGCTTTTAATCCATTGTTCATGATGCCTCCAAGCACATCTCCATCTGCCCATGTTAAGCATCATGTTTCTGATCAATTCATGGGTGAAGCTCAGAAACTGCAGGCCTCTTGTGAATCTCCAAATTCAGCAGGTTTCATGTTCAAAGCTTGAAGGTGTTTTTTCAAGTGTTTGACATAGATAATCTTCATATGATTTCTTCGAAATAATTGATGATGCTCTCTCAGTTATTCTGGAAAACATGTTTAAAAAAAACGGTTGGCTTTTCAACTATTTTAAATGGAGGTGGGCGTGAGATCAAGATGAAGGACTCTTTGGTGCATGCAGCCCTCTCCGTTGGCCCTTACATGGTGCAAAGGTTTGCTTAAAAATGCAGTTCTCCAAGTTGGAGTTCCCTAATGGGCAGCAGTGGCTGCACTCCTGAATCCTAATGCATGTAGGTGAGGAGAAATTCCTAGAGTGTAAGAACCATATTTCAGATGTCTAGGACACAAGGATGATAGGTTGTGCTCATGGATGAATTGTGACTGATCCACTTAACCATAGAAGCTGGTCACCTTTGAGACATATTCTGGCTGCTTTCAACACTGATGAAGCATACTGTAGACCAATCCAAGCAGCTCGCAGCTCCATAGAAGACACAGAGTTGTAAAGACATGGATTTAGCTAGAAAAGTACCTCTCTTATATGTTAAAGAACGATGCTAAGCGCCACAGTAGGGATCATCCTTCGCTGACCTGTTGAATTTGACCTTAAAAATTTAGAGGGAAGGAGGCAGCCAGCAGACACTGGTCCAGCTACGAAGCTAGAAGAATAATGCCTGCCACTTTGTTAGATCCAAATATAAATGAACTTTTAATTGGACCATAAGCATCATCTTTTTAGCTTGTGCCACAAACTATCGCATACTCTATTTTATATGTATGTATTTATGTGCATATATACATACACCCACACACGCATATGCACGCGTGGGCACGTATATATATATAGAGTCAGACTAGAATACATTCAATCGGATTGGACTCAAATCCGATCAGGTCAAAACTCTATAATAAGATTTTGCATCAATAATTCAAGCAGTTAAATGTGATCTATTACCTCAAAACTACTTGCACACAAAAAATCATATGATTTAAAGACCCCTAGTCTATGCATCAAGTGATCCAAAAATACATCTATTTTAATTTTATTTAGGCTGTCCAATTTTTGACTACTTGATGCAAAGACTAGGGGTCTTCAAATCATATGATTTTTCGTGTGCAAGCAGTTTTAAAGTAATAGATCACATCCAACGACTTGAATCATTGATATAGAATCCCCATTATAGAATTTTGACCTAATCGGATCTGAATCCAAATTTGATCGAATGTATTCTAGTCTGTCTCTCTCTATATATAATGATAATATAATAGTACAATCATAATATTAATATAATATAATATAACATACCATACTCTATGCTGTTAGTTAATTATGATAATAATCGATATAATGTATTATGATTATTATTATTACATATTAATGTATTATTACATAGTATAATATTATTATAATATATGAATGTTATATTATTGTTTTAGTGTAATATTGTGATAGTATTATATTATAATACTTCTTCATATTAACATAATATGGTGTAAAGTATTGTTAATCTATAATTTATCTATTTTATTTTAATCTAAATATTATAATAAATAATGTAATTATATTTTAATGGATGATTACTGTGATAACCTGATAAAAAAAAAAGAGAGAAAAATGAGGAAGACTCTGGCTAGGAGTCTTCTTCCATCCGAAATTCGGAGAGGAAGCCAAATCTGGGGAGGATTCGGCCTCCCCTCCGCTCTATATATCTCCCCCTCCCCCTTAAAGGATTCCACACGATGAAATCAACCCTCCACCAGTGCTCTTCCTTCCTCTTTCTTCGATTGAAACCACAGCCTCCCTTATTTGTGCTCGCTGGAAAATAGAGCCGAAGGAACCACCGAAGCTAAGGTAAGGCCCCGATTCTCCTTGCTCTCCTTTTTCTTATCTTCTTCTAGCTTTGGGCACCATCGTCGGCCACCAATTTGGTCAGAAAACTCCAAAAGGAAGATCTTCTATTTTTCCCTTCTTTTTCTTGATTTCTCCCCATCCGGACATTGCCGTCGGCCGTCTCTTGCTCTACCACCATCGATCGCCCACTGCCGCAGCCTACCGCTGGTCTTTCGATCTCTAGCCATCATGACCAATAGCTCTTGCCCTCCCCTGTTTTGGCCTAAAAAGAAAAGAAGAAAAGAAAAGAAAGAAAGAAGAAGAAGAAAAGAAAAGAAAAGAAAAAAGAAAAGAAAAGAAAAGAAAACGAGAGAAAAGATTTTCTCTCTCCTTCTCTCTCTAGGGTCCTACTTACTCTCTCTTTAGTTGCACCATAGATCTTAGGATGAACCTAAGATGAAATCAAGATGACTAGGAATTGCTCTGAAATCCATGCAGTAGGTCAGATCTAGTTTGATTTTTTCATAGTATTTGATCATAGTTAATCCATATTGAATCATCCTGATATGATCCCTGATGATCCTGATCATGATTGCCTCTTTGAAAAGATACAAAGATTTTTCCTCCACTTTCTCTCTCTATTTTCTCTTTGTTGACCAACTTTCTCTTTCTAAGAAGATCTATGAATCTTGTACCGAGTCATATCTTAATCTTCTAGGGATCTATGTTAACTCTAACAAGATGATTCAAAGCCGCTTTGAAATCCATGGTATATGTCAATCTCACTTCGGCCATGTCTAGTATCTTTAAAATCCATCATTGATGAATCCTGTTAATTGATCTTAACTTTGATCTAATATGTATTTCACGATTCTTTAGTTGAGTCGCTTAAATTTGATCCTTAGCTTAAAGATCCAGAATTATCCTGATAATTGGATGGTTCGACACCTCTGGCCAATAATCTTCTTTTCTTATAATTTATATTTTATTAAATTCATCAGATAGAAAATTGATTATATTTTTGATATTTTAAATAGGATCGATAAAGTCTAAGGATCTAGGACGAATAAGATAAGTGGAATCTTACATTTTTTACTTATTTTTAAATTATCATATCTTTTTATGTAAATAAAATATTATTATAAATTCATATTTTCATAAAATAAAGATCAGCATATGAAGTATGAAAATTATGTTTTATTATGATCATTACTTTTATAAACATGTTTTATGAAAATGACATATTTTTATAATGTATGAATTTTAATATTTTTTCATCTAAGTATATGTATGTTTTAAGAAAAAGATATAATAATTTCAAATGCTCTCAGATAGCTATAAATGAATTTCTTTTGAAAAAGTCGACGTCCGAAGCTAGCATCTACAAGAAACATGGTCCCGCCAATAGGATCCAAGTCGGCACAAGAATTAAGAATCCTATCGATTAAGAAACATGGTCCTGTCATGAGTACAATAGTGACCTTAGCATAAATATCTGTGAGCAATATTTTGAAACATGATATGAATATATGATCAAGAATGATTTACAATTCATGTTTATGAAATTTCATGATTTATGCATGCATGATTGATTTATGACTTATTTTATATTATGCTCTATGAAATATTTTATTTGCAATATATTTTATTTTTTAAATATTACATTGTTATGGAAAAATATATACTTGATCCAGTAAGAAAATGTAGATTTTACTTACTGAGTTAGTATAGCTCATGCTTTTTTTATTTTTATTTTTATTTTTTACAGAGGATTAAGGTTAGAACTAATAAAAAATCCAGGCTTGAAGATCTGCATAGCAAGTTTGGGAACTTTGGTAGCTGAACTTAGTTTATTAAATGATCATGAACTTGTAATGGATTATTTAAAATTTTAAGATATGGGTTTGGTATTTATTTTTAGGATTTAGATGCTTTAGACTTATATTAGTTTAATTACTTGATAAATGGTGAAATTAAATCTTTATTTATGTTTTATTATAATAAATTTTAAGTGATTATGAATGATAGGCTTCGTATTATCGAGGGCGGTACCCTTTGGTAGTATGGTCATGTTATGTCCTGGATTTGGGGCGTGATATTTTATGGTATCAGAGCAAAGGATTCGATAATGAGTAGAACTTAAAATATAGCATTAGGTTTGATCAAGAGTAGAACATAAGTTTAGGATTGTGATTCATAGGGATGGGCAGATAAAGAGTATAGAAAAATTGATTAAAACTAGAATTGTACAATAGAGAGGATTCAAAAAAAAAAGAATTTTGGACCAATAGGTATTGTGATAGAATTTATGAATAACTGATGAGTTACATTTTGGATATCAATAAGCAGGGTGACCTAAGTTTAAGAAATATTGACCTTTGAATATTGGGATGTTATACCAATAGATTATGTTATGTTATGAATACCCGTTCTATTATTATGATTTTGGAAACTCTAAATTAGATATGGGTAAAGATCTTGATTACTTTTTGATATCGATTATTTGATCATTATAATTTTGAAAAAGATGCTATTTAGGATGTGGCTTAAGAAAGAATTGCATTGTATGGAGAGAAATATTTTTTAAGCATTGAACCTATAAAAGAATCATGTATGAAATTCACATGTAAATGAAAATTATATTTGATTTTATTGGTAGATTGGATTTTATTATGGGAGCATGACATGTATGTTTTGATAAAAATTTTAATGATTCATATTACTATCTATGGATTGGATTATTTTATCTTCATTTTATTTGCTGGAGATAATGAGATGTATTAATTATTTTAAGTCAAAATTTAGGTTGCTAAGTTGATTGAAGGTATCTTACTATTGTTAAATTTTTGAAGACTCAATAAGTTGTAAAATATAAGGGGTAAGATCTTATGTCAATTTATTGATGGAAGCTCTAGGAGATAATCGAGTTGATTTTATTCATAGAAAGTTGACTTGAGATTATCTAGTTTGTTGGAGTTGGAGTTAATTCTTTTACAAAAAAATATTAATTGAAGTTATTTAATTAATTGTCGATAAATCTATGGTTAACTCATTCCAATTAGTTTTAGATTTATGAGGTTTTAGATGAATCCTGAAGCTTATGCAAGAGCTTCAAATATGGAATTGGATTAAGATTTAATTTTGATATGATATGCTTAAGGCATGGTAAAGAATAAAGAAATTGAAAAAATTTGCTTAAAGTCTATTAAAAATTTAAAAGATTAGATCTTTCGAGATTTTGATGTAAAACAATATTCTTGTTAGAATTCATCCAATAGCTCTGGAGGATTTGGTGAGTTCAGATTAGAGTGTGCAATAGAAGTCAGATGATTGAATGATATGAAAACTAGTTAAGGATACTAATTTTAATGTAATAAGTATTATAAATGGAAACTTGATTTTTAATAAAAGAGAGATCGCCATTGATAAATGAAAGGATAAGCTTATTGATCTTTGGACTCATCTAGATATTGTAGTACTATTTTCGGTGATTGATTCTTTTATCATTAATAATCGTCAGAAGAATTTTGAGCATATAAAGTTCAAGGTTAGTGGATTAATATTTTTTGGTGAAGCTTAGATATAGAATGTTTTGGATATAGATATTCTTTTCTTAGCTTTGACATTATTGCTCCAATCGTTTGAATAAATTTAAGGATTTTCTATTATAAGAGTTTAATTGTTACATCATATAAAAAGATGAAGAAGGTTGTAGATTATGATGAGCATTTAATGCTCTAGACTCTTCAATTTTTTTTATTATGAATAGGTAGGGTCAATTATAATTTTTATATGAAATTAATGAAGAGCAAATAATTTCATGGTTTAAAGAATTATGATATTTTAAGCAAAAGTTAAGAGACCAAAGAAATTTATTATCTTATGAATAAAAAGATATCATGAGATTTAGGAGGCATGGTAAGTTAAGTTCGTGCAATATTAGGCTTTTGAGACTTGGGTAGAGTAGAGATGTTTCTTACAAATTAGCCTTACCACCAAAATTATCTAGAATGCATAATATCTTTCATATTTCCCTACTAAGGAAGTTTGTTTCTGATCTAAATAATATGATAGAGTATGAGCCATTGTAAGTTCATGAAGACTTAACTTATGAAGAGTTTTTCATCCGAATTATTCATTGAAAAGAGAAAGCAAGTTTCGAGGATGAAACTTTTTTTTAAGGAGGGTAGAATGTGATAACTTGATCAAAAAAAAGAAGAAAAATAAAGAAGACTCTAGCTGGGAGTCTTCTTCCATGCAAAATCCAAAGAGAAAGTCGAATCCGGAGAGGATTCGGCCTCCCCTTTGCTCTATATATCTTCCCCTCCCCCTCAAAGGATTCCATACGATGAAATCGACCCTCCATCGGTGCTCTTCCTTCCTCTTTCTTCCGATTGAAGCCACAACCTCCTTGTTTGTGCTCGCCAGAAAATGGAGTCGAAGACACCGTCGAAGCCAAGGTAAGGCCTCGATTCTTCTTGCTCTTCTTTTTCCTATCTTCTTCTGGCTTTGGGCACCATCGTCGGCCACCGATTTGGTCGAAAAACTTCAGAAGGAAGATCCTCTATTTTCTCCTTCCTTTTCTTGATTTCTCCCCATCTGGACATCGCCGCCAGCCATCTCTTGCTCTGCCACCATCGGCCGCCCACTGCTGCGGCCTATCGTCGATCTTCCAGCCTCTAGCCATTACGACCAATAGCTCTCGCCCTCCCCTATTTCGGCCTAAAGAGAAAAGAAGAAAAGAAAAGAAAGAAAGAAGAAGAAGAAAAGAAAAGAAAAGAAAAAAGAAAGAAAAGAAAAGAAAAAGAGAGAAAAGATTTTCTCTCTCCTTCTCCTTCTCTCTCAGGGCCCTACTCTCTCTTTCTTTAGTTGCACCATAGACTTTAGGATGAATCTAAGATGAAATCAAGATGACTAGGAATTACTCTGAAATTCATATAGTGGGCCAAATCTAGTTTGACCTTTTCATAGTGTTTGATCACAGTTAACTCATATTAAATCATCCTGATATAATCCCTGATGATCCTGATTATGATTGCCTCTTTAAAAAGATACAAAGATTCTCTCTCCACTTTCTCTCTGTTGATCAACTTTCTCTCTCTAAGAAGATCTATAAATCCTGTATCGAGTCATGTCTTCATCTTCTAGGGACCTATGTTGACTCTAACAAGATGATTCGAAGCCGCTTTGAAATCTATGGCATATGTCAATCCCACTTCGGCCATGTCTAATATCTTTAAAATTCATCATTGATGAATCCTGTTGATCGATCTTAACTTTGATCTAATATGTGTTTCATGATTCTTTAGTCGAGTTGCTTAAATCTGACCCTTAGCTTAAAAATCCAGAATTGCCATGATGATCGGATGGTCTGACACCTCTGGCCAATAGTCTTCTTTTCTTATAATTTATATTCTATTAAATTCATTAGATAGAAAATTGATCATATTTTTGATATTTTAAATAGGATCACTGGTGGAGTCTAAGGATCTAGAGCGAATAAGGTAAGTGGAATCTTACGTTTCTTACTTATTTTTAAATTATCATATCTTTTTATATAAATAAAATGTTATTATGAATTCATATTTTCATAAAATAAGAATCAATATATGAAGTGTGAAAATCATGTTTTATTATGATCATTGCTTTTATGAACATGTTTTATGAAAATGACATGTTTTTATGATGCATGAATTTTAATATTTTTCTATTTAAGTATATATATGTTTTAAGAAAAAGATATAAGGATTTCAAATACTTTGAGATAGCTATGAATGAATCTCTTTTGGGAAAGTCGACATCTAGAGCTAGCATCCATAAGAAACATGGCTCCGTCAATGGATTCCAAGTCGGCACAAGAATTAAGAATCCTATCAATTAAGAAACATGACCCTGTTATAAGTACAATAGTGACCTTAGCATAAATATCTGTGAGCAATATTTTGAAACATGATATGAGCATATGATCAAGAATGATTTACAATTTATGTTTATGAAATTTCATGATTTATGCATGCATGATTGATTTATGACTTATTTTATATTATGCTCTATGAAATATTTTATTTGCAATATGTATTATTTTTTAAATATTGCATTGTTATGAAAAAATTTATGCTTGATCCAGTAAGAAAATGTAGGTTTTACTTACTGAGCTAGTGTAGCTCATATTCTTTTTATTTTTCTTTTTCTTTTACAAAGGATTAAGATTAGAACCAACTATAAATCCAGGCTTGAAGATCTGCATAGTAAGTTTCAAAACTTTGGTAGCTGAACTTAGTTTATTAAATGATCATGAACTTGTAATAGATTATTTAAAATTTTAAGATACAGATTTGGTATTTATTTTTAGGATTTAGATGCTCTGGACTTATATTAATTTAATTACTTGATAAATGATGAAATTAAATCTTTATTTATATTTTATTATAATAGATTTTAAGTGATTATGAATGATAGGCTTCGTATTATCGAGGACGGTATCCCTCGGTAGTATGACCGTGTTATGTCTCGAATTTGGGATGTGATAATTACCAAGTAATTAAGATAGATTATAATGAACAAATATAATAACTATGAAATTTAGGGGTATTTTGGTTGCATAAATAGCTTCCGATGGGACTAGAAAGCTATTTCAGATTTTTACCAAACATCCATATATGATCCATAACTCTATAATTTATCTATTTTATGTTAATCTAAATATTATAATAAATAATATAATATATTTTAATTAGTAATTACCAAGTAATTAAGATGGATTATAATGAACAAATATAATAACTACAAAATTTAGCGGTATTTTGGTTACGTAAATGGCTTGCAATGGGACTAGAAAGCTATTTCAGGCTTTTACCAAACATCCATAAATGCTTTTTAGGCTCTAGAAAGCGCTTTTGGCCCCTCCAAAGGTAATCCCAAATGGGACCCAAGCTTTATGTTGTCAGGACAATCATCCATATAAGGTAAATTTCTTTCTAATTGTCTAAACTTTTTGAATTTTCTGGCTTGTTGCACCTTCCTGTGATTGCATAGGATGCTTCAACTCTTACATCAACTTACGAAAACTGCATTACCTTTCAAGCTAGCACAACTTTGAGGGTTTTGCTTGAATGCAGTATCGTTTCCCTTAATAATTTAGTCCCTGTTTATTCTCCATAAGTCACTTAACTAGTACATGCATGAATATATAGTTCAATCTGCTTGTTTGAGAACAGAGTAATAGTTAGCTGCATGCATAAACCTAGTTACTGTGCAAATTAAATTGGCGACAGATTTCAGATAAGACAAATTATTGGTGTGTTTAAGGCCCTTGCAGAATTTTTTAATTATCTTTTGATCTTTTCTTGCCCCGGGTTTTCCAAAATGTCTGCCCCCAGAAGCAGTTGACCTGGTATGCAGGTTTCTGCACTACTCCCCAAACCTGCGGTGCACTGCTGTGTGTTCGGATCAGATCATACCCTTCGAATAGCATGATTTATTTGTGACAGTATCAATATGCTGTTGAATTCTAGGCATGTGATGACCTGCAGTTGGAAGCCTGCATGCACCCTTTCTTTGATGAGCTGAGAGACCCAAATATTCATCTACCCAATGGTCGTCCTCTTCCTCCACCCTCAATTTTACACCTCGAGGCAAGAAACCTTCGAGATAACGAGCATGAATCACAGCATAGAACAGCAAATAATTCTTATATTTTGGCTAATATCATATAAATTTGCATGTGGCTGTGACTTTGTTGTTATGGTAATTAAACACCATCCTACCTCCAAGAGCTTGATGATCGGTTACTGATGTTTCACCATTTCACCTTTGCAGCCTTTATTTTCATGCAAATCAGTATTTGTAATCTCCTTTAGCTACCATGAAGCGATACCTCAACAACCTTAATTTCCATTTTCTTGTTTGATTTTTAAAAAAATAATTAAGAAAGTGATAATTATATATATATATATATATATGTATATATATAGTGCATCGAGAGTCTAGATACAACGAATCTTATTAAAAATGTATAGATACAATAAATCAATTCTACTATCTAATTGATATATTTTCTAAATAAAATTATTCATCATAATTTCCTGGTTACAGTGAATAAGAAAAAAGAGAAAGAATATGAAAATATATAAATATCCTATAATTAGATGAGAGATTTTAGAAAATTTTTAGCACTCCCTCTTAAGCTACATATTATGAAGTCCCAACTTGTTATAAATATAAGCAATCCTCGGACCCTTCAATCACTGAGAGTGCATTTGGTTAGCCATTAAAAAAATATTTTTTTACTTTTTGATTTTTTAAAAGATAAAAATCAAAAAGTAATATTTGGTAACACCATAAAAAACAAAAAGCAAAAATCAAAAAAAATCAAGGATGCATTTGGTTAGCCATTAAATTTTATTTTTTATTTTTTAATTTTAAAAAATAAAAAAGCAATGTTCGGTAACACCATGAAAAGTAAAAAATAAAAATAAAAAAAATTAAAATAATTACTTTATATACAAACAAATTTTTTTTGCTTTCCTTGCCTTTTGCTTTATGGTAACGTAGTTACCAAATGTGCTTTTTGCTTTTTTATTTTTGCTCAATAGCAAAAATAAAAAAAATAAAAAATATTTTTTTAAAATCAAAAATTAAAAATTAAAAAGGGAACCAAATGCATCCCAAAATAATTGCTTTATATATAAAGCAAATTTTTTTTACTTTTCAAAACTTATTTTTCTACTTTTTTTGCTTTCTAAAACTTGCTTTTCTATGTCTAAAATGTCAAATCAAAAAGTAAAGGATTCGAACTTTTCTTCTTCATCGAGCTTTTCACCTTTCCATCCTCTTTTCCTATGTTCTTGCCTTCCATCTATCTAACCGACGAGCCCGAACAACGCTACGCTCTCTTCTCGACGAGTGAAAAAATCTCATTTTGGCCTATCTATTATCTTAAGCCCTAAGGGAAAGAAGGTATTTCTCAGATTTTATGTTTTTTTTGCTTTTTATAGATTTTTTTTCTATATTTGACAACATAGTTATCAAACATGCTTTTTGCTTTTTTGCTTATACTCAATAGCAAAAATCAAAAAAAATAAAAAGTATTTTTTAAAAATCAAAAATCAAAGTGTAACCAAACGCATCCTTGGTAAATATATCAGCTAGTCCATCATTAGAGCTCACAAAAGTCATAGAAATAATATTAGACTATAGCTTTTCTCGAATAAAATGATAAGCTATCTCAATGTGCTTCGTACGTTCATGAAACATAGGATTTGAGGCAATATGAAAAGCAGTTTGGTTATCACAAAATAATTTCATGGCTCAGACTGAATAACCCCAAGCTCTCCTAAGAGAGACTTTAACCATACCGATTGAAATATGGTCATAGCCAGATAGTTAGCTATACAGATGCAAATTGGGCAGGATCTTCCTCAGATAGACGATCTACCTCTGAGTATTATGTCTTTCTTAGTACCATGAAAGAATAATTAAGAAAGTGATAATTGTATATGCAGGAATCGATCTAGAGTTCTAGGGTTAGCTTTTGAAAATTTTCAAAAATTACAGTGGAAAAGATGAATTAATCACATTAAATCATGAATAATATAACATAAAATTCTAGATCTAGGATCCTATTACATAATTAAGGCATGCTATTAAATCAAAAAATAAAATATCAAAAGAACTACATGTTGATCATATCAACAGCAGACTACTCTAGATCATATCTAGACATGTAATAGGAAGATCAGATCATCCTTACCTTTGTATCTCAAGTTTCTTAACTCATTAATCCGGGCCTGAGATGATTGCTCGGAGCCACACATATATTTGGCCTCTACGAGTTGTCCATACGAGCTCTCGATCGTAGATCTAAAGTTCGGTACCCGAAAATCAGTACAGTATGCTAGTACTATGCTGATCCTTCTACAATGGTCAATCTAAATCTTTTTTTCTTCAATCTTGGACTCTCTAACTATCAGAAGTTGAGAAAAATGATTCATGATGCTAAGACACCTCTCAAACACTCACAAAGATGGAGGAATAGGAGTGGAAGAAAAATCTTAGAAGAAGACCCTCTTCTTCTTCTTTTTTCTCTCACCAAAGCACCTTGATTGGTGCCTTTACAAAATCCCATGCCCTAGGATTCTCTCTATGATTTTTCATTCTCCAAATGACCTCTCTTTGATATGTAATTCATGAAAAAATTAGGTCAAAATTCATTTTATATCTGGAGATATAGAGGAATCCTTGACTAGGTCAAATACCTAGTCAAGGGTTATTCAAATAGGGCTAGACTTGAGGGGCCCAACTCTTGGACGTCCCCTCCTTTTCTACCATGGACCATCAAGTCTTGTTGCACAAAATCTCTTTTAAAAGCCATGAAAATATCACCAAAAAATTAGGGGTGTGGGCGGCATAAAGAGGGAGGAGTTTTAGTTGCTTAAAATCTTATCTCATAGAATTTAAATCAACTCAAACTTCTTCGACTTGGTCCACCTTAAATTTTCCATGTAAGAAAGAGGGGAGGGACTTGAGGCATGTGTGGAGGCCTGGAGAGAACATTTTCCATAAAAAATTCAAAAGAAAATGGCATGGGGGGCACTGGGGCTAAGGTGGCGCATGGAGATAGGAGTCCTAGTCTCACTAGAACTCCTAGTTTGACTTGGTCCAACTTGATCCTTGGACCAAATTAAATTAGAATTTAATTAACTCAATTAGATTAGATCTTAGTTCAACTAATAATATAATTAAATTAGATTAAATTAGATTTAATTTTGATTTAATTTTCTAATCAAATTAGAAATTATATTGATATAAGTTCTAATTAAACTAGGACTGGTTCTTCCTTGCAATTTGCTCATCCAATAAACCAATTAAATTTGATCCAATCAAGCCTAAAATAAATTTAATTAAATTATATTTAATTAAACTTAATCTCAATCCTCTGGTTTAATTAAATTAAGTTAATTAGTAATCAAATTGCTAATCGATCCTCTTATAATACTTATGCTAGGTCAAACATTAATCGTATTGAATATTTAATCCTAGAATGATTCTTAATCATCGATCAACCATCCGATCAGATCGAGAACTCTTATGTGTGTGATCCCATAGATCCGAACCTAAGTTAGTAGCATAGAAATAAATTTTAATACTAATTAAAGTGACCATCTAGCAATGGTACCCGACGGTCGGATAGATCGAATGTGTAGAATAATATCCTTAGAACCCATATGGATATAGTTTTCTTATAATTCATCTTCTTGACCAAAATACTCATAGGATATCTCAGAATTTAACTGTCAACCCCGATTAGGTCATCCACATTGTATTTCAAAATATCAAATCCATCTCATGAATTATCCTGGCCAAGATTTTTGCTATATTGAAATACAATGATGCATTCTTCTCCAACTCTTGGAGTGGTCAATCCCATTTTGATTATTCACCGATTTTGCAAGTACTTGACTATGCTCAAAAATCTTTCATCACTAAATTAGAAATTCAGTAGTTCGATACCAAAGCATAATGAGTTGCTTGCAAGCAACTATGATGATCTTAGATCTAAGACTCATTTATACCTATATCCCATCAGAGTAATTCTCGATAGCAGAATGCTCTGGAGTTAGTTACATTCAATGACGATGTATCCATGCATCTCACTTGTATGCCATACCAGTATCTCTACACTCCTTGATTAAGAGAACAACCAACCTATATGGCATACAACGATCTATGCTCGATAAATACTATCATCCTAATTAATAGCATATCATTTGGTCGTGAATAGTTTTAAGGACTAATTGATAAATTCTTTCTTTTTTAAAATTAAATAGTCCTAAGAACTTCATCACAATAATAGAGTTCATTAGAAGATGTATACCTTATGATAAAAATACTAAGATAAATATTTTATTTATTAATAAATTAATTATAATTATAAGATAGCTCAATCGTCAATAGACTGATGGTTAGCTTTGGGACATATTTTTCAATAGTATATATCTTTTATATTACAAAAGACTCTATAGATACAATAAATCTTATAATAAAGGTCTAGATATAATGAATTATATCAATTCTATTATCTAATTGATATATTTTCTAAATAGAATTATTCACCATAATTTTTTGATTACAGTGAATAAGAAAAGAGAGGAAGAATAGAGAACTATACAAATATTCTATAATTAGATAAGAGATTTTAGAAAATTTTCAATAATTTTCAATATTATATTATGGATGCTACTAAAAATATTTTTCTATTCTGGAAATTAATCTAGAAGAAGGTGCCCATACTATCGATAAGGATGCTTTGATGATATTGCTGATTTTTTGAATTTTTATTATTCAAGAAAGCCAGAAAGGTATAGCCAGAATTGGCTGACACTTGTAATACACTTCTAGGGGCAAAATTATAATTTTGACTAAAATCAATAAAATGGGTTATTTTCTATCACATATGTGTATTTAGTGTCTGTGATACATCCTTTGAGTTAATGGTAATGATAATTCATATTTTCAAGAGTTGAAAATTTAAGACATGAATAATCATTATTAACTCATAAAATGCTCCCGACCATAGGATCATCACGAGGATGGTGATTGATCCGGAAGGTTGGTGTACAATCGCTTCTCTTTAGTAGATGAGTCTTGAGTCTACGGTGTGGAGACACCGGAGCGAGAGTACAGGTACTCGTTAGAGAACGAGGGCACTGAGCGTGACCACCTCGAGTAGTCATTAGGGAGTCTACCTTCTCGTCAATGACTGACTCGATGCTGCAGTAGTGTGTCTGGTTCTTTGACCTGAGGATGCATCGGCAGTTCACCTTGAGGGTGTTATAGTTTGACTACACCATTACTCGGTCTCCTAGCCATATGGAACCCTGAGGTGTATGTTGGCTATAGCATGTTCATTGTAGGAACTGGATTGCATCAAGATGGAATCTATCTACCTCGGTGGTAGAGGAGCAGCCCTATGATGATCATGAGAATCAAGTCCAGAAATCCATGGCCATGGTAGAGTGAAATAATAGAAAGAGTTTCTATTTAGATTTTCACATTGGACTCGAATCGAATGATTACATCATATGACAGAGACTAGGGTTTGACGAGTTCACCTTAACCCTAATCTGATCGGGGCTCAAGATAGAAGAACTTAATCACACAGGTAGCTGCACCAAGAGGTTCGCATTCAGCTCTGATGGGTTGCCACCATATACTGCTAGGTGTCACTGGTGGATTTTGGGAGCAATTAGAATGATTTAGATGATCGATCATTCTAGCTGTTCGAATCAGAAGAGTTCTGATCCATCGAAAGGAGTTTCGATGATGTCGATGATAGAGATCATGACATATCCCATTACCATACAGAACTGAACCTAACTGGGTCACACAAACAAGGGTTTGAATCTGGTGATCATCAATTGAACTGATCTAGTTCAATTGATCTGAATGAGATTCAATTAGGTTCAAGGAAATCGTGCTAGCACTCGATTGAACCTAACGTTCTTCTTTTGCTATCATAAATAAGTTGTCCTGTCTGAGCCAAAGGAGTTTGTGCTCAATCAGAGGCCTTCATATGGTCTGACTGGAGGTTGTCCAAGTCAGAAAAGGTTGTCTTATTTTGTAAGACATTACCTGCCATTTTTGGTCACCTGCCATTTCTTGTTCTTTGACTTTGGTCAAAAGTCTACCTTTGACTGGTCAAACGTTGACCATTGACACTTTGACTTTTGACCACATGTCATGCACCTATTGGAGAGCTGGTGGGGGCCTATCCCCTGCCAGAACCTGGCAAGGAGAAGGGCGCACGCCACCCTTGGCGTGTGCCCAAGTTGGAGGCGCCTAGGAGTCCTTGTTGGACAAGGACTCCATCTCCTTTTTGGATTCCAATTAGAGTTCTCCTAAGAACCAACTTTGACTGGTCTTAGGCACCCTCTAAGGAGGAATCCAGGGGACTCTATTCCCACCAATCAGATTTAGATCTGATTTCACAAAGGGTTGTGATTGGTTGGGAAGAAGAGGAGTTGGATCACAGCTTAGTCTATAAATAAGACCCTGCGCCCAACTCAGATTAAGATTTGAATTGAATTGAGAAACCCCATGCCCCAAGGCTGCCTCTCCCTCCTTCCTCCATGCCAAACCACCTTCTCCTCCCTCTGCTCTCCACGTCCAAAAGGAGTTTTGGACCTTGGTTGGTGCGATTCAGATCAAAGAAAGGCGATCAAAAGCAAGAAGGCTGCGCTGCTGCAAAGGACGACTGCTGATCTTCAAAAGGAGTTTTGAAGATCCTCCAGATCAGATCCAGATCTGATTTTTGGAGGTGTGATAGAGAAGAAGAGGATCTCCAGATCCAACCCGAGTGGATACCGGTAGAGGCCAGGCGCTTGCGTGGCTAGATCCAGAACCTTCCGCTGCAAACAGGATCATCAACAGGGTAATAGGATTACCCAAATCAGGTAAATTAAATTTGATTTAATTTATCTTATTTTATTTTATTTTATTAAAATAATAAGAATCAGATCTGAAATATATCAAGATCTGATTGGGATCAAGAGAAAAATTTTTGAAATATATCTCTTGATCTGATCAGATCTGAACGAACCTGGTCCGGAAAAATCAGGATTTTCCTTCAACTGGTATCAGAGCCATGGTTCTAAAATTGTTTAGATCTGATTTTAAATTTATTTTAATTAAAAATAAGTGATTTTAGATGTCACATGAGATGTGATCAGATCTGAAATCAGAAAAAATTAAAATTAAATGATTTGGATCTAAGATTAGAAGATATGCATGACTAGTTCTAGAATAGAATAGTTCTATAGAATAGTCTTGCATGTTTTTGATTTAATCTGATTAAATCATATTTTAGATCTTTTTATTTACTATTTTTTGATATTATAAGTGTTATAATAACATCTAAAAAATAGCAAATAAAAATTATTTAATTTTTGAATATCATATGAGATATGATTGATGCATGTCTAGACTAGTTGTAGAATAGTTCTACATAATTGTCTAGATTAGAATTTATTTTGATTAGATCAATTTAAATCTAATTTTTTAGATTATTATGAGATAATTTAGATCTGAAAATATGCATGATTTTGATACATGAGATGTATGCAAAATATGCCATGATTAGATCTAATTTATATATGAGATATATGATATAGATCTGATATTGTTTTGTAGTATTGAATGTTCCTGATTAAGGCGTTCCTCTTGGCCGTCCGGTCATAAGAACGAAGAAGGGTTTAAAGGCCCTCTCTTCCCATTCGATGGGGTGTTCTTATGATGTGTAGGGGTGCTGCGTGTTCGTCCTTAATCAGAAACCCAAAACTTACTTTCTGCAAAACCCTAGATCCTGAAACCCTAGGATTTATTGTGCATATTTTGTTTATGAACCCTACTTAATTAAGAATTAAGTTTATGGAATATTAATTAGGTCTAAAATTGAGAATTTCAGATCTAAGACATATTCATAATACTGGGTTCGGGCTTGGGTAGCTCAATTAGGTCTAAGCGGTTGATCAAACCGAATCAAGAGTTGGTTAGATGGGATCAACAATGCTTAAATTGACCAGCCTAATAGGATTAAGTCTGGGTCAAGATCGAGTCACGATCAAGCAAGACCTAATTAGGCTCAGAGGTTAGAGTCTGGATTGTAGGCTAACCCAATTGGTTCTGACTCAACAATTTGGTGTCTAAGGTAAGTTTGGCACATAGACGACCGACTGGTTTTTAATTGGAAGCTACTCGACCTGAATGCGTTCTTGTACGAGTTAATGGCATATTCCTTCCACCGGTCTCACTTACCTGGCCATATCTGTTGACACAGTTCTGATCTGAGGTGGTCAATAATCCGAGCTAACCCATGCCACTAGGTTAGTCATAATTGTTATGACTAAGCCAAGTCTAGTTTAATGAGACCTGAATCAATTCTCCCTAAGAAAAGATTAAGTCTGAGGTCTTCCACCATTGTAGATGTGCGGGCCCTTCCCGGGGTTGATTGTTCTCGGCTGGATACAGTGGCTCAGTTGCACCGGAAAAGATGCAACCATGTCTATTAGGCATTGGATGCTATGGGCTGGAGGATGAGTTGGGCTCAATATTCTGGATACGGTGAGAGACTCAATTAGGAACCCAGTCTATGCAAATGGTGGGTCTGACTTAACTAAGGAGTGGATCAATATTTGGATACGGTGAGATTCATGAATTAGAGACCAAGTTTGGGTGCACCATGATTAGAGAATCATTGAACAAGAGTTGTTCACTCATTGGCTAACCCATCACCAATAACTGTTAGGTGAGGTGATGAGTCAGTTGGTGAGACCGCACCACCCACTAGAAATCATTAATCGTGGAGATTTTTCGCATCTCTACAGAGGGAGTGTAGGGATCCGAGAAAATAGTGGGAGCTAATTTGTTTAAAAATAAAATCCCTAAATAAATTGGTCAAGTCAAAATTACAGTATCTAACTAGAATCTTTGACTCTCTACAGGAAAATGTCTGCGTCCAACCCATTGGCACGTATCCTGGACACACATAGACTGACTGGACCCAATTATAAAGATTGGCTCAGGAACTACAAAATTATTTTGGGTTCGAGAAGTTAACCCATGTTTTGGACCAGGACCCTCCCACCTTACCAGCCCGTCCATCCTGTTGAACAGAGAGCGTCTCTGGAAAAATGGATTAGACGAAGATAATAAGGCCAGATATTACATGTTGGGCTCGATGTCTGATGAGCTCCAGCGCCAACATGAAGGATATCGGGACTGCTCGCCAAATGTTGGCTCACCTGCAGGAGATGTTTGGTGAACAGAGTCGCGCAGCCAAATATCAAGTCACAAAATGACTTTTTAAGGCTAAGATGCGTGATGGGCAGTCAGTCCAAGATCACTGTCTGACAATGATCAAGGACATGGAAGAGCTTGAGAAGCTCGGTGTGAAGTTAGACTTGGACCTGCAGAAGAATGATATTATTCTGCAATCCTTGACTGATGCATATGGGCAATTCATCATGAATTACCACATGCATAAACTTCAAAATTCCTTGGCCGAATTAATGAATATGCTGGTTACCGCTGAGCTTTCTATGAAAGGTTCTAAAGGCTCAGTTCTTGCTATGGAACGGACTTCTTCCAAAAGAAAGTCTTATGGAAAGAAAAAGAAGTCTGTGAAAAAGCAAAAGATGGAAGGATCAAAGAAGAAGAAGGCAGAGCCGAAGAAAAAGGCCGATGGCAAAGGAAAGTGTTTCCATTGCAACAGCGACGGCCATTGGAAGCGGAACTGCCCTACTTACCTGGCCACCCTGAAGAACAAGAAGGAAGGTCCTTCTGGAGGTATGCTCGTTATTGAGTCTAACCTTACGGTTTCTTCTGCATCCAGTTGGGTGCTTGACTCTGGTTCTAGTGCTCATCTGTGCACTTCCTATGCAGGGTCTTGAGGATAGCAGGAGGCTGAGGGATGGAGACATGATCCTACGCATCGGTAATGGAGCAAGAGTTGCTGCAGTAGCCGTGGGAACATACCCTCTTCGATTACCATCTGGTTTAGACTTAGTTTTGAAAGACTGTTATTATGTGCCTGCAGCTAGCAGGAATTTGATTTCTGTTTCATGCTTAGCACAAGAAGGTTATGTGATTCACCTTCTTTAAGGACCATTGTAACATTCTTTATGAAAGAAATAAAATTGCAAATGGTTTCCTTATTAATGGTCTTTATCAGCTACATATTGATGTACCTGTTCTAACTATCGAGCAAAACGTGAATGCCAAACGACCTGAATGCCAAACGACCTAGGGATAGTCCAAATGACAGATATCTATGGCACCTGAGATTAGGTCATATAGCAGAAGATAGGATCAACAAATTGGAGAAAAATGGGCTATTGAGTCCATTGACTTTTGAGTCATATCCAACTTGTGAATCTTGTCTTCAAGGCAAAATGACTAAACTCCCTTTTGTTGGACATGGGGAGAGGGCCACAGATCTCCTTGCCCTAGTACATACTGATGTGTGCGGCCCATTTGATGTGCCGGCTAGAGGCAATTTTGTCTACTTCATTACCTTTACCGATGATCTGTCTAGGTATGGGTATGTGTATCTTATGAGACACAAGTCTGAAGCTTTTGAAAAGTTCAAAGAATTCAGACATGAAGTAGAAAAACAAACTGGAAAACCCATTAAGGTTCTTCGATCAGATCGAGGAGGTGAATACCTTAGCCGAGAATTCCTAGACTATCTCAAGGAAAATGGCATAGTCTCTCAATGGACTCCACCAGGAACACCTCAACTCAACGGGGTTTCAGAACGGAGAAATCGGACTCTATTGGATATGGTTCGATCCATGATGAGCTTCACAGACCTCCCTGATTTTCTTTGGGGACACTCATTGTTAACTTCAATTTATCTACTGAATAGGGTTCCCTCTAAAACCGTTCCTACCACACCGTATGAGATATGGCACGGTAAGAAACCAAGTCTGAGTCATCTCAGAATTTGGGGTTGTCCGGCTCATGTCAAAAGACAACAAGCGGACAAGTTAGAGTTTAGGTCCTTTCAGAGCTCGATTCATAGGATATCCTAAAGAGTCATTAGGATACTATTTCTACATTCCAGAAGACCACAATGTGATTGTGAGTCGACATGCCATCTTTCTTGAAAAATAGTTTATTCAAGATAGCGGCATTGGAAAAGCAGATTCAAGCTTGATGAGAAAGTCTCACAAGCAGAACGAGCTAAGGACCAAGTGGAACCAAATCAGGTTGAGCCAATAAGAACACTACCTCCTCCACCTCGTAGATCGGAAAGAGTTTTCCATCCCCCTGAAAGATACTTAGGTATTATTTCAGAGGATGTAGAGGAAATGTTCCTCGTAGGTAATGGTGCTCATGGTGATGATCCCAAAACCTACAACGAGGCGATATCAGATATCGACTCCGAGAAATGGCTAGAGGCAATGCAGCTAGAATATTGGCTGCCGATGAACTCAAATCACAATGTCTGGGACCTTAGGTGGCATCCATCTCAAGTAAGGTTATAGTACTATTGGATTGGTTAAATGATCTTCAAGAGAAAGGACTTTAGGTGCATGATTGGTGAAGTGGAGACATTTCAATTGGCATAGATTTCGGGTGGCAAAAATGGTTATAGTTCAAACGCGGAAGGCATTAGACTATCAGTGATACCTTATTCTCCAGTAAAGAATACTAACAATTCCACTCCGCATCATGCTTGCTGCATTCGCAGCCATATTTCGATTAATTGACATATATGGCAACATGGACTATTGAAATGGAATTCCCTCCATATGGTATATCTTGGGTGGAAGATATCTATATTGGAACAGGCCGCTAGGTTTCACTATCCGTATGTTGTATGCTGATATAGGTTTGCATTAGTGCACAAGGTCCAGTTATATGGACTTTAAGCAAGCATGCTTCAGGAGTTCTAAACTATCATTTTAATTGATTGTTGAATCTAAAATATTTTTTGGTTCTTCATCAATAATATGAAGGAGGATACTATGATGTATCTTCTAAAAGGTTACGGTGGGAGCGCTGTGTCTTTCCTATTGTAACATGGATGATATCTCTTATTGGAATGATATTCCCATGATTGACCAGTAGTCTAAGATGTCGGTGTTCTCAAATGATATTTTCCATGAAAGACCTAGGTTTAGAACATTCCTTTATTCTAGGAATTAAGGTCTTATAGAGATAGATCTGAATAGGATGCTATGGACTTTTCA
Organism: Cocos nucifera; assembly: GCA_006176705.1. Lineage (NCBI taxonomy): Eukaryota > Viridiplantae > Streptophyta > Magnoliopsida > Arecales > Arecaceae > Cocos > Cocos nucifera. The sequence goes on along the minus strand of QRFJ01000276.1, from coordinate 327,140 downwards.
TAGAAAGATGTTACATATGAGAGAAGTAATAAAAGTTTAGCATGTAAATACTCTTAAGAGGGGAATTAGTATCCTCTTCAGAATGGGCATCTCATTCTTCGAAGATGTGCCCTAGCTACACTGTAGGAAATAGTAACTGATAGCAATGATCCTTATGCTTAGTAAGGGAGCTCAATGTAGGCCTATGTTATGTAACCGATCTTGATATAGCCCATGCTGTGAGTGTCACATAGCAGATATAGCAAATGATCTAGAGAATGGAGATATGCATCTGGACTCGATGATGATGTATCTTAAAGTACTTGAGAAAGAACTAAGGATATAGTTGTTTGAGTGCTTTGGTAAGGAAACTCCAAAGTCCAGGGATATACAGACTCGAATTTTTATGTGTCGATAGTATAGAGTGATCGAAAAGTTCGAGCATCTGGCAGACTATTTTGTGTCAATGGTGGTTGCTGTCAGCTGAATAGGAGTTCCAAGCTCATAACGGCGATACCACTTCATCCGCGATCTATCCTCGTAGAGGGTTACGTCTGATGATCTAAGGAGTCGACTCCGCGATAATGTGGCGACCCACTTACAAAGCCATTATGGAGCCAGCAGATAGTTCGAAGCCCACCTGAGAAGATAGGGTACTTAGACTTTGTAGCAATTGCTTTAGGTACAAGCTGTCTGAGTATTTGTTAGATATATGTGTCATAGAAGCATAGAACTTGGACCGATACTTTGTATTACACTTCTAGGTGGCAAAAATTATAATTCTTGCACTAAAAGCAATAAATGGGTTATTTTTCTATCACTATGTATTAATTTAGTGTCTGTGATACATCCTTTGAGTTAATGGTAACTGATAATTCATATTTTTCATAATGAGTTGAAAATTTAAGATCTAATGTAATAAATCATTATTTAACTCGATTAATATTTGCTCGTGCCAGTAGGATTCATTCACGAGGCTGATGGTGATTGATCGAAAGGGTTGGTGTACAATCGCTTCTCTTATAGTAGATGAGTCTTGAGTTCTACTAGTGTGGAAGGACATAGGAGCGAGAGTACATGATACTTGTTAGAGACGAGGTGCATGAGCTGTGACCGTACTTCGAGTTAGTCTTATGGTAGTTTATCCTCTGGTCAGGACTGACTCGATGCCTTGCAGTTAGTGTGTCTGGGTTCTTTGACCTGAGATGCATCGGCAGTTCACCTGAGTGGTGGTTTATAGTTTACTACATCACTTATCGGTCTCTAGCCAATATGGAACCCTTGACGGTGGTATGTTTGGCTCATTGACCATGTTTCATTGTAGGAACTGGATTGCTATCTAAGATGGAATCTATTACCACTCGGTGGTTAGAGCGTAGTAGCCCTAATTGATTTGATTCTTGAGATCATGATCTCAGAAATCCCGATGGTGCCATTTGGTAGAGTGAAATTAATAGATAAGATGTTTCTTATTTTATGATTTATCCACATTGGTACTCGAATCGGAATGATTACATCATATGACAGAGACTAGGGTTTGACGAGTTCACTAAACCCTAATTCCTGAATCGGGGCTAAGATAGACAGAACTGAATCACAACAAGGTAGCTTGCCCAAGGGTTCGCATTCAGCTTCTGATGGTTTCCACCAATTTACTGCTAATGGTGTTCACGGTGGATTTTGGAGCAATTAGGAAGATTTAGATTTGATTCGATCATATCTAGTGTTTCGAATCAAGAAGAGTTTCTGATCATTGAAAGGATGTTTCGATTGATGTCGTTATGATAGAGATCATGACATAATTCCATTACCTAAACAGAACTGAAACCTTAACTGGCGAGGTCATCACAAATAAGGCGTTTTGAATCTGGTGATCAATCAATTTGAATGATCTAGTTCAATTGAATTTTGAATGATATTCCAATTAGTTCAAGAAAATCGTGCTAGCACTCGATTTGAACCTAACGAAACCTCAATAACCTTCTTTTGCTATTCATAAATAAGTTATCCTGTCTGAGCAAAGGAGTTTGATGCTTTAACAGATGGTCTTTATATTGTCTGTACAGGAGGTTGTCCAAGTTAGAAGAAGGTTGTCTTATTTGTAAGACACTATCCTGCCATTTTGGTCACCTGTCATTTCTTGTTCTTTGACTTTGATCAAAGGTCTACCTTTGACTGGTTCAAACGATTGACCATTGGACACTGACTTTTGACCACATGTTCATGCCACTTAATTGGAGAGCTGTGGGGGCCTGTTCCCCCTACCAGAGCTGCAAGGAGAAGGCTGCTCACGCCACCTAGGCTGTGTGCCCAAGTTGGAGGCACCTTAGGAGGTCCTTTGGTTGGACAAGGACTCCATCTTCCTTTTTGGAATTCAATTAGGAGTTCTTCTTAAGAAACTAACTTTGCTGCAGTCTTAGGCACCCTTCTAAGGAGGGAATCCAGGGTCTCTATTTCCCCTATATCAGATTTAGATCTGATTTCCCAAAGTGAATTGTGACACATATGGTTGGGAAGAGAGGAGTTGGAATACAGCTAGTCTATAAATAGGACAGTATCCAACTCAGATTGTATGAGATTGTAATGATGATATTGATGAGATCTAGTTTTTCTTCCCAACACCCAATGCTCCCTCTTCCCCTCCTTCTCCACGCCAAACCACCTCACTCCCCTTGCTCTCCACATCAAAGGAGTTTTGGACCTTGGTGCGTGGCCGATTCAGATCAAAGAGAGGCGATCAAAATAAGAAGGCTGCGCTGCTTGCAAAAGACGACTTGCTTCATTTCAAAGAGTTTTGAAAGATCCTCCAGATCAGAAATCCAGATCTAATTTTTTGGTGGGGCGTGACTAGAGAAAGAAGAGGATCTCCAGATCCAACCCGAGTGGATACCGGTAGAGGATAGTGCGCTTGCTTGGCTTAAGGATTCCAGAACTTTCGCTGGCAATGGATGCATCAACAGGGTAAAGGATTACCCAGTATCAGGGTAAATTAAATTTGAATTTAATTTATCTTTTATAATTTTATTTTATTAAATAATAGGGAATCTAGATCTAAAAATTCATGATTCTGATGTGATCAAGAAAAAAATTTTTTTGAATATATATCTCTTGATCTGATCAGATTATGAATGAACCCTGGATCGATGAAAATAAGGATTTCCTCTTCACATTGATGCATTAGAACTAATGATATAACGGAGACATTCTAATGCATGATTTGAGGATTTTTTAAAACTTTTAAGTGAAGATATAAGATTTAAATATTTAATCAAATTCATCATATGCTTAATATCAAATCTAAAAAATCCTATCCTAGATGTTAATATGATATAATTTAGCATTGCATATAAAATCTATAAAATAATAATACATCATCAACTCAGATCGATGCCTCAATAAGATCTAACTTTTAGATCTATCTTTAAGGTTTAGAACCCTATACCTGAGCATGGTAGATGTATCTCCGTTAATTGAAACATTAGATCTTAAGCTTCTGTTCTCACTCGTAGCCTAATTAGGATGTCCTCTGTAGATATTCAACTCGAAGCCTGGTTTGTTTGATTTGATCTTTTGGACTGCTTAGATTGCACAAAGACCAAAGGAAACAGTACTAAAATTTGATTTTTTCTTATTTCTTCAAACCTCTCCAGAACTTCAAGTTGAAGATAAAATTCAAGACGGGATGTAGAGGAAGTGGAAGAAGTAAGGAGAAAACAATTATCTCTAATTTTTCCTCTCACCCAAAAACTCATAGCACCTAGGTTTGAATCTCTCTCACCCAAGAGGAGGAAGAACTCCTCTAATGTTTCATGCCTATTTGATAGCAGCCCACCCACTATACCTCATGCCAAATAGAATGTTCGAATCCTCTCTCCCTTCTGATTTTCATTGTTAAAAAACTCTTAGGAAGTGGATGCACAAATTAAGGGTTTTATATGATGTCAAACACCTATTTAGATGAGATAGGATATAGACTAGGTTTTAGTCCTAGATTTTCAATACCTTTTTGAATCTAAACTTTATCCAAACCATATTAACCTTATCCCTATCCATCTAGTAAAAGAGGCTGAACATGGCACCTCTGGGCATGGAGATAAATATGGGGCGAAATAATTATTTTGTCAGACAAAATGATAGTCCTTTTGTTAGGTAGTCGACAGGTAGATAAGGAGATAATGCTAGGGTTTTATTTCAAAACTCCTTTTGAATCAAACTTTAAAACCAATCCAATCATTATCTAAATGAGGTTGATAAGGTGGGGATTTTCTTGGTGAATAATCTATACACAAATATTTTTGTGCATTTGGAGAAGAGGGTGTTTGAGAGAAAGGATGGCGCAGGGAGTAGGTCAACATTTCTGGACTCTGGATTTCTGTTCAACATCTTAGTTCTAATTACAATATTTTGATTTAATTAGAATCAAAATAATAAGATCTAAATCTAATATAATTTAGGGTTTGAAATTAATCAATTAATTTTAATCAAATAAAAAATTAATGAATTAAGTTTTAATCAAACCAATAAAATTAATTTCATTTAGCGATTAAATAATCTTCATAATTTCTAATCGAATTTCAACAACCCAATACTTACAAATTCAATTTAATTAGATTTGATTTAACTTTATTTCTAATACAAAATTGAGTTAATTAGCAAATTTATGTTTTAACTATCCTTCCAATAATAGAAGGTCCCATGTTACGCTGAGACTCCTAATCATAGAGTTTCAGTCCAATGGGACTCTCGATCATAGAGTTCCATATCCAATAGGACTCTGCTCGATCAACCACATGAGTTATGACATGGTATTTTTGTTTTAAGTGTGTTGTGACCTCATGTGTTCTGAACCTAAGCTTGTAGCATAGAAATAAATTCATGTACCCATCGATAGTGACTATCTTAGCAATTGATAGTCCGACATCGTGGATAGGTCGATATGATGTGATGTTAATATTCAGAAGATCAAGGAAGGTTACTGTATAATTCACCCTTTAACTTTCCAGCTTAGGATAATCTCAGAGTTTAATATATTAATCATTATCAGTACATCCATAATGTGTGTCTCAACTTAATCAGTCCTATGACTCCTTAAGGTATCCTAGCTAAAAACTTTGCTAATTAAATATTAATTATAGTATATTTTTAAAATCAAGAGTGGTCATATCCTATCTTGACTTCCACATTGACTCCTCAGTAATTGTACTATGTCAAAATCTTTTATTTACTAAATTTAGAAATTAAGATAGTTTGATCACTAAGCACAGTGAGTTGCTGTAAGTCATCGTGGTGATTTGAGGTAGGAGGAGCAGTAACTATATCCCTTAAAGGCAAGTCATAGTAGAAGTCGGAGTATAACATCTTCAGTGCAGATATATTCCTTATATCTTACTTGCATATCAATACTAGTGCTCCACACTCTATGGTTAAAGACACCAACCAACACAATAATCCTATTACTTAATATTGCTATCATCCTAGTAATAGCATATCGTTTGATTCATAAATAAGTTTTAAGAACTAAATAATAAAATCATTAATTTATTTGATTTTCATAGTCCTAAGAAAACTTTCATCACAACATAAAAGTTTGTTAGAAGATACACATAATTTTATTGATTAAAAAATTAAATAAATTAATTAATTAAGTTAATATATAAATAAATGAGCATCGAACTGTATATAGACTAATGATTGCTGAACATAATTTTCAACAAACTTTCACTTTTGGACTAAAAGTTCAATTGGTACAATATCGTTAAACCCAGGGAAAAATCTATTGAGAATGTCGAAGTAAAGCTGTAGTTGGAAAGATAAGACCGCGATGGATTGCAAATTAATAGTCAAACAAGGGAGGCCCAAACAGGATCCTTCGATGCTCAAGTTAGTTCTCTGGCCAACTGAAATGGAGTGCTCAGAAAATAGAGAAGCAGAGTGATGGAAAGGAGAAGAGAGCTTAAAGAAAAATATATTTGAAGGATCCTTTTTATAGATGGAGCATATAATAAATTGATGGTGACAGCCATAACCATCTGGTAATGGGCTGCTTAGGCCACATGGAGTTTGTTATGGGGATGGATTGTTGTTTGTCGCGATTTATAGGCGGTGGAGATTCCTTTATTGGAGTTCGGATATAACCTAGAGACTTTGGTGTATGTGGTAGACTTATGATCGATCAAGGTCCGTTAGGGGTAATGTCTAGTAGCTTTAAGAAGTTCGAAAGCTTCTTGGGCCACACGCAAGTAGATGTCCCCTAAATTGAGATATGAAGTTCTGTGCTCCATCCTTCACGAAGTGGTTGTAATGTATCAGTGATTTGGCAAGGTTTCTTTGGATGGCTCTAGCCGACAGGCATGGCAGGGATTAAGTTGGTCTGCGACTGGAAGGAGAACTACTGGAAGGAGCACGACTGAAGAAGTTCATTCAGAAGAAATTTGTCTAGAAGGAGCACTGTTGAAGAAGTTCGTTCGAAAGGAGTGCGACTGGAGGAGTTCCTCCGGAATGAGTGCGATTGGGCCCCGAGCCCGTCATTCAATTTTTGTCAGAGGGCAAGATTAGTATAACAATAGTTCTTCTTTCTTGTTTAAGATCATGCCACTAGACTTCTATGTGCTTTCGAGAGGTTCTGCAGTATGAACTTGTTGCTGAGGGGATCGACGAATTCTAATAGGAGGGAGGTTGGTGGCTAAGAACTTTGGCAGGGCTCATTTTACCTCCAACACTTATCCCCTTACTTTCAAGTTCGAAATTTGAATGAAGGAAGTACAAAGAAAGTTGCTACAGCCGAAGTTTCTTATCAGCTTCTCACTCTTAGAGAATGAATTCTTTTATCTTTTTTTTAAAAAATTAGCATCAAAGTTTAATGTCGAATGTCCTGAAGGGATAAATTCTCTTGGAAACTTGTCTGACATGGAGCTCTAAGTACGGCATAATTATTATTTCATCAGGTGGTGGGTGTGTGAAGGAAAAAACCTATTTTTCAAGTCAGGTTCGTTCAGATCTGATTTGATCAAGAGAAATATTTCAAAATTTTTTTCTTAGATCAAAATCAAATTTGATATTTTTTAGATCTAATTTGATAGATCTAATAAAATAAAATAAAATAAATTAAATCAGATTTAATTTATACCTTGTTCTTAGGTAATCTAATTATCTTATGATGATCCTATTGATTGCCTGAGGTTCTGGATGCAGTCACGCAATCATCTGGCCTCTATCGATATTCACTCGGATAGGATCTGGATATCTTCTCCTTCTTGATCTATCCTCTAAAGATCAGATCTGGATCTGATCTAGAAGATCTTCAAAATAACTTTTAAAGATTTGATGTCGTCTCTCGTAGCAGTGCTACCTTCTTTCTTTCTTATCGCCTTTCTCTTGCCTGGATCGCACCAAACTGAAGTCCAAAGCCTCTTGGGCGTGGAGAGGAGAGAGAGGATCTAAGGAAGGCATAGAAGAGAGAGGGAGAGAGTAATGTGGCACGGGCAAAGGGAGAAGTTCTTCAAACCTAGGTGTAGATAGGGTTTATATAGATCCTGCTGTGCCATGTAGTGCCACATCATCCTGGCCAATCACGTCTCTTCATGCAATCAGATCTAAATTTGATTGGTGGGATGACATCACCTGATCCAATCAGATGAGAGCCCCTCTCCAACACCCTTAGGTGGTGCCAAGACTAGTCAAAGCAGAGTCTTTGGTGCCACCTAGTTTGATTCCAAGAAGCAACCTGGAGTCCTATCTGTATGGGACTCTAGGCGTCCCTATCCTTAGGCGCATGCCTCCCTAGGCATGCACCCCCTTCTTTCCTCTTTCTAGCAAGGGGACAAGCCCCTATTTGCTCTCCTATGGGTGCATGACTCATGGGCAAATGTCTAAGTGTTAAAAATTAATATTTGACCAAAGTCAAAAGATAGGAATTAGCAGGTGACGGAAAATGGCAGGTGTTATCTTAAATTTATCTCATAAATTAAGACAATCCTTTTTTGAGCTGGACAAGCTCCAGTCAGACTAAGTAAAGGTACTTGAGTGAGCACGAATATATTTGGCTTAGTCGAGATAACTTTTAATGATTGTAGAAGGAGAATATTAGGTTCAATCGTGTGCTAGCACGATTTTCTTGAACCTAATTGAATCTAATTCAAATCAATTAAACTGAGTTAATCCAATTGATGATACCTAGATTCAAACTCTTGTTTGTGTGATCCAGTTAGATTTAGTTCTGTATGATAATGTGATATATCGTGATCTCTATCATCGACATTATCGAAACACCTTCAGATAGATTAGAATTTTTTTGATTCAGATAACTAGAATGATCAATCATCCAAATCATTTTAATTGCTCTCAAAGTCCACCAGTGATACCTAGCAGTATATGGTGGCAACCCATTAGAACTGAAAATGAACCTCTTGGTGTAGTTACATGTGTGATTAAATTTTTCTATCTTGAGCCCTGATCAGATTAGGATTAAGGTGAACTCGTCAAATCCTAATTTCTATCATATGATTTAATCATTTGATTTAAGTCCGATGTGAAAATATTAATAGAAACTCTTTCTATTATTTCACTCTGCCATGGCCATAGGCTTATGAACTTGATTCTCATAATCATCATAGGATTGCTCCTCATCTATCGAGGTAGATAGATTTCCTCTTAGTGCAATCCAATTTCTACAATGAACATGCTATAGCCAACATATACCTCAGAATTCTGAATGACTAGAAGACCGAGTCATGGTATAATCAAACTATAACACCCTCAAGGTGAACTATCGATGCACCTCAGATCAAAGAACCAAACACACCACTGCAGCTTCGAGCCAATCATTGACGAGAAGGTAGACTTCCTTATGCCTGCTCGAGGTGGTCATGCTCAGTGTCCTCATTCTCTAACGAGTATCTATACTCTCGCTTCGGTGTCTCTACACCGTAGACTTAAGACTCATCTATTATAAAAAAGTGATTGTACACCAATCTTTCGGATCAATCACCATCCTCATGATGATCCTACGGTCGAGAGCATTTTATGAGTTAATAATGAAAATTCACGTCTTAAATTTTTAACTCTTGAAAATAAGAATTATCATTACCATTAACTCAAGGGATGTATCACAGACACTAAATACGCATTATAAAAAATAACTTATTTTATTATTTATAGTCAAAATTATAATTTTATCCTTAGAAGTGTACAACAAGTGTCAGCCAATTCTGGCTTCTAGGGCACACATATCTAACAAACTTCCACTTGATCTAAAACCAATTGGCTACAAATCTAAGTCCCATCTTCTCAAGATAGGCTTTGATCTTCTACTGGCCCAACGACTTTGTGAGTGGGTCCACTGCATTATTTGCGGAGTCGACTCTCTTGACTTCGACGTAATCCTTCTCGAGGTAATCGCGGATGAGGTGGTATTGCCGCTCGATGTGCTTGGATTTTTGATGAGACCTTGGCTCTCTAGCAAGGACTATGGCACCATTGTTATCGTAGTATAGAGGAATGGCATCTGATGGCATTACTCCGATCTCTATGGTAAACTTTTTGTATTAGAATATCTTCTTTGCAGCTTCTGATGCAGTGATGTATTCTGCTTTCATGATGAAATCTGCTATCACTGTTTGCTTAGAACTCTTTCAACTGACAACACCACCATTATACACAAACAGACTCCCAGATGTCGACTTTCGATCATCTACATCAGACATAAAATTTGAGTCTGTATACCCTTGGACTTGGAGTTCTCCATTACCAAAAATCAATAACATATCCTTAGTTCTTCTCAAGTACTTAAGGATACATTTCACAGAAGTTTGGTATTCTTCATCTGGATTTGACTGATATCTGCTTGTGACACTCACAGCATGGGCTATATTAGGACGTATACATAACATGGCATACATGAGGCTCCCGATTGCTGAAGCATAAGGAATCTTGCTCATGCATTCTATCTCCTAAGGTGTGCTAGGGCACATCTTCTTGGAGAGATGAATGCCATGTCTGAAGGGTACTAATCCCCTCTTAGAGTTTTTCATGCTAAACTTTTTTAGCACTTCCTCTATGTACATCTTCTATGAAAGTCCTAGCATCCTATTCAGTCTATCTCTATAGACCTTAATTCCTAGAATATAGGATGCTTCTCCTAGGTCTTTCATGGAGAATTCTTTGGATAACCATATTTTAACTATGGTCAATATGGGAATATCATTTTCAATAAGGAGGATATCATCCATGTATAATATGAGGAAGACAACAGCGCTCCCACTAACCTTTTTGAAGATACATGGTTCCTCCTCATTTTTGATGAAACCAAATAATTTGATCACATCATTAAAATGAGTATTTTAGCTCTAAGATGCTTGCTTAAGTTCATATATGGACCTTTGCAGCTTGCAATACCTTGTGATCTGCATCACTGAATGTGAAATCTAGCGGCTGTTTCATATAGATATCTTCCTCAAGGTATCCATTTAAGAATACTATTTTCATGTTCATTTGCCATATTTCATAATCAAAATAGGCTGAAATAGCAAGCAATATGCGGATAAATTTTAGCATAGCTACTGGCGAAAAGGTATCCTGATAGTCAATGCCTTCGCGTTGACTATATTCTTTTGTCACTAATCTAGCTTTGAATGTATCCACATTCCCATCTGCACTAATTTTTCTCTTGTAGATCCATTTATACCCAATAGATACTATACCTTCTGGTGGATCTACCAAGGTTCAGACTTAGTTTGAGTGCATCGAGTCAATTTTTGACTTTATTATCTTTAACCATTTCTCAGAGTCAATATCCGATATCACCTCATTATAGATTTTGGGATCATCACCATGAACCCCATTACCTACGAGGAATATTTTCTCTATTTTTTTGAAATAGTACCTAAGTACCTCTCAGAGGGATGGAAACTCTTTTCGATCTACGAGGTGGAGGAGGTAGTGATTGTATTGGCTCAACCTGATTTGGTTCTATTTGGTCCTTAGCTCGTTGCTCTTGTGAGACTTTCTTCTCGAGCTTGATCTGCTTTCCAATGCCGCTATCTTGAATAAACTATTTTTTAAGAAAAATAGCATGTCGACTCACAATCATATTGTAATCTTTTAGAATATAGAAATAATATCCTAATGACTCTTTAGGATATCCTATAAATCAAGCTCTAAAGGATCTAAAGTCTAACTTATCCGTTTGTTGTCTTTTGATATGAGCTGGACAACCCCAAATTTTGAGATGACTCAGACTTGGTTTTTTACCATGCCATATCTCATACGGTATGGTAGGAATGATTTTAGAAGAAATCCTATTTAGTAAGTATATTATAGTTAACAAACTATGTCCTCAAAGAAAATCAGGAAGGTCTGTGAAGCTCATCATGGATCGAACCATGTCTAATAGGATCCGATTTCTCCATTCTGAAATCCCGTTAAGTTGAAGCATTTCAGGTGGAGTCCATTGAGAGACTATGCCATTTTTTTTAAGATAGTCTAGGAATTTTCTACTAAGGTATTCACCTCCTCGATCTGATCGAAGAACCTTAATGGATTTTTCAGTTTGCTTTTCTACTTCATGTCTGAATTCCTTGAACTTTTCAAAAGCTTCAGACTTGTGTCTCATAGGATACACATACCCATACCTAGATAAATCATCGATAAAGATTATGAAGTAGACAAAGTTGCCTCTAGCCGGTACATCAAATGGGCCGCACACATCAGTATGTACTAGGATAAGAAGATCCGTGGCCCTTTTCCCATGTCCTACAAAAGGGAGCTTAGTCATTTTGTCATGAAGACAAGATTCATAAATTGGATATGACTCAAAAGTCAACGAATTTAATAGTTCGATTTTTTTCAATTTGTTAATCCTATCTTCTATTATATGATCTAGTCTTAGGTGCCATAGATACCTATCGTTTGGACTATCCCTAGGTCATTTCATGGTATTCATATTTTGCTCGATATTAAAAATAGATACATCAATATGTAACTGGTAAAGATTGTTAATAAGAAAATCACTTACAATTTTATTTCTTTCATAAATAATATTACAATGGTCCTTAAGAAAATTAATTACATAGCCTTCTAGTGCTAGGTACGAAACAGAAATCAAATTTCTGCTTACTGCAGGCACATAATAATAATCTTTTAATACTAAGTATAAACCAGATGGTAGTTGAAGAGGATATGTTCCCATGGCCATAGCAGCAACTCTTGCTCCATTTTTGATGCGTAGGATCATCTCACTATCCCTCAACCTCCTGCTATCCTCAAGATCCTGCATAGAAGTGCATAAATGAGCACTAGAACTAGAGTCAAGCATCCAACTGGATGCAGAAAAAACCATAAGGTTAGACTCAATAATGAATATACTTTTAGAAGGATCTGCCTCCTTTTTATTCTTCAGGGTGGCCAGGTAAGTAGGACAGTTTCGCTTCCAATGGCAGTCAGTGTTGTAATAGAAATACTTTTCTTTGTCAGTGGCCTTCTTCTTCAGCTCTACCTTTTTCTTCTTTCCTCCTTCCACCTTCTGCTTTTTCACAGACTTCTTCTTCTTTCCAAAAGACTTTTTCTTGAAAGAAGTCTATTCCATAGCAAGCACTGAGCCTTTAGAATCTTTCATAGAAAGCTTAGCAGTAACCAGCATGTTCATAAGCTCAGCCAGAAAATTTTGAAGTTTATGCATATGGTAGTTCATGATGAACTACCCATATGCATCAGTCAAAGATTATAGAATTATATCATTCTGTAGATCCAGGTCCAACTTCACTCGAGCTTCTTAAGCTCTTTCAAGTCCTTGATCATCATCAGACAATGATCTTGGACTGACTGTCCGTCACGCATTTTAGCCTTGAATAGTCATTTAGTGACTTGATACTTGGCTGCACGACTCTGTTCACGAAACATCTCTTATAGGTGAGCCAATATTTGGTGGACAGTCTTGATATCTTCATGTTGGCGCTGAAGCTCATCAGATATCGAGCCCAACGTGTAATATCTGGCCTTGTTATCTTCGTGTTCACTTGTCAAGAGATGCTCTCTGTTCAGTGGATGGACGAGCTGGTAAGATGGAAGGATCCTGATCCAATACATGTGTTAACTTCTCAGAACCCAAAATAATTTTGAAGTTTCAAAGTCAATCCTTGTAATTGGGTTCGATTAGTCTATGGGTGTCCAGGATACGTGCTAGTGGATTGGACGCTGATATTTTTCTGTAGAGAGTCAAAGTTTTTAGTTAGATATTATAATTAAGATTTGATCAATTTATTTAAAAGTTTTATTTTTTAAATAAATTAGCTTTCACTATTTTTTTGAATCCCTACACTTCCTCTGTAGAGATGCAAAAATCTTCATGATTAATGATTTCTAGTGGATGGTGCAGTCCCACCAACTGACTCATCACCTCATCTAACAGTTATTGATGATGGGTTAGCCAATGATTGAACAACTCTTATTCAATGATTCTTTAATCATGGTGCACCCAAACTTGGTCTCTAATTCATGAATCTCATCATGCCCAGAATATTGATCCACTCCTTAGTTAGGTCAGGCTTACCATTTGCACAGATTGAATTTCTAATTGAGTCTCTCACTGTATTCAAAATATTGAGCCCAATCCATCCTCCAGCTCATAGCATCTAATGCCTAATAGATATGGTTGTATCTTTTTGGTGCAACTAAATCACTGTAACCAGTCGAGAATAATCAATCCTGGGAAGGGCCCGTACATCTACAATGGTGGAAGACTTTAGACTTAATTTTTTCTTAGGAAGATTTGATTTAGGTCTCATTAAACTAGACTTGACATAGTCATAATCATTATGACTAACCTAGTGGCATGGGTTAGCTTGGATTATTGGCTACTTCAGATCAGGACTGAGCCAATAAATATGGCTAGGTAAGTGAGATCGGTGGAAGGGATATGCCATTAACTCGACAAGAATGTATTCGAGTTGAGTAGCTTCCAATTAAAAATCAGTCGGTTGTATCTGCCAAACTTACCTTAGACACCAAATTATTGAGCCAGAACCAATTGAGTTAGCCTACAATCTAGACTTTAACCACTGAGCCTAATTAGATCTTAGCTTAATCGATCACTCATGTGATTCGATCTTAACCCAGACTTAATCCTATTAGGCTGGTCAATTTAAGCACTCTTGATCCCATCTAATCAACTCTTAATTCGATTTGATCAACCGCTTAGACCTAATTGAGCTACCCAAGTCCAAACCCAATTTTATGAATATGTCTTAGATCTTAAATTCTCAATTTTAGACCTAACATATTTCATAATCTTAATTCTTAATTAAGTTTAGGATTCACAAACAAAACATGTAAATAAAATCCTAGGATTTCAAGATCTAGGATTTTACAGAAAATAAGTTCTTGATTTTTGATTAAGAATGAATGCGCAGCACTTCTACACATCATAAGAACATCCTATCGAATGGAAGGAGAGGGCATTTAAATCCTACTTTATTCTTATGACCGGACGTCCAAGGGGAATGTCTTAATCAAAAATATAAAAACTACAAAACTAGTTAGATCTACATCATATATCTCCTATATAAAAATTGATCTAACTATAAACATATTTTGTATACATCTCATGTATCATATCATGCATATTTTCAGATCTAAATTATCTCATAATTATCTAAAAAATTAAATTTAAATTGATCACATCAAAATAAATTCTATTTTAGATAATTATGTAGAACTATTCTACAACTAGTCTAAACATGCATTCATCATATCTCATATGAATAAAAAATTAAACAATTTTATTTTTTATTTTTAAATCTTATTATAATATTTATGATATTAAAAAATAATAAATAAATTAATCTAAAATTATAACTTAATTAAATTAAATTATGATCATGCAAGACTATATATAGAATAATTCTATTCTACAACTAGTCATGCATCTTGTAGAACTTAGATCTAAATTATTTAATTTTAATTTTTTTAATTTTAAATCTAATCATAGCTCATGTGACATCTAAAATTACCTAATTATTAGATTAAAATTAAATTAAAATTAGATCTAAATAGTTTATGGGAACCTGGCTTTAAAAAAACCTATTTTCTAGGTCAGGTTTGTTCAGATCTGATTTGATCAAGATTTTCTTGAATCTAATTGAATCTAATTCAAATAAATTGAACTGAGTTAGTCCAATTAATGATATCTAGATCCAAACTCTTATTTGTATGATCCAGTTAGGTTCAGTTCTGTATGGTAATAGGATATATCGTGATCTCTATCATCGATATCATCGAAATACCTTCTGATGGATCAGAACTTTTCTGATTCAGACAACTAGAATGATCAATCATCCAAATCATTTAAATTACTCTCAAAATCCATCAGTGACACCTAGCAGTATATGGTGGCATCCCATCAAAACTAAAAATGAACCTCTTGGTGCAGTTACATAAGTGATTAAGTTCTTCTATCTTGAGCTCCGATCAGATTAGGGTTAAAGTGAATACGTCAAACCCTAATTTTTATCATATGATTTAATCATTTGATTTAAGTTCTTTATAAAAATCTTAATAGAAACTCTTTTTATTATTTCACTCTATCATGGCCATAGGTTTATGGACTTGATTTTCATGATTATCATAGGGCTGCTCCTCATCTACCAAGGTAGATAGATTTTCTCTTGGTGCAATCCAATTCCTACAATGAACATGCTATAGCCAACATACACCTTAGGATTTCGAATGACTAGGAGACAGAGTCATGGTGTAGTCAAACTATAACATCCTCAAGATGAACTACCGATGTACCTCAGGTCAAAGAACTAGACACACCATTGTAGCTTCGAGCCAGTCATTGACGAGAAGATAGACTTCCTTATGACTGCTCGAGGTGGTCATGCTCAGTGCCCTCATTCTCTAATGAGTACCTGTACTCTTGCTTCGATGTCTCTATACCGTAGACTCAAGACTCATCTACTATAAAGAAGTGATTGTACACCAACCTTTCGAATGAATCACCATCCTCATGATGATCCTACAGTCGGGAGCATTTTATGAGTTAATAACGAAAATTCATGTCTTAAATTTTTAACTCTTAAAAATAAGAATTATCATTACCATTAACTCAAGGAATGTATCACAGACACTAAATACATATTGTGATAGAAAATAATCTATTTTATTATTTATAGTTAAAATTATAATTTTGTCCTTAGAAGTATACAACAAGTGTCAGCCAATTCTAGCTTCTAGGGCACATATATCTAATAGTGCGAGTGGGATGCATGGCGGGTTAAGGTTGGCTGAAAAGTCCTGCAATCATAACTTCCTCTGATTTTGCCCCTCTATTTAAGCCCTTCTTCTTCCTTCCGAGACCCCATCTCCATCTATGCTTTCTCCTTCTTTTTTCTCTTTCATTCTTCTTTGTCACAATGCTATTCCTTTCCTATCAATTCTTCGGCCATCATCGATTGATTTCTACTTTCTTGATAGATTTTTGCACCAACACCCATCTTTGACTTGTAATCATCGATCTTCTTTACTATAAGGGCTTTAATGAATAGATTGGCCAAGTTCTCTTTTCCGTCGATCTTCTGAAGCTTGACGTCATCTCGATCCATGATCTTTCGAATAAGATGGTAGTGATGTAGAATATGCTTCATCCATTGATGTACTTTTAGTTCCTTTGCATGAGCAATGGTTCCATTGCTGTTGTAGTAAAGCAAGACTGGACTATCAATAGAGGGTGCCACTCCAAGCTCGGTGATGAATTTTTTTAGCCACATAATTTTTTTGCTAGTATTAGATGCCTCGATGTACTCCACCTCGCAAACTGAGTTAGCCATAATATGCTGCTTGAAGCTTTTCGAGTAGACAGCTCTACCATTAAGGATAAAATGTATCCCTAGTATACTTTTGCTATCATTGTGATCAGATTGAAAATTAGAGTCTATAAACCCTACAAGTTTTAAATTTGACTCACCATAAATGAGCCATTGGTTCTTAGTATTTTTTGAATACTTAAGGATAGTTTTTACAACCTTTTAGTGGTTCACCCCCATATCCAATTGGTATTTGTGTTGGGTATTATATCATAAAGCCAATCATCTAGGTTGTAGATGGTTGAGTTGAATGTAAAATATACTTAAACTATTAATGAATAAGGTTATTATTCTGGCATTTCATCATATTTGTGCATTTTCTTATAATGAACTCTTCTATAATGAAGTCCTTAGGACTATTTAGATTCGACAAAGAAGGATTGGTCATTTAGTCCTTAAACCTGTTCGTGATCAAATATTACGTTGTTATCAAGGATGATAATATTTATCGAGTGTAGGTTGTTGCATTGTTTGTTCTTTTAATCAAGTAGCATGAAGATACTGGTATGGCATGCAGGTGAAGTGTAAGGATATATTTCACTGAACATGATCCAATTATGGAGCTCTCTATTATCAAGAGTTGCTCGCGAAGGATATGAGTATTAGTGTTCCTTAGATCTAAGATCACTATGGTGACTTGCAAGCAACTCACTGTACTTTGGTATTGGACTATCTAAATTTCTAATTCAGTGATAGAAGGTTACTGGGTGTAGTCAAGTACTTATTTAGATGGTGCATGAGTCAAGATGGGATTGATCCCTTCAAATGTTGGAGCAAATGCATTACTATATTTCAATATAGCAAAATCTCGGTCGGGGTAGTCCATACAATGAATATTGAAATTTGAAATACAATGTAGATAATTTTTAGGATTGACAGTTAAATCCTAAGTCCTCTTTTGAGCATTGAGATCAAGGAGATGAATTATATGATAACCATATGTTACAGGTTCTTGGATGTTGTGATGTGACTATTCGACCTATCCGGATATTGGGTACTATTGCTAGATGATCACATCGATTAGTACAGAAATTGGTTTCTGTGCTATCAGCTTAGGATTCGAACCTATGGGGTCATACATGATAGGAGTTTCTACCTGATCTGATGGCTGATCAAGAGTCCTAATTGTCTGAAAATTTGTGATCAAGAGTCTCACTGGACTGAAACTCTATGATCGAGAGTCCCACTAGACTGGACTCTACCTTCATGGGTCCTACTGGACTGAAACTCTAATATTATTAAAGAATTAATTAGCAATTTGATTGTTGATTAGCTTAATTTGATTAAGCGATGGGGATTTAATTAAATCTGATTGAATTTGATTAGATTAGATTTGATCCAATCAGGTCATGAGATGACCTAATCGCTATGGAAGATTGGATCCTAATTTGATTAGGATCTGATCCTAATTAATTTCTAATTTGATTAAAATTTTGTTGGGTTAGATTAAGTCTAATTTGATTGGGTTTATCCTTGTTTAATTGGTTTAGGACAAATGGGTTTGGACATAACCAGTTTGGACAAGTTTGAATGTTTAAATTTAATCTCCCTGCGCCATCCTCTTTGACACATGCCCTTCTCCACGTAAATTTTGAATTTGCATGAGAGTTTTCCATGCTAAAATCTAATGTTTGCACCCTCTCTTTTCTCCCTTTGACCCGTCCAAGCATTGGATCAGATTAGATTGAAATTGTTTTTGAATTTTGAATTCAAGTGGCAATTGGTTGAAACAAGTTCAACCACCTATCTTATCCATTCCCCATGCCACCATGAATTTGCCGCATATTTTTTTGGGCAATTTTTGAGTGAGGGCATGCAGAAGGAGAGTCCTTCTGCTTGTCATCCACTTGAATGAGGCTTTGGAAGTGGATAGACTTCCATTTAAATTCAAATTCAAGTGAGAGGTTGAAACTTTGGAAGTGGATAGACTTCCATTTAAATTCAAATTCAAGTAGGAGGTTGAAATTGTTTCAACCTCCCATAGTTATTCCCTCTCATGCATTTTGCCCATCAGATTGTCGCCAATAAAAAAGAAAAATTTTTGGGCATGCATGAGAAGGAGTGGAGGCTTTGTGAGGGAGAATTTTAGATAGGGGGCACAAGTTTTGAGGGTGGAAAATTCAAAAGAGAGAGAAAGATTTTCTTGCGCTTACTCATTCCCTTCATGCCACTTGTTCCATTTTTTTCTGTTTGGTCACCCATTCAAAAAGGGGTTTGAGAGTGGGTGTATGGCAGACAGGAGAGTCCTTGAATCATGAAAATTTGTTTTACAAAAAAATTCCAAAGAGAGAGGGCGTGAGAGCATTTTCAGGCTTTAGGGTTTTCGGGTGTGCGTAGGCTCTAGGGTTTGGACCCAATGTTCGAATGGCGAGTTTGAGCGCTGTGAGCATCGTCTTTCCACCAAAACTTTCACACCACATCATCATCCACCAATTCAGGTTTTCTAGTTTCTTGGATTGTCTGAGTGATCGGGAGAAAGGTGGTCGATTAGATCGATCAAGATCGGCCATCGAAGGTTCCAGTAAGGAGCTAGCATTTCGATGGAGCTGATTCAGACCAAGAGCTCCATGTGGACTGATCGTAGAAGTTGGATGATTGTGTGGCTGCATCATGACTGCTTTTCATTATAAGATCAAATAAAAATTAAATCCGATTTTACTATTAAGTAGGATAGTTGATGAGTTGGATGTCGATTTTCTCAAAAATTGAAGGCTAAGTTACGTTCAACTTAATTAAAAAAATTAAAATTTAAATTAATTTTTAAAATAAAAATTAAAAATAGTAAATTAAAAAAATTAATTATAATTTAGTAAATTAAAAGAAAGCAATCACTTAATTAATTAGGATTTTGAGATTAATTAAAAATATTCTAGAATTTTGAATCCATCTCTAATATAATTCTTTTTAATATAAAAATTTAATATTTTTAAGAATTTAGTTATGATTATAATCTATTTTTTTTTAGCATGAATCGTGTCTCCTGATTATGATCCATCTCAATAGAATCATGAGCTATTCAATACTTTAATTCTTAAAAGTTGGTAACATAGCTTTTATTGATTCTCTCTAATATAAACTATTAAATCGAGCACGAACTGTATCTCCTGATTGCAATCCATCTCCATAAATATAGCTTATTTAAATATCAATCAATAATAAGCATGTTAATATTAGATCTCATGTATGGAGGATAAAAGTTAAGATTGGATAGGAGAACATATCATTTATTGTATAAAAGAAATTATAAAAAATAAAAAAATATAATAATGCTTGAAGACTTCATCTACATCCTAGAATTTGATCTTTAGTTATAATTTTAAATTATTTAGCTCTCGACATCTTCAGATCACCAAATAAATAAAAAAAAAAGAAAAAGAAAGAAAAAAAAAGAAAGAAGAAGAAAGAGGGAAGAGAGAGGCTTGGAGGGTTAATTCCCCTCACAGGGTTTCTCTATTGAACTGTGGCATAGGGAGGGCTTAAATAGAGTGAATTTGGGATTTTTGGCTTCTTGTTGGATTCAAATTAGAGTTTAACTCAAAGTTAATGGCTCAGGAGATTCTTGGTCATCAGATGCTTGATCAAAGGCCCAAAATCCATCAAAATTCCACTGTTAATCCTCTTGATTCACCCTAGATCAAATATGGGCCGTTGGATTGAAGCCAGAATTATTTTTGACCATTCGATCGTGCACTGGAGGCCTGAGAAATCCTATTCAAACTGAGAATTAGTCTTAGCCATTGGATACCGACCAGGAGAGATGATGGCCATTGGATGGTGCTTAACTATACCCTTGAACTGTCTGAACTGGGTACATCGTAAGCTTTCGCCAACCAACAGCTACCGTGCCACCCAAAATTATGAAATTAACCCTGTACGCTGCGATAAAGATTATGTAGACCTCTTAGCAGTCCAGGTCCTCCATAGGGCATGCGTCGATTGGCCATGCCTGCTAAGCTGGGCGGTTTGTGCCTGTTCCATGGACCAACCGATCGATCCACTATGCATCGACCTTTTTTTTTAAAATTTTAAACTTCTATACTTCATATCTTTTTCATTTTAGCTCCAATTTGGATGAAATTTATTCTGTTAGAACCCATAAATTAAGCTCTTTACTTTAGTAGACTTTTTTCTATAAAATACTAATAAAAATATTAATTTTTTAGATAAATATTAATTAATATTTGATTTAATATTATTATTTAATAATTTATGATAATTATCACATCATGACGAGAGGATCCACTTTTTAGTGGTTTTAGATTATGGAGTTCGACTACCCATGCTCAGATATTGTGTTCTAAATATAAGTCGGTCAGCAAATGTGATTTGTGGATTGAGTGTATTTAATTTTTTATTACATATAAGCATGTCTAGATCCTAGTGTAGGATTTCATGATATGATCATTGCATGCATAAAATTAATATTAGATTAATTTTGCCTTCCACTATATTTTAAATTCAAAAAAATTTTGAAAAGCATGCCTAGAACTCTGCACTATTTTCATCAGTGGTATCCGAGCACTAGGTTATTAGACATGCTATGTATGTTAATTAGAAACATATATAAATTCTAGCATATATGATATGTTTTAAATTTAAATAACTTAGTAATCGAGAATGAATGAGCCATCAAGCCATCCGATCATAAGGAATAAGTATAGTTTAAAAATCATCTCCTCTGATGGGGATCTCTTATGGTGGTAGGAGTGCCACCATGAACTCATTCATTAAGATGAACAATGAAAATTTTTTTTTTTATTAAAATTATTTCAATATGAAAGTTAAACATGAATATATTTAGATTAGATCTAAAAAAAAAATTTATGATTTATTTTTTATTTTGCTTGATTTTATATTTAAAACTAGTAATAGATTAGTATTTGAGAAATGAGCTGATCCATTTTTGAAATGAGTCAATCTATTTAGAAAATAAAAAATAAAAAAATAAAAAAATATTTTATAAAATTTAAAAATTATTTTTAAAATATTGAACCCCAATCCATCAGTCCAAAATTTAATTATAATAATTAACTATTATCAAGTATAGTCTAGAATTATGAATTAAAGATCCTAAGATAAAAGCATAAAATTATAGGTTAAAGGGTTAGATGAATTAGGTTCATTAATTAGGTTAGACTTAAGGTTAGTTAAAAAATAAAATTAACTAGAGTAATTGATCAAATCTAACCAAGTATTGATTTAAATTAGGTCAAGGATACTCTAGATTCAACTTTGATAGTTATAGTTGGACTTGATTCATGGCTAAGCGGTCAAGCTCGAGATTACTATGTCAATCAAATTAAATTTAATTAACTGGTTAGTGTCTAAGATAAGTTTGGCAGTGTAGACCAATGATTTTTAATTAGGAGCTACTCCCATTGATTCGATCTTTGACGAGTTAATGACATATTACTTCCACTGATCTCACTTACCTGACTGACATGGTCGATTGAATTTGATTAGATCACTTGATGATTTAAGCTAAACTATGTCAATTAGGAATCAGTTTGACTGATTTTAATTAGTAAGACTGAATTAGGTGCCCATGGACTAAAATTAATCATAGTCCTCATCTATTGACTTGGTGAAGTTAGTGGGAGGATTTGACTTGGTGAAGTTAGTAGGAGGATTTGACTTGTATCTTTTTTATCCTTAGGTCACATGTAAACTAAGTTCTCTAAATTATTAGATCCTTAAAAATGATAAAATTATGGGGATAACTGAGTCATAGACTTCCATTAAGATGAATGGTAATGAGTCTAATTTTCTAGGTGGACATTGAAGGTGCCTTACACTTGGTGTTCATCTTGATGTTGGAATTACCATCCATCAAATGATAATTAGGTCACACTCTCTAAACAGCAATCAGGTTGGCCATAGCTTTTCTCGGGCCTGGTCATCATTCGTTTGATGCATCGAACTCAATCATGTTAGTGGTTGGACCTAATCAGACCTTTTTAGTGGAGGCCATAGCCTACTAAATTGGCTTTTGGGGCAAAACCAAAATACTAGAAATTATTTGAAGAAAAAATTGGTTGTGAACCTACCTATAGATGCACACAGGTTGGCCAAAGTTTTTCTTGGGCTCATTTGTAGTCTATGTGAATTCTAGTATCTACTAAGAAGTTAGTATAATTTTTTGAATTGGAGGTAGAGGCTACCAATTTATAAAAATAATGAAAGAATCTTTAGACTAAAGTTCAAATCTTTAGAGTTAAATAATTCAAGTACTAATATGGTCTTGTATTTTTCTTTCAGTTAATTGAATGGCTAGTGCTAAGTCGCTCCGTTCACTGTTGGATAGTGACAAGCTTTTAGGATCTAATTTCAAGAAGTCTAGTATTGACCCTAATCAGGCAGACCTGAAGAAGAATTTTCTTTAGATTTGAATAGGCTGAACAGAAAAAATCAGTAAGGAGTTGCTAGTCAAGACTGTTATATGATAATACATTACAATTTTTCTATTTGTAATATATCTACCTGGATATTAGATACCAGGAGTCTACTTTACATAAGCAATTCGTTGCATGGACTTTAAATTAGTAGAAAGTTTGAGAATGATGAAAGATTTCTTAATGTTGGGGATGGAAGAAATATTTCAGTCCTAGCATTGAAAACTCTTGAGCTTATTTTTAAAATTAATAATATCATTTTAAGTGGCTATCACTATTGTCCATCTTTTATGATGAACATAACATCTGTTGGACTTTTGGCCCAAGATGGTTATTGCTTATCAATAAAAAAGATTATTATGATATCATTATGAATGATGTTACAATAATGCGAGGATACTTAAGAAATAGCATTTATGTATTATCACGGCCTATTAATGTAATGTACATGTCAAATAAATGTCAGAAACTAGATAATGTTATCGATGTCTATCTTTGGCACTATCAGCTTGGTCATATAAATAAAAATAGGATCAACAGATTAGTCAAGAAGTGTATCCTTGACATCGATGATTATGAATCATTGGCTACTTGTGAGTTTTGCCTTCTTGGTAAGATGACCAAATCATCTTTTACTGAAAAGGATCAATGGGCTATTCTTCTTCTGAATCTTGTATATAGTAATGTATGTGGATCTAGGAGCACGTGTACCAGAGGTGGGTATTACTACTTTATTACATTTACTAATGACCTATCTAGGTATAGATACATCTATCTTATGAAGAGTAAATTTGATTCGTTTAAAATATTCAAACAATATCGCAATGAGATAGAAAAATAACTTAGAAAGAGTATTAAAACTTTTTGATTAGACCGAGAAGGTGAATATCTTTTCAATGAATTTTTGATATATCTAGGAAAGAATAGAATTCTCTCATAATAGGCCCCTCCTGAAATACCACAACATAACGGTGTATCTAAAAGGAGGAATCGAACCCTATTAGACATGGTTTATTCCATGATGGGGTTTGTGAGTCTGTCGATTTTCTTTTGGGGTTATGCACTTGAGACTGCTTGTTATATTTTGAATAATATTTCAAGCAAGTCTATTGTAAAAACTTCATATGAGATATGGACTGGATGTAGGCCAACACTCTCTCATCTTAGAGTTTGGGGATGTTTGGCTTATGTCAAACATTTGCAGGCAAAAAAGCTTGGACCTAGGTCCGATAAATGCTTATTTATAGAATATCCTAAGAAAACTAGAGGTTATTATTTCTACCTTAATAAAAAACTAGGTGTTCAATAGTAATAGAACAATCTTTTCGGAAAAAGAGTTCCTTAAGGAAGGAACTATTGCCTCTAATATTGAACTTAGTGAAGTTTGACAGGTGGAAGAATGATACATTTTAGTAAACCTACAGAAATGGATTTGATAAGATCAAATCCAAAGCATATTGTAGAGGTACCTTTGAGGAGATCCGATAGAGTACTGCATCAACCGGATAGATACTATGGTTTCTTGGTTTGGAATGATGATCTTATTGAACTCGATGAGAATGACGAGGATCTGATCACCTACATAGATGCCATACAGAGAATCAACTTTGATAAGTGGCTGAAAGCCTTGAAGTCCGAAATGAAGTCTATGAAGGTCAATAGTGTATGGACACTGGTTGATCCAATTTGAGGGATAAACCCATTGGGTGTAAGTGGATTTTCAAAAGAAAAAAGAAAGTAGATGAAAAGGTGGAGACCTATAAAGCCTATCTGGTTGCCAAGGAATATCATCAGTATTATGGTATTTACTATGATGAGACGTTCTTTCTCATGGTAATGCTCAAGTCTATTCAGATTATGCTTGCGATAGTTGCATACCTGGACTATGAGATCTGGCAAATTAATATGAAGATAGCTTTCTTAAATGGAGAGTTGGACGAAGAGGTATATATGATATAGCCCGAGGGGTTCACATTCATAAATGAGTCCAAGATGTGCAGGCTTCAGAGATCCATTTATGGATTAAAGTAGGCATTTTGGAGTTGGAACATGCATTTTGATAAGATGATCAGAACATATAACTTTATTAAGAATGAAGAGGAATTTTGCATGTATAAATGGGCTAATGGTTCTGTAGTTGAATTTCTTGTATTATATATGGATGATATTCTCTTAATTGAGAATGACATCCCTGCATTATAGGGAATAAAGATTTGTCTGTCATCTTAATTCTCCATGAAGGACTTAGGAGAAGTTTCCTACATCCTAGGAATGAAAATCTATAGAGATAAATCTAAAAGATTGCTTGGATTATCCCAGTCCATATACATCGATACCATTGTGAAGCAGTTTAGCATGGCAAATTTCAAGAAAGGCTATCTCTCGATAGGTCATGGGATTACTCTCTCAAAGAGGGATTGTTCGATAACTCCTCAAGAGAGAGAGCGTATGAGTAGAATACCATATATTTTGGTAGTGGATTCTATTATGTATGCTATGACATATACGAGACCAGATGTGGCATGCTTACAAGAAATAGTGAGTAGGTATTAGTCTGATCTGGATGAGAATCACTAAAAGGTTGTAAAGATAATCATGAAGTATTTAAGAAATACTAAGGATCAGTGGCTCATTTATGGAGATGCTACCTTGAAACTTATGGGATATACTGATTTTAGTTTTCAATTAGAACATGATGATAGTAAGAGTGTGTCAGATTATATATTTATCCTGAATGATGGAGTAGTCTGCTGGAAGAGTTTCAAACAATATGCTGTAGCCGATTCTATGTGCAAAGCAGAGTATATCGTAACATCCAATGCTGCAAAGAAAGCTATATGGCTACGAAAGTTCATCGACGAGCTAGGAGTGGCATCCTCCTTGGATGGTCCGATTCTGCTTCACTGTGATAGCACTGGAGCCATAGCTCAAGTGAAGGAGCCAAAGGCACATTAGCGCACCAAGCACATTCTACATCGCAACCATCTTGTACGAGAGATCGTGGAATGAGATGATGTCAAGCTTTAGAAGATTGATGGAAAAGAGAACGTGATCGACCCATTAACTAAAGCCCTCGGAATCAAAGAGTTTGACAATCATAAATGAAAGATGGGTATACGATACTATTTTGAATGGCTTTGGTCTAAGTGAGAGTTATTGGGTATTGTATCCTAAAGCCAATCATCTAGATTGTAGATGGTTGAGCTGAATATAAAATATACTTGAATTATTAATAAATAAAATTATTATTCTAGCATTTTATCATATTTATGCATCTTCTTATGATGAACTCTTTTGTGATGAAGTCCTTAGGACTATTTACACTTGACAAAAGAGGATTTATCGTTTAGTCCTTCAAACTATTTGCGACCAAATGACACATTGTTAACAAGGATGATAATATTTATCGAGTATAGATCGTTGCATGCCATATAGGTTGGTTGTCCTCTTGATCAAGAAGTATGGAGATACTGGTATGACATGCAGGTGAAGTGTAAGGGTATATTTCACTAGATGTGACCTAATTATGGAGCTCTCTGCTATCAAAAGTTACTTATGAAGGATATAGGTATAAGTGTCCCTTAGACCTGAGATCATCATGGTAACTTGCAAGCAACTCACTATACTTTGGTACTAGACTACTTGAATTTCTAATTCAGTGATGGAAGGTTACTAGGTGCAGTCAAGTACTTGTTTAGTTGGCACGTGAGTCAAGATGGAATTGACCCCTCTAAATGTTGGAGAAAATGCATCACTATATTTTAATTTAGCAAAACCTCGATCGGGATAGTCCATATGATGGATATTGAAATTTAAAATATAATGTAGATGATTTTTAGGAGTGACAGTTAAACTCTAGATCGTCTTTTGAGTATTGAGGTCAAGGAGATGAATTATACAATAACCATATGTCATAAGTTCTTGGATGTTGCGATGTGATTATTTCACCTATCCAGATGTCGGGTACCATTGCTAGATGGTCACATCGATTAGTATAGAAATTAGTTCTTATGCTACCGACTTAGAATTTGAACCTATGGGATCACACATAATAGGAGTTCCTACTTGATTTGATTGCTGATCAATAGTCCCAATTATCTAGGACTCTATGGTCAAGAGTCCCACTGGACTGAAACTCAATGATTGAAAGTTCTACTGGACTGGGATTCTATCTTTATGGGTCCCACTGGACTGAGACTCTAATATTATTAGAGGATTAATTAGCAATTTAATTATTGATTAGCTCAATTTGATTAAGCGATAAGGATTCGATCAAATCTGATTGAATTTGATTCGATTAAGTTTGATCCGATCAGGTCATGAGATGACCTAATCGTTATGAAAGATTGGACTTTGATTTGATCAAAATCTGAATCTAATTAATTTTTATTTTGATTAAAATTTTATTAGGTTGGATTAAGCATAATTTGATTGGGCTTATCCTTGTCTAATTGTTTTAGGATAAATGGATTTGGACATAACCAGTTTGGATAAGTTTGAATGTTTAAATTTAATCTCCTTGCGCCATCCTCTTTGACCCACACCCTTCTCCACACAAATTTTGGATTTGCATGAGAGTTCTCCATGCCAAAATTTGATGTTTGTGCTCTCTTTTTTCTTCCTTTGACCTGGTCCAAGTGTTGGATCAGATTAGATTGAAATTGATCTTGAATTTTGAATTCAAGTGGTAATTGGTTGAAACAAGTTCAACCACCTATCTTATCCATTCCCCACGCCACCATGAATTTGTCGCACATTTTTTTGGATGATTTTTAAGTGAGGGCATGCAGAAGGAGAGTTCTTCTACTCGTCACCCACTTGAATGAGGTATTGGAAGTGGATAGACTTTCATTTGAATTCAAATTCAAGTGGGAGGTTGAAATTGTTTCAACCTCCCATACTTATCCCCTCCCATGCATTTTGCCCATCAAATTGTCATGAATAAAAGGGAAAAATTTTTGGGCATGCATGAAAAGGAGAGGTGGCTGCGTGAGGGAGAATCTAGATAAGGGGTGCAAGTTTTAAGGGTGGAAAATTCAAAAGAGAGAGAGAGATTTTCTTGCACCTACTCATTCCCTTCATGCCTTCTATTCCATTTTTTTTCTCTTTGGTCACCCATTCAAAAAGGGGTTTGAGAGTGGGTGTATAGTAGATAGAAGAGTCCTTCTATCATGAAAATTTATTTTATGAAAAAATTCCAAAGAGAGAGGGTGTGAGAGCATTTTCGGGTATCAGGGTTTTCGGGTGTGCGTAGGCCCTAGGGTTTGGACCTAGGGCTCAGGTAGTGAGTTTGAGCATTGTGAGCATCGTCTTTCCTCCAAAACTTTCACACCACCTTGTCATCCTCCAATTCAGATTTTCTAGTCATCTTAAGCATCTAAATGATCGAAAGAAAGATGATTGATCGGATCGACCAAGATCGATCGTCGAAGGCTCCGACGAGGAGCTAGCCCTCCAGTGAAGCTGATCGAGATCAGGAGCTCCATGTGGACTGACTGTAGAGGTTAGACAATTATGTGGCTATATTGCAATAAGAGGATCCTCTTTTTAGTAGTTTTAGATTATAGAGTTCAACTATCCGCGCTCAGGTATCATGTTCTGAACATGAGTCGGTCAGCAAATATGATTCGCTGATCGAGTGCATTAAATTATTTATTACATATAAGCATATCTAGATCCTAGTGTAGGATTTCATGATATGATCATTGTATGCATAAAATTAATATTAGATTAAATTTTTTTACTATATTTTAAATTCAAAAAAGTTTCAAAAAGCATGCCCAGAATTCTGTACTATTTCCATCAATCTACTCACTACCCCTAATGAGTATGTCACATCTAGTCTCATATATGTCATGGCATACATAATAGAGCCCACTATCGAGGCATATAGAATCTTACTCATATATTCTCTCTCTTAAGATGTTGTTGGATAATCCTCCTTCGAGAGAGAAATTTCATGACCTATCGAAAGATATCTCTTTTTGAAATTCTCCATACTGAACCACTTTAGTATAGTATCTATATATGTAGACTGAAACAATCCAAGCAATCTCATAGATCTATCTTTATAGATCTTTATCCCTAGGATGTAGGATGTTTCTCCCAAGTCCTTCATAGAGAACTGAGATGATAGCCAAATCTTTATTTCCTACAATGCAGGGATATCATTTCTGATTAAGAGATTATCATCTGCATAAAATACAAGAAATACAACCACTGAATATTTAGCCCACTTATAAATGCAGGGTTCCTCTTTGTTTTTAATGAAGCCATACGTTCTGATCATTTTATCAAAATGCATGTTCCAACTCTGAGATGCATGCTTCAATCCATATATGGATCTCTGAAGCTTGCATATCTTAGACTCATTTATGGATGTGAATACTTTAGGTTATATCATATACACCTCTTTTTTCAGCTCTCTATTTAAGAAAGCTATCTTCACAACTGTCAGATTTTATAGTTTAGATGGGCAGCTATCACAAGCATAATCCGAATGAATTTGAGCATTGCTATAGGAGAAAATATCTCATCATAGTCTATACCATAATGTTGATAATACTCCTTGACAACTAGACGAGCTTTATAGGTCTCCACCTTTCCATCTACACTTTTTTTTCTTTTGGAGACCAACTTACACCTTATGGATTTTATTTCTTCAGATGGATCAACTAATATCCATACATCGTTGACCTTCATGGACTCCATTTTGAATTTCATAGCTTTGAGCCGCTTATCAGAGTTGGATCTTTCCATTGTATCAATGTAGGTGATCAGATCTTTATCATTTTCGTCGAGCTTGATAGAACACCATTCGGACAAAAAAACTATAGTATCTATCCAATTGATGCAGATTGTACCAGATTACCTTAAGAGTGTAGGTATATTGGGCTCTAGATTTGATCTAGTCAAATTCAATTTGGATTTAGCTACTTATGTCGATTCTTCTACTTATTGAATTTTCTCAAATTCAATCTTAGAGGCATTAGTTTCTTCACTAAGAAACTTTCTTTTTAGAAAGACCGTCTTAAGGCTGACGAACATCTTTTGTTCATCAGCAAGATAGAAATAATATCTTTTAGTTTCTTTCGGATACATAATGAAAAAATACTTGTCAGATCTAGGTTCAAGCTTGTCCATCATTAAATGTTTGACACAAATCGGATACCTTTAAACTCTAAGGTGTGAGAGTACTGACTTACATCCTATCCATATCTTATATGACATTTTAGCTATAGACTTACTTGAAATCCTATTAAGAACATAATAAGCCGATCGAGTGCATATCTCTAAAAGGAGATCGGCAAACTAACAAAGCCAATCATGGAACGAACCATGTCCAATAGGGTTTGATTCCTTCTTTCAAATGCACAATTATATTGTGGTGTCTCAAGAGAAGTTCATTGGGAGAGAATTTCATTCTCTCCTAGATATGTTAGAAACTCACTGGAGAGGTATTCACCCCCTCGGTCAGATCGAAGAGTTTTAATACTCTTTCTAGTTTATTTCTTTATCTCATTATGGAACTATTTGAACATTCAAATGATTCAGACTTATATTTTCTAAAGTAAACGTTTCCATACCTAGATAGGTCATCTATTAATGTAATATAGTAGTGATATCTACCTCTGGCACTAGTGCTCATATGTCTACATACATTGGTATATACGAGACCTAGAAGCTCACTGGCTTGCTTACCTTTTTTCAGTAAAAGATGACTTGATCATCTTCCAAAGTAGACAAGACTAATGAGTGGGCAATGATTCAAAATCATTGACTTAAAGGATTTTCTCTTGAGTCAACTTGTTCATTCTATTCTTGTTAATATGACCTAGCTTATAATGCCAAAAGTAGGCATCAGAAACATTATCTATCCTAGGGCATTTGCCAGACAAGTAGACCATATTAATAGGCTGTGATAATATGTAAATTTTATTGTTCAATTGTTCATTAAATACAGTAACACCATTCAAAATGACATTGCAAAATTTTTTTTTATTGATATTTCATAACTATTTTTGGCCAAAAAGCCTACAAAAATAATATTTAATAAAAAACTTGGACAAAAGTGATATTCACTAAAATCAACTATATGAAAATTGAATATAAGCTTAATGATCCCAAAAGCTAGAATTAAAACTGGTCTTTCATCTCCAACGTTTAGAAATCTTTCGCTTTTTTCAAATCTCCTACTGACTTGTAAACCCTGTAATGAATTACAAATATGATAAGAACTTCTAGTATCTAATATCCAAGTAGTAGTATCATATATAGAAAAATTAAAAGAAATTATCATATAGTTACCTTGCCTAGCAACAGATTATTTCTTTCTTAGCCAATTCGGATCTAGAGAGGTAATGTACTAAGGATAGTTTCTTTTTCAATGTCCCTACTTCTTACAGTTGAAGCATTTTGCCTGGCTCTAGTCAAACTTGGTTCTTGGTCTGACCCTGCACGGATGTCCCAGCATACTGCTGCACCTTCTTATTTTTCTTCTTCTTGTTCTTCTTTCTTTTCTTAAAGGATTGACAATCAGAAGAAGACCCTCCCACTATATTTATCGATTCCTTATAGAGCTAGTGATCCTTCTCAAAGTTCTACAGCAATCCTAGCAAATTGTGATAGTTGACTGTAGGCTTTGTTATTTTATAATAAGTAAGAAATGGAAGGTAGGATTTAAGTAAAGAGTTTAATATGGCATCTTTTCCAAGTTGTTCATGCAAGAAAAAGCTGAGCTTGCTCAGGCACTCAATCAACTCGATCATATACAATACATGATCAGTGATTGATGCCCCATCCCTTATCCGAGCATTGAAGATAGTACAACTAGTCTTGTGCCTTTTAATATCGTTAGAAGTGCCAAAGGACTCGTTCAACATTTGAAGCATATTCTCTGGCTGAGCATTTTTGCACCTATGACTAAACTCATCGCTCATCACTGCCAGCATAATGCAACGAACCATAGTTTGGTCATTGAGCCACTTCTGGTAAGTGTCTCAGACCGTGCCACGAGCATCCGAAGTTAGCTCCTTAGGTGCTGATGATGGAAATAGTATCCCAAAGCCAATCATCAGCTTATTGATGGTTGAGCTATTTTTATATTTATATATAAATTATAAATAAATAAATATTATTTTAGCATTTTTATCATAATTTTTTTTCATCCTCTAATAAATTCTTTTGTTGTGGTGAAAACCTTAGAACTATTCAGAATCAACAAAGAAAGTTTTATCGTTTAGTCCTTAAACTTATTCGCGATCAAATGATACGTTGTTACCAGGGATGATAATATTTATCAAGTGTAGGTTATTGTGTACCATATGATTTGGTTGTCCTCTTAACCAAGGCATATGGAGACACTAGTATGGCATGCAGGTGAGATATAGGGATACATCTACACTGAACATGACCAGCTCTGGAGCATTTCTACTGTCAAGATTTATTCCAATGGAATATAGGTATAAATGTCACTCCAATCTGAGATCACCATGGTGACCTCCAAATAACTCACTATGCTTTGATGTCAGACTACATGAATTTCTAATTAAGCGACAGAAGGTTTCTAGGCACTTTCAAGTACTTGAGGAGTCGGTGTGTGAATCAAGATAGGATTGACCACTCTAGGTTCAGAAGTTGTGTTCAATTATGTTTCAATTTAGTAAAGTCTTGGCTAGGATAGTCCTAGTGAGGAGTCATAGGACTGATTGCATTGAGACATGATATGGATGTATTTTTCAAGATTGGCAGTGTAACTCTGAGTCATTCTAAACACAGAGGTCAAAGAGATGAATTATGCGGTAATCATATTCATGTAGGTTCTGAATATTGCGATTGTAACTATTCGACTTATCCGGATATTGGGTACTATTACTAGATGGTTACTTTGATTGGTACAAAAATTAATTTCTATACTATCAACTTAGGTTCGAACCTGTGAGGTCATACATTAGAGGTTCCTACTTGATCTAATGGCTGGTGAGGAGTTCTACTAGATTGAGACTCTATGGTCAAGAGTCTCACTAGATTGAGACTCTTCAATCGAGAGTTCTACTATATTGGGACTTTGAGTCTTATTTATCTAGAACTTTATGATCGAAAGTTTTACTGATCTGGGACTTTATGATCATGAGTTTCACTCATTTGGGATACTGAGATCAAGAGTCCCACTTATTGGAGACTCTTCAATCAAGAGTTTTATTTTGATGGAACTTTATTATCCGAACACCCACTAGATTTAAACTCTATATTTATCAAAGATTTAATTAGTAATTTGATTACTAATTAACTTAATTTGATTAAGTAATGAGTTCTGGATCAAGTCCAATTGAATTGGATTTAGTTGGGTTCGACTCAATTAGGTTATGTGATGACGTAATTATCGAGGAGGTTTGATCCCTGATTTGATTAGGGGTTGGGCTTAATGAATTTCTGATTTGATTAGAATTTAATTAAGCTTAATTAGGTCTAAATAAGTTGAATTTTATTTAGTCTAATTAGGTCTAGCCAAATTGGTTTGGACCTCGTCTAATTGGATAAGATTGAATTAAGACTAGTTTGACTAGTCTTCTTGCGCCACCTCACCTTACTTGCACCCACTTTTTGTATGAGAAAAAGTTTCTCGTGAAACTTCCTGCACACAAGAGAGGGCACACGTCCTCCTTTCTCTTGGCTAAATTTTATAAGATCAGGGTGGTTGCCATTCAAATTCAAATGGAGTTTGAATTTGAATGGACAACCACCTTATCTTATCTCTCCCACACGGTATTGACTCAGTTTGGCGCTAATAAAAATGGAGTTTCTAGGGCGTGCACACATAAAAAAACTGAGAGCCCCCTTTGCATGCATGAACCCTCACTTCCGCATGACAGAAAAGACAAAAACTTTGAGAGAAAAAAAATCTGGAGAGATAGTATGGTGCAGGGTTTTCTGAGTGCAGTCCTACGATTTCAGCCAAAGGTTTGAGGATTGATTCTATCAGCTACGAGTGTCGTGAGCCCACAAAATTTTTAGGAGAGCCTCCTCTACCTCTCTTCTACTTCTTCTAGTGATCTGGAGCATTTGAAGAGCCCATGGAGGGAGATCAAAAGTATTCGATCAAAATTAGCCATCAAAGCATCCGGCATGGAGCTAGCACTCAGGAGGAGCTGATCGGGACCAGGGCCTCATATAGATGATCTGTGGAGGCTAGATGACCTGTGTAGTTGTATAGCGATGAGAAGACCTCCCCAACGATGATTTAGTTGCTGTGTTTGGTTACTCACATAAGGTATCGTGTTCTGAACACATAAAGTAGTAAAATAATTTTACTGCTGGTAATTTTATTTTTTAGATTTTAATTGCATATATATCATATTTAGATCCTAAATATGTAGGGTTAATTGATATGATCAATAGCTCTTAAAAATTAAATAGATTGATTTTTAATTTTACTGCACTAAATTATTTTAAAAAAAATTGAAAGTGGTGCTAGAAATCCTGCATATTTTCTTGCAGTGGTATCAGAGCTAGGTTGTTAAATATGATTTATATGCTTTAATAATTTAAAAAAAATACATATTAGATATGTATTTTATTTGAGTAGCTTAGTAATTGAGCTTGAATGAGTACCAAGCCATTCGATCATAAAGGATAAGTATGGTTTAAAGGCCATCTCCTCTCATTCGATGGAGATCTCTTATGGCGGTAGGCGAGCCATCGTGAACTCATTCATGAAGATAAATAATGAAAGAATATTTAAAATAATTTTAATCTATATTTTAATCATGAATATATGTTTATATTAGATCTAAAATGAGTTCATGATTTTTTATTTATTGTATATAGATTTAGATTATAACCTACAACTAGTAGCTGTTTACGAAATGAGCTGACTCATTTTTGAAATAAGTTGATTCATTTAGTGAACAGTACTAGATTATAAAAGAATCTTTCAAAAGTTTGAAAAATATTTTCGAAATGCCAAAGCCCAACCCATTAGCCTAAAACTTAAGTAAAAAATTAAGGGTTATGGATTAGGATCTAGAATTGAGAATTAAAGATCCTAAGTCATGAGCTTAAAATTTGGATTATTGGATTAGATGAATTAGATCCATTAATTGGGTTAGACCTAAGATTAGTTTAAAGAATGGATTAAATTAGAGTAATTGATCAAATCTAATCAAATATTAAATTAGATTAGGTCAAGAACTTTATACACTTAATTATAATAGTTGTAGTTGGTCAAGTCCATATCTTTAACGAGAATCAAATAGACAATTCATTGCTATGCGGTCGAATCCAAAATTATTAGATTGATTAAATTAAAACTATTGAATCGATTGGTATCTAAGGTAAGTTTGGCAGTATAGACTAGTGATTTTTAATTGAAAGCTACTCGCACTAATTCAATCTTTGATGAGTTAATGGCATATCCCTTTCATTGATCTTTCTTACCTGGCCAACCTGATGAGTTAGATTTTGATTAGATTACTTAGTAATTTGGGCTCATCCATGTCAATTAGGTAAATCAGTGTGACTGATTTAGGTGCTCCTAAGACTGGTTTGAATTAGGTCCTTTTGATCTAATTTGGTGAAGTCAGTGGGAGAATCAAAATTGGCTGGTTAATCCTTTCTCCTCTTCTTAAAATAAGTTAATTAAATCTTTTAAAATTATTAGGTCCTTAAAAATGATATAGTTATGGTGATAACTAGGTCATAGCCTCCCATTAACTTGAGTGGTAATGGGTCTATTAGTTTAATAATCATTGGAGGCCCAAAGGCTTGATGCTTATTGACTAATAAAATTATCATTCATAATATGATGATTTGACTGAGTCTTTCTAATGATGGTTAGGTTGGTCGATCAAAGTCGGACCTATTCATTTATTGGTTACATGCATCAAATATGGTCATATTAATGGTGGAACCTAATCAGATCTTTTCAGTAGAGGCCAAAGCCTACTGATTAGATTTCTGAAGCAAAATTAATTACTAGAAGATATTTAGAGAAATAATTCGTTAAGAACCTACTCATAGATGCACATGAGTTGATCGACCAAAGTCGAGCTTATGTGTAGTCTGTGTGGATTCTAGTACCCACTAAGAAATTAAGATAATTTCTCAAATTAGAGGTAGAGGCTACCAGTTTGTACAAAATAGTAGGAGAACCTTTAGACTAAAGTCCAAGTCTTTAGGCTTAATAATTCATATACTAATTATGTTTGATTTTCCTTTTTATGCAGTTATGGCCACTACCCTATCGCTCCAGTCATTGTTAGATAATGAAAAATTGATAGGACCCAACTTCAATAGCTGGTATCGAAAGTTGAAGATAGTCCTGGAGTATGAGCGGATCCTATATATTTTGACAGATCCAGCACCTAAGGAGCCAGCTCCAAACATTAGAGGGACAGTCTAAGACACTTATTAGAAGTGTCTTAACGATCGCACCACCATTCAATGCATTATACTAGTAGCAATGAATGATGAGTTCAGCTGTAGGTTTGAAAATGCCCAACCATAGGAGATGCTTCAAATATTGAATGACTCTTTTAGGATGCCCGATGATGTTGAGAGGTACAAGATTAGTTATGCCATTTTCAACTCTTGGATGAGGGATGGGGCATGAGTCACCGATCATGTATTGTACATGATCGAGATGATTGAGAGCCTAAGTAAGCTGGGCTTTTTCTTGCATGAGCAGCTTGGTAAGGATGCGATCCTAAACTTTTTGTCCAAGTCCTTCCTCCCTTTCCTTAGTCATTTAAGAATGACAAAGCCTATAGTGAACTACCATGGTTTATTGAGATTGCTGCAAAACTTTAAGAAGGATCACCAGCTCCACAAGGAGTCGCTGAATGTAGTGGGAGGGTCTTCTTCTGATCGTCGACCCTTTAATAAAGAAAAGAAGAAGAAGAATCAAAAGGTGCAGTTGCATGCCAAGATGTCCCCAAGCCCGATCAGAGCCAGGTGGAGTGCTTCTTTTGTAAAAAACTAGGGCATTGAAAAAGGAATTATCCTCAGTATATTGCCTCCCTAGATCCGAACAGGCCAAGAAAGAAGCAAGCAGTTGCTAGGTAAGGTAATTATATGATAATACCTTGTAACTTCTCAATATGTGATACTACTGCCTGGGTATTAGATATCGAAAGTTCTTATTCTATTTGTAATTTGATGTAGGATTTGCATGTCAGTAGGAGATTTAATGAAGGCAAGAGTTTTCTGAACGTTGGAGATTGAAAACAAGTTTTAGCTCTAATTTAGGAATCATGAATCTTGTAATCAATTCTCATAAAGTTATTCTTTATGAATATCACTACTGTCCAAACTTTTTATTGAATATTATCTCTGTAGGCCTTTCGACTAGAAATAATTATGAATTTTTAATAAAAAAAATATTTATAATATCATTTTGAATGGTGTTATGATATTTGTTGGATAATTGAATAATGAAATTTATATTGTATCACAGCCTATTAATATGGTTCAATTCTTTGGTAAATGTTGTAGAATAAATGATGTATTTGAAGTCTATCTTTGGCACTATAGACTAGGTCATATCAACAATAACAGAATAAATAGGTTGACTCAAGAGAAAATTCTTAAAGTTAATGATTGTGAATCACTTCCTACCTGTGAGTCCTGTCTTCTTAGAAAAATGACTGAGTCATCTTTTACTGAAAAAGATGAGCGAGCCAATGAACTCCTGGGTCTAGTACATATTGATGTATGTGGAGAAATGAGCTCAAGTGCTAGAGATGGATATTTCTACTTCATAACTTTTACTGACGATCTATCTAGGTATGGATATGTCTACTTGATGAAAAATAAGTAGGAGTCATTTAAAATATTCAAACTATTCTATAATAAGATAGAAAAATAAACTGAAAAGAGTATTAAAACTCTTCGATCTGATTGAGGAGGTGAATATCTTTCCAGCGAGTTTCTGACATATCTAAGAGAGAATGTGATTTCCTCCTAATGGACTCCTCCTAGAACACCACAGCATAATGGTGTGTTTGAAAAAAGGAATCAAACCTTATTGGACATGGTTCGATCCATGATGGGGTTTGTCGATCTTCTTCTAGGGATATGTGCTCGAGTCAGCTTGTTACATTCTAAATAAGATTCTGAGTAAGTCTATTTCCAAAATGCCATATGAGATATGGACAGGGCGTAAGCTAGTACTCTCACACCTTAGGGTTTGGGGATGTTTGGCTTATGTCAAATATTTAGTGATAGATAAGCTTGGACCTAGGTCTGATAAGTATAATTTTATAGGATACCCAAAAGAGACTAAAAGATATTATTTCTACCTCTGTGATGAACAAAAGATGTTTGTCAGTCTTAAAGCAATCTTTTTAGAAAAGGAGTTCCTTGGTGAAGAAACTAATGCCTCTAAGATAGAACTTGAGGAAGTTCAGCAGGTGGAAAAATCGACACAAGTAGTTGAACTTAAATCGAATTTGATTAGATCAAATTCGAAGTCCAGTGAACCTACACCCTTAAGGTGGTCTGGTAGATACCATGTCAGCCAGATAGATACTATGATTTTTTTGCTCAAAATGATGATTCTATCAAATTCGATGAGAATGATG
Source organism: Cocos nucifera (assembly GCA_006176705.1). Classification (NCBI taxonomy): domain Eukaryota; kingdom Viridiplantae; phylum Streptophyta; class Magnoliopsida; order Arecales; family Arecaceae; genus Cocos; species Cocos nucifera. The sequence continues at coordinate 288,335 of QRFJ01000276.1, read as the reverse complement.
AGGATCCAATCACCTACATGGATGCGATACAAAGATCCAATTCTAAGAAATGGCTTGAAGCCATAAAATTTGAAATAAAGTCTATGAAGATCAATAATGTATGGATATTGGTTGATCCACACAAAAGGATAAAATTCATAGGATGTAAGTGGGTCTTCAAAAGAAAAAGAGGTACAGATGAAAAGATGAAGATCTATAAGACCCGTTTGGTTATCAAGAGGTATCGTCAATATTATGGTATAGACTATGATAAGATATTTTTTTTATGGCAATGCTCAAGTCCATTTAGATTATATTTGCGATTGCTATCCATCTAAACTGTAAAATCTTGTAGATGGATGTGAAGATAGCTTTTCTGAATGAAGAGCTGGACTAAGAGATGTATATGATACAACCTGAAGGATTCACATCCATAGATGAGTGTAAGGTGTACAGGCTTCAAAGGTTCATTTATAGACTGAAGCAAGCATCTCGGAGTTGGAACATACATTTTGATAGGATGATCAAAATGTATGGCTTCAATAAGAATGGAGAAGAGCCCTACATATACAATTAAGCTAATGGTCCAGCAGTTGTATTTCTTATGTTGGATGTGGATGACATTCTCTTAATTAAGAATGATAACCATGCATTACATGGAATAAAGATTTGGCTGTCATCTCAATTCTCCATGAAGGACTTGGGAGAAGTTTTTTACATTCTAGGGATGAAGATATATAGAGATAGATTAGAGAGGTTGCTCAGGTTGTCCCAGTCCACGTACATTGATACTATGCTAAAGAGGTTTAGCACGAAGAATTTCAAGAAAGGCTATCTACTGATAGGCCATGTAAATTCTCTCTTGAAGAGGGATTGTCCGATAATACCTCGAGAGAGAGAGAGCGTATGAGTAGAATTTCATATGCTTCAGCAGTGGATTATATCATGTACGCCATGATATGTACAAGATCAGATGTGACATACTCACTAGGAATAGTAAGTAGATACCAGTCTAATCCAAGAAAAAACCACTGGAAGATTGTTAAAACCATCCTAAAGTATTTAAGAAATACTAAGGATCAGTGGCTTGTATATGGTGAGTCAGATTTGAGACTTATGGGATTTATAGACTTCAATTTTTAATCTGATCATGATGATAGCAAAAGTGTATCAGGATATGTGTTTATCCTTAATGGTGGAGCTATCTGCTAGAAGAGTTCCAAGCAGCACACTGTGGCCGACTTAGTTTACGAGGTGGAGTATGTTACTGCATCAGATGCTACCAAAAAAATGGTGTGGCTAAGCAAGTTGATCACCAAGCTTGGAGTAATATCCTCTCTTGATGGTCCAGTTCTGCTCTACTACGATAGCTCTGACACTATTGCTCAAGCGAAGGAATGAAGGCACACTAGCGGATGAAGCATATTTTGCATCACTACCATCTTGTTTGGAAGATCATGAATCAAGGTGACATCGACCTTCAGAAGATCGCTGGAAAGAAGAACTTGGCCGACCTATTCACTAAAGTCATTGCGGTGAAGGAGTTCAATGACTTCAAGTTGAAGATGGATATTAGATACTGCACTGATTGACTTTAATCTTAATGCGAGATTGATGAGAATAGTGTTCCAAAGCCAATCATCAGTCCATTTATAGTTGAGATATTTTTGTATTTGTATATAAATTATAAATAAATAAATATTATTTTGATATTTTCATCATAAATTTTTTTCATCTTCTAATGAACTCCTATATTGTGGTGAAGTTATTAGGACTATTTAGAATTGATAAAGAAAGATTTATCGTTTAGTCTTTAAACCTGTTAGTGATCAAATGATACATTGTTACCAAGGATGATAATGTTTATAAAGTGTAGATCATTGTGTACCATATGGGTTAGTTATCCTCTTAACCAAGGAGTGTGGAGATACTGGTATGGTATGCAGGTGAGATATAGAGGCACATCTGCACTAAACATGACCAACTCTGGAGATTTTCTGCTATCAAGATTTGCTCCAATGAAATATGGGTATAAATATCCCTCTGACCTTAGATCACCATGGTAACTTTTAAGCAACTCACTATGCTTTGGTGCCGGACTATCTAAATTTCTAATTCAATGATGGAAGGTTTCTAGGCACAGTCAAATACTTGAGAAGTCGATGTGCAAAGCAAGATGGGATTGACCACTCTGGGTTTAGGAGTTGTGTTCAATTGTATTTCAATTTAGCAAAGCCTTGGCCAGGATAGTCCTAGTAAGGAGTCATAGGATTGATTGCATTGAGATATGATATGTATATATTTTTCAAGGTTGGCAGTTTAACTCTGAGTCATACTAAACACAGAGATCAAAGGGATGAATTATGTGGTAACCATATTCATGTAGGTCCTAAATGTTATGATTGCGACTATTCGATCTATCTGAATATCGGGTATCATTACTAGATGGTCACTTTGATTGATACAGGAATCAGTTTCTATGCTACCAGCTTAGGTTTGAACCTACGAGATCATAAACATTAAAGATTTCTACCTGATCTGATGGTTGGTGAGGAGTTCCACTAGATTGGGATTCTATGGTCAAGAGTTCCATGTTTGGGACTAGACTGAAACTCTTCGATCAAGAGTCCTATTGCATTGGGACTGAGTCTTTCATGTCTAGGACTCTATGATCAAGAGTTCCACTGATTTAGAACTCTATGATCATGAGTTCTACTTGTTTGGGATACTAGGATCAAGAGTCCCATTGGTTGGAGATACTTCGATCAAGAGTTTCATTTTGATGGGACTCTGTTGCCCGAACATCCTCTAGATTTGGACTTTGTATTTATAAGAGGTTTAATTAATGATGTGATTAGTAATTAACTTAATTTAATTGAGTAATGAGTTTTGGATCAAGTTCAATTGAATTGGATTCAGTTAGGTTTGACTCGATTAAGTTATATGATGACCTAATTGCCAAGGAGGTTTGATCTCTATTTTGATCAGGATTGGGCTTAATCAATTTTTGATTTGATCAGAATTTAATTGAGCCTAATTAAGTCTAAATAAGATGGATTTAATTTGGTCTAATTAGGCTTAGTCAAATTGGTTTGGACTGGTCTAATTGGATAAGATTGAATTAAGACTAGTTTGACTAGTCTTCCTACGCCACCTCACCTTACCTACGCCCATTTTTTCTACGAGAAAAAGTTTCTCATGAAACTTCTCCACACACAAGAGAGGGTGCATGCCTTCCTTTCTCTTGCCCCAATTTGATAAGATTAGGTTGGTTGCCATTCAAATTCAAATGGAGTTTGAATTTGGATGGACAACCACCTTATCTTATCTCTCCCACATGGTATCCTAACTCAGTTTGGCACCAAATTTAATTCCTAAAGGGAGTTTCTAGGATGCGTGCACCCATCAAAAAATTGAGAGCCCTTTCTGTGTGCATGAACCCTCCTTCTACATGAGAGAAAAGTGAAAAACTTCGAGAGAACAATAATCCAGAGAGATAGTGTGGCGCAGGATTTTCTAAGTGCAGCCCTAGAGTTTCAGCCTAGGATTTGGGGATTGATTCTATGAGCCATGAGTGTCATGAGCCCACAAAATTTTTAAGAGAGCCTCCTCTACCTCTCTTCTATTTTTTTTAGTGATCTAGAGCATCTAAAGAGCCCATGGAGGGAGATCGAAGGTGTTCAATCAAAATTAGTCGTCAAAGCATCCAGCATCGAGCTAGCACTTGAGAGGAGCCGATTGGGACTAGAGCCTCGTGTGGATGATCCATGGAGGCCAGACAAGCTGTGTGGCTATGTTGTGATGAGAGGACCTCCCTAGCGGTGATTTAGTTGCGGTGTTTGGCTACGCGTAAGGTATCATGTTTTGAACACATAAAGTAGTAAAATTGTTTTACTACTAGTAATTTAGTTTTTTAGATTTTAATTGCATATATATCACATTTAGATCCTAGATATGTAGGGTTAATTGATATGATCAATAGCTCTTAAAAATTAATTAGATTAATTTTTAATTCTGCTACATTAAATTTTTGAAGAAAATTTTGAAAGTAGAGCTAGAAACCCTGCATATTTTCTTGTAGTTGGATAGAATGTACAAAATATGCTCATGCTCTAAGACAATCTTCAGCTTTTGATACCAGCTATCAAAATTAATGTTAGGATTTGATGCCTCGAATTTGATCCATAGTAGAAAAAAATCAGTATCAGCATAGCAGTCGGGCTGGCTTGGATACAGATTAAGCTGGCTCGGGTTGAGATCGAGGCAGCTTGGACCGCAATCGAGCTGGCCCTCTCAAGCAGACAGAAATTAGGTATTTAGATGAGATGTAGTTAAGCCAGCTCGATCTTTGATAGTGTCGGCTCGATGGAAGCGAACAGAACAAGATAGAATTTTCTGTTTGAACTCGGATTGTGATTAATCCAAAGGATCTATAGGAGTTGCACATGGACCATAGGATTCAATGGCTATGGAGGGTTGTGATCATGATCTGAAGGTTGGAAGATATTTCAAGACTCCATCAAGATCCTATTCGACTCATATTAGGAGATAGAGTCCTATTAGAACTCCTATGAACTGCTACTATAACAATTCTAACTATTAGCAATGGCTAAATGCCGTTGCTAATAGTCTGTCTGCCATCGCTAATAATGTTGCTATCGCTAATATCGTCGTAAAATTCAATCTAAAAAGTTCTTGTAATAAAAACATTTCATCTTTAATATTTTTTAATGCTTAAATTATTTTTCTTAAAAAATATTGGTGACGATAAGGTCGTGGCTAATGCCATCGCTAATAATTATTAGCAACCAAAAACACCATCGCTAATTTGGTTGCTGAATTTTTATATTTTTAAATAAAATAAAAAAAATTATTTAAAGAATTATTAGCAATGAGATCTTCATCTCTAAAGTCATTGCTGATAGTTATTAAAGATGGTAGATTCCGTCTCTAATATCATCGCTAATACTTAATTTATTTTTTTAATTGATGATAATAATTTTTAAAATCTATCTTAAATTCATAATACTTATTATAATAAAAATTTAAAAATAATCTAATAATCAAAAATAAAAACTAATTATATTTTATTAAAAATATAAATTATATATTTTTTATAATTAGTATCAAAAAAATATAATACATCTAAAAAAAATTAAGTTCGATCCTTGTCGTCACTCGCCTCCTCCTTCTGCTCCTATCTAGTAGCTGATGGATGAGAGCTGGATGTCCCAGCATCCTATAATAAAAAAAGTAAAATATTATTAGTAAGTTTTGATACAAAAGTATATCTTTCGATATAGAGGTATATCTTTCGATACACTCTTTTGATTCTTGAATAAATTATTTTTACATATTTTATTTGATGATATAGAGCTATAGACACCTCCGACCCATCGATTAAATAGTTTGATTGAATTTTTAGCTCCTAGATCTCCTTCTCAGACTTAAACATAAATATGTGATGCTTCTAAAAATTAAAACTAAAAATAATTAAAATAATTTAGTAATATAATAATCTGATGTGATGGTTGGGATAATAAGTTCAGCTGATTGCATAGCTGCGAATCCCGAAGAAGCTCTACGATCATATCGTGGATGGTATCTAGGAGGCTCTGAGGTCACTAGCTCAGAAGCCTCTACACGACCTCCTCCACGTACGCATCACTCTAGGTCTGGGATGTTGAGGTCTGTGAGGATCTCGAAGGATATTGAGATGGGGAGGATCGAAGCAATGGCCAAATCCTATGATCCAGCTCCTACTCACCCCTCGGTGGTGTTGAGTCATCCCTCAAGATCAAGGAGGGCTAAGAAGATGGGTCATCGCCGTACCTCTCAGCAATGTACGTCGCATAATGCATCTGCATAGTTAAGAAATATATTAGTTGTAATATAAAAATTAGATCATGTAAAAACTTAATTAGTAAATAAAGTTTGAAGTTCTTACCACAATCCATCGCGATGTAGAATCTAAGTAGTCATTAGTCCTCCTAGATTGGTGTATGGCCCGCCATAACTATAGTTGGTCTGATGGATGACCTAGCTATCGTATCTATAATCAGTAAATAATAAAATTAAATTAATTAAAATATGTATGTAAGATGTTTTATAACTCTAGTGAAGAATTTTGATATTGATTTCTTATCAGTCTGTCGGCCACAACATGTGTGCCTACCGAGCCACCCATATATCTATTCGGATCCTACTGGATGGCTTGATTCTGTCGGGCCCTCTGCCACCTATCGAAGTACTGCTCACTACTTTATTGATCATAGTGGGCCTGCCATATGTCCACCCACATCCAGTGATCCATGAAGGATCTCCAGTCCGATGGTGATTGAGGATCGGAGTGTCGAATGATGGATTGCCTGAGGCTATAGAGGCTATCTCGGAGCCTCTGTGTGGCCACCTCCTCGAAGATCTGATGGCCAGCCTCCTCATTCTGGAAAGTCTCGAATCGATAGTAGTCCTACAAGATAGAAGCAAGCATGTATTTATATGTAATTAAAATACCAACGTATCGAAAATTTTTAAATTAAACTAGTTTTGACTTACTGAAAACATCCCCTAGACTACATCACGTGCTCTAGACGGTCTCATTCACCAGCCCTAGCATCAAGCATCGGATGATGCTGGTAACCATACAAGATACTCTAGACTCTCTAAACGTACTGCAAAATTAATTTTGAATAATAAATATTAATTCTAAAATTACTAAATTAGAAATATATTAATTAAAATTATAGTACTTACGAATGGCTCTGAACGTGGATGAGCTATCTATCCTTCGACTGAGTCGGAGGTGTCGTGAGCTAGGTGAGTCCTCGGCCATGACTCTATGTCTGTGAGCCAATCGCTACTGCATATGACTGTAGGATCACTAGTGACCCCCTATCATCTAGTATGAGATGTACAGAATCATGCAAGCTAGCTGTATGATTGCTCTCTTCTCGAGAGCTCTGTCTTTAACTAGAACAGCTCTGACCTCTAGAAGACATGATGTATAATATCTGAAAATAAAAATAAAAGTTAAAGCAACTAGATGACCTAAAAATTGGTTCAAACAAAATATATATCTATCAAAACATAATAAGATGATCAAAATTTAACTCACGTGTAACAAAGATTATTAGTTAGCATCTGTAATGTATCAGTAGTCTAATGTTTCTCATTCAATAATACATGATAATATATTGATCTACTGATCTCTTGATTTAAGCATTGTCTGATTCTCATTTAGTAGTACATGATAATCTCAATACATGAAAATGTGAAGAAGGCTCAGATCTACCACTGAAAAATAAGGCATTGCACGTTCCTCTACACCTGTAACCATGAGGTGGCTGCAAGCAGTTGTCTACGATATAACAGACCATCCAAGCTTCTCCTGTATTGCAAGTTCTTTAGCACCAAAGTATGGTGAGATGGCTGCAAGCGGTTGTCTGCAATGTAACAGACCATCTAAGCTTGACCATACAATAATAAGAACAGAATGCATCATCTCGATTTAGGTGCATCTTGCACAGGCAGTCATCATAGCTTCTATCTCCGAGCCCCTAGCTACCTCCTCAAGCTGCAAATCATAAATATAAATTTATTAAAAAATAAAATAATAATTTAAAAATAAAATTCATGTGCTCGCATAGACTAGTCATGTGGCATGCTTCAAGTCCAAACTATAAGCATTGGTATCTGCATAGAAAGATGTGGAAGATAATATGCGTGGATGGGAAGCTCTATTTGTCCAATACATTTATTAATGTGCAAGAGCTTAACGATGACAGACTCGAGCATATGATTAGCACATTTGATAGATTTGATCTAGTTATTGATGAAAGCTCATGTAATAACCTTTCAGATAGCAACCGCCATAGTCATGATAGACTATAGGGGTTGCTATAATTATATCCTTGCTTAGCCTTTAGGGGATAGCAACCTTATAGAGGGTAAGCTTGACTATAACCATAGCAATCCTATCCATCATGACTATGGTGATTGCTATCTAAAAGATTACTACATGGATATCCATCAATAATCGGATCAAATCTATCAAATATGCTAATCATATGCTTGAGCCTATCATCGTTAAGCTCTTGCACATCAGTAAGATCTTGGATAAGTGGAGCCTCCGAAGTTCTTGCAATTGTCTACCACGAATCAATCCCCATACAAGTACCAAAGCTTATAATTTGGCATAAATCCATGTCACAGGCCCATATTTGCAATACAGCCTGAACCTTTCCTTGGTTCAAGCGCTCTGCATATTGAGACCGAAGCGCGTAGGGCACATCTCGAGCCTGTGTTTGCAATGCAGCCCGAACCTTCCCTTGGTTCGAGCACGCTGCATGATGAGATCAAAGCATGCAGGGCACATGTTGGGTCAGTGTTTGTAATGCTGTCCCAACCTTTTCTCAGTTCGAGTATGCTGTATGCCGAGATTGAAGCACCTAGGATACATCTCGACCTTGTGTTTGTAGCTCGAACCTCCCTCGGTTTGAGTGCTCTGCATGCCAAGATTGAAGCATGCAAGACACGTCTTGGGTTGGTGTTTGCAATGCCGCCCAAACCTTTCCTCAATTTGAGCACACTACATGCCGAGACTAAAGCATGCAGGGCATGTCTCGGTCTTGTATTTGCAGCCTGAACTTCCCTCGATTTGAGAGGGGGTGGATGCCAAGATCGGAATGCATAGGTTATGTCTCAGATCAGTGTTTGTAATGCTATCCAAATCTTTTCTTGGTTTGAGCATGCTGCATGCCGAGACTGGAGCGTGTAGGGCACATCTCAGGTTGGTGTTTGTAATGCTGTCCAAACCTTTCCTCAGTTCGAGTGCGTTGTATGCCAAGATTGAAGTGCATAGGGCACATCTTATCCTCATATTTACAGCCCAAACCTTTCCTCGATTCGAGCCTTCTGTATGCAGAGATCAGAATGCGTAGAGCACATCTCGGATCGGTATTTGTAATGCTGCTCGAACCTTTCCTTAGTTCGAGCACACAGCATGCTGAGACCGAAGCGCACAAGTTACGTCTCAGCCTCGTGTTTGTAGCTCGAACCTTTTCTTGGTTTGAGCTCTCTCATTGCCAGGACCCAAATCCCATACAAATTAATACATATTTAAAATAATTTTTAATATCTAATTATGCTTAATTAATATAATTTAAATAAAAAAATATTTTTTATTAATAGTATTACCTATCGCTAATACCGTTGCTAATACTCATAATAGAAGAAGGCTACCGTACAGGACCGAGGCACGGGCTGGCATGCAAGAATTGAGGTGCAAGGAGGCACAAGTGAGCAGGGATTGAGGCTCTGGAATGTGGCCATGAATAGGAGCTTGAGGAGATCACGATCTTGCATCCGAGGGTTCGAGGAGGTGGGATTCGGGCGACCGGGGGATCGAGGAGGCGGGTCGAGCGTAGTCGGAGGGAAGCCATGATCGGGGAGAGAGGGGATGGCGGGTGAACCAAAGGGCCAGGGTTTTGGAGAGGCAGGAGGCGGTCCAGGAGAGAGAGAGAGAGGGTGATGGGGGAACCAAATAGTGGGGGAGAGGAGGGTGGCGGAGGAACCGAACGACCGAAAGTTCGGGGAGGTTGGAGATAGGAGGCAGCCAGGGGTTCAAGAAAGGAGGTGGGAGGCGGCTAGGGATTCAAGAGAGGGGTGGTGGGGGAATAGAATGGTGGGAGAGAGGAGGGTGGTGGGAAACCAAATGGCTGGGGCATTTGGGAGGCAGGAGGCGGTCGGAGGTTCTGGGAAGGAGGCGGGAGGCAGCAAGGGGGAGGCGGTCGGGGGAGGTTGGCAGGTGCAGTCGGAGGGAGGCCATCGGCCAGGAAAGAAAGAGGGTGGCGGAAGGATTGAAGGGTGGAAGAGGGGGCGGTGGTGGTCGGGGATAAAAATGATGGATGATGGGGTGGTGGTGGGAAAAAGAGGATGCGATTGGCGGTGGGGTGGGGAAAAATGAGGGAGGGGGTGGGTGGTGGTGTGGAGGAAAATAAGGGCGCGCAGTGAGGTGGGCAAAAACGAGATGGAAAGATTATTTGCAATGGCAGATTCCATCGCTAATAACTATTTACCGTCGCTAATATATAAAAAATTATTAGTGACGATAGATTTCATCAATAATAGTTTTTTCGTTGTTAATAATTATAGTAAAGATAATATTTTTATATTATTAGCAACAGTACTCATGCTGTCGCTAAAGCCATCGCTAATAAATTTTTTTCATTAATCTTTTTTGTCCTCCTAAGTCATTTTTTGGATGGTTAAAAATTAATATTTTATTTTATTAAATTTTTAAACTTAATTAATTTATGAACCAAGTCCTAATTGATTTAAATTAGATTTAATTTAATTAGGCTTGACTTAATTTGATGTAAATTGGGTTTTAATATTTCAAGTAAAACTTGGATTCAAGGTCTAATTGAATTAGGTTTGACATGATTTTGAATTGGATTCAAATTAAATTTGAATTGGATTTGAATCGAATCCAAATTAAAAATATTTTTTTATAATTGATTTAAATTACATTAAATTTAATCAAACTTGGCTTAATTTGAATGTAATTGATTTTACAATCTAATTAGAACTTAAATTCAAAGTCGAGTTGAATTAGGTTAGATGGGATATTTCGAATTGGATTCGAATCGAGTTTCAATTGCATTTGGGTCGAACCTAAATTAAAAATTATTTTTTCTTAATTGATTATAATCTGATTAAATTTAATTAGGCTTGACTTAATATGAAGATAATTAGATTTTACTATCCATGTAAGGCTTGAATTTAAAGTCTAATTGAATTAGGATTGACAAGTTTTCTAATTGAATTCGAATTGGATTTGAATTGAACCCAAGTTAAAAATTATTTTCTCCTAATTAATTTAAATCAACTTTAATTTGATTAATTTTGACTTAATTTAAGACTAATTGGGCTTTATAATCTATGTAGGATTTGGATTCAAAGCCGAATTGAATTAAGTTTGATAAGATTTTGAATTGGATTCGAATTTACTTCAAATTCGATTCGAATCGAACCTAAATTAAAAAATATTTTTTAATTAATTTAAATTAGATTAAATTTAATTAGACTTGACTTAATTTAAAGATAATTAGATTTTACTATCTAAGTAGGATTTGAATTAAAAGTCTAATTAAATTAGGATTGATAGGATTTCGAATTGGATTCAAATTGAACCCAAATTGAAAACTAATTTCTCCTAATTGATTTAAATCAAATTTAATTTAATTAATTTTGATCTAATTTAAAGTTAATTAAATTTTATAATCTAAGTAAGATTTGGATTTCAAGTCTAATTTAATTAGGATTGGCAGAATTTTGAATTAGATTCGAATTGGATTGAACCATGGTCTGGATTATTAGCAATGGCAAACATCCCATTGCTAATTCCATCACTAATTTCAATTTTATTAGCAATGGCTAACCATCCGTCGCTAATTTCATCATCAATAAAATTTTAAAATAATCTTTTCTTTTCAAGCTATTTTTTTTAAAAAATTATTGATGATGATAATTTCTTAGTCGCTAATATTCAAAATCGCCATCGCTAATATATATTTTATATTTAAATATTACAAATTTTTTAAAAAAATTTAAATAATTTTAGTGGCTATCCTCATCATCGCTAATAGTTAATGTAGCCTTTGTTAATAGCATGTTATTAGCGACGGTAAATTTTTTATCGCTAATAATCAAAATATGCCATCGCTAATATTTTTATTATTTTTAAATATTTTAAATAAATATTTAGACTTTTAGAGATGGTTTTCATCATCGCTAATATTAATATTACTACCGCTAATACTATTACTGATTGTAAACTTTTTAGTTAGTGTTATGGTTGAAAAAAGTCATTTTTAGCGATGGAACTTTTTACCATCGCTAATACCATCGCTAGTATTCATTTTTCTTGTAGTATGCTGAGAAGAGAATTCTTATCCTATTTAAAGGTCTGAGATGCTGTGTGTTGGTGCGAAATCTGATTGACGTCAGATTCGAGACTGAAGTCGGAGAAGATGAGGCCATCGTTGGTGATCTGTAAAATAAGTCTCATTTGGAGTCGAAAGTGGTGGCTCCGATAAGACCCTTCGATGATCAAGTCAACTCTTTCAACCAACAAAAATGGAATGCTCAGAAAAGAAAGTGGTAGAGTATCGAGAGGGAGAAGAGTACTCAAAAAAAACGTATCTGAAGGATCCCTTTTATAGATGGAGCCTGTAACAAACTGATGGTGATAGCCATAACTGTTGAGTAGTGGGCCATTCAAGATCATGTGGAGTTTGTTATGTAGGATGGTGTCTGTTGTCATGACATGCCAATCCATTAAAATTTAATAGTTGAAGTTTGGAGGAGGTAGGCGCTAGTGGTGAAGAGCTTCAAGTTTCATCAATTTCAGAGGAGTTTGGACTCCTTCAGGATCGTTTGTGTGTAAGTGGGTTCATGTTGTGTAGATTGCTGGATCCGCGTAGGCGTGGAGGCCCTCCCAGGCGACTGCATGGAGTTTAGCCAAAAGGATTTTGGAAGTTTACTGCAGAAATCCTGAAGGAAGTCTGCTGGAGGAATCTGGAATGAGGTCTGCTGAAAGGTTTCGGAAGGAGATTGATTGATGGAGAAGTTTGATTAAGGGTGAAGTCTGGAAGGAGTATGACTGATGGAGGTGTTCGGTTGAAGAAAAGTTTGAAAGACTTGCGATCGGGGAAGGTCAGCTGGAGGAATGTCGAAAGGAGTCTACTTGGGATGGAGAAGTCTGGCTAAAGGAGAAGTTTGGAAGACTCGCGATCGGAGGAGGTCGGCTGGAGGAATGTTGAAAGAAGACTGCCTAGGATGGAGAAGTCCGATTGAAGGAAAAGTTTAGAAGACTCATGATCAGAGAAAGTTGATTGGAGGAATGTCGAAAGGAGTCTGCTTGGGATGGAGAAGTTTGGCTGAAGGAATTCGGCTGATGGAGAAGTTGCGATTGAAGCTCTTCTGCGATTACAAGCTATATTTGGTTGAACATCAGGCCAAACTTTGGCAGGAGCGGGGTTTACCTCCAACAATAGTCTTCCTACTCTCGAGTTTCAAATTCGAAGGAAGGGAGTAAAAAGACGACTGTCGAAGTTCTTTCCTGGGTTTTGCGCTCATTGGTCAAGGCGTTTTATCATTTTTCACACCAGCACCAAAGTTTCTTTAACGCGACTCGACTTAAAGAGATGGATTTTCGAAATTTCCTACGAAGCGCTGCTTGAGACACGACGCCATAAAGGCATTGCCCATCGCCATTCTTCTATCATGATGATTGGGACGCGTCGCATGAAGAACGACCGAGGGAGATCTGCAATCATGACAGTTTTGGGCCTCTCCTTGCTATTTAAGTCCTCCTTTCCTTTCTGGTTCTTACCTTCCTTCCATCGAAGAGTTCAGGTTTCTTCCTCCTCTAGTTCTTGCCTTCCTTTCTGGTTACAGGCATTCTCTCGCTTGGTCTTCATCGTACTTATCATCTCTTTGCCCTTCTCGATCGATCTAGGTCAGTTTCGCCATCCTTCTTTTTGATTACTCCCGCATCCTTTGCTTCTCGTTCTTTTAGTTTTCTTTAAAAAAATTTCGCATCTTATTTTTCTTGATTTTCGAGAACTTTTCTTGGATTTAGTTTGATCCAGATATCCACCGAGACTTATCAATCTGCTGGTTCTTAGAGTTCATCCGGTCCAGCCTTCCTAGACCCCATCCCCATAGCAGAGGTTGGTCCTGAAAGTATGTCTCATCAACCCTTCGCACCAGATACCATTCCTTGTGCCCTGACCACAAACAACCTTTTCTTAATTAGGATTCAGTACGGGATCCCTCTAGACTTTGACCTTGAACTTTCCAAATCAGGTGACCGTACGAGTTTCCCTTCAGCCAACTGATTTTGTTTATATTTAGAAGCTCTGTGCATCGGACTTTGACTTCCACTCCTCCCTTTTATGGTTGCTATTTTTCACTTTCTGAATATTTTTCTTGCCTCTGTAGCATCAAATTTCTTTAGGTTCATGATAGGATTCCTTTCTCTTTGCCGTCTAGCCAAGGTCCATCCAACCATCTCACTCTTTAGAAATTTTTACATCTTTAAAAGTCAGCCTTTCGCAAAGGATTGGTGGTACTTCTCTCTTTAGTTTGGCAAGAAGAGGTTACTGAAAGATGCCCCTTCTTCCATTCACAACTGAAAAGAAAAGTATTTTTTCATGCACTGTCTGACCTTGCTATTAGATCTTCCTCTTTGGGGTTACATTTGGGAGTCGGTTCGCCAAGCTCCTACCTTAGACAGAGCCGACCTTGATTCCTCCAATAAACTTAAAACATACCGAGCTCCTCTTCTTCCCAACCTTCTAAAAAAATAGATCTTGTTCAACCTAGGTTTGAGTCCCCTCGATCCTGCTGGTATATTTTTCTACTTTTTGAATTCTTCGTACGATTTCACATATATGTACTGTCACTGATCGTGATTCCTTTTCTATCATAGAAATGGATACTGAAGCTGTTGAAATGCTCACCAAGGGGCTTTACGCCCTGAAGAGAAAAGGAAAAGTGCCAAGTGGTCGCTCAAAAAGGGTGAAGGTTGGCATTCTAAGCTCTGCGGCTCCTACCCCCACTGTCGTTGCTTTCGAGGTTGCCCTAATTACTGAGGTCGGCACCATTGGTGTGGGTTTCATGCCTTCTACACCCTTGGACCCTTCCAGTGGAGATCAAGCTCTGAAGCTTCTTACTGAGGGAGAGATGGGGGAAGGAAAAAAGAAAAGAAAAGCTGTTACAAAGACACTCCATAAGGCTCGTCCTGACGAGCCAAGCGATGATTGTGGTGAATTAAGAGAAGACCCTTTTGATGACCCAGGGATCGTCTAGAATTTAACTGACAAATTTGCCATGTCGAAGGTGGTGGACCGCATGGCCGACCTTGACCCCCGGCAGCTCATTTGGGGTTCTCTTGGGACCATCTTCAAGGTGACTGCTCCGTTGCTCAACTTTTTCTCTCCTCTTCTACTCTTTTCTGCTCTTCTTCTTTTTTTAACATCAATTGTCTATTGTAGTCAGGTCACCAAATGCTCACCCTTATCAAGAGGGCACGCCACCAGGAGGCGGAAGCATGGAAGGTCCAAGAGGATCTTCGAGCTGAGGTCGATCATCTTTAGGAAAAGGCCATCAAGGCTGAATGCCTTGCAGATGAGAAGGTAGCGAAAATCAAGAGTCTCCAAGGCATACTTCGGAAAGAGGAGTTCATCTCAGCCAAACTTAAGACTGCACTGGTCCTGGAGGAGGAGAGGAAGAAGGAAGCTGAGATTAAAGTCGCCGAACTGGAAGCCCGAATGGCGAAGTCGATCTCGAAGGCGATGACCCGGGCCGTGAAAGAGTTCAAGGCCTCTTTTGAAATGAGGAATCTGAATGTCGAATTCGGCCAATAGATGTTCATTAAGGGCTTCGAGCTCTACGAAGGCAAGGTGGCCTGGAGGTTCTTCGAGCTCGACCTCGAATTTTTGGAGGAGGACGATGATGATGCAAAAGCAGAACCATTCGATGCCGCAGTCGATCCTTCCTCCATCGAGCCTGCTTCTGGTCCATTCGAACCTGCCATGGAGGTGCCTAAGCCAGTTCAGGAACTCGAGGCAGCTGAGAGCGCTCCAACTTTGTCTGTCGCCATCCCTCTCGAGGTTGAAATTCTCGAGTAGTTGTATATTTTTCTTCTTCTTCCTTTTTTTATTTACTTTGTACTCAAAATTTTAGATTAAATAAAAGTGAATTTTTTTTTGTCTATACCTTTGAGCATTTTTCATACTTTGAATGCAGTCTCCCATCAATGCTGATCCACTGCCTTAGGAGGTTTTCCTGAAACCTTTAATAAAATGCTTGAGGAAGGAACTCCATCATCTGAAGAAGAAGTTGAAAAGGATGGAGGATGACCTTCAAGCTTCGCGAAAGAATGCTTTGGAGGTGACCAAAGAGGTTACTCACCTTCAAAACTTGCACATGAAGGACTCCGCGAGTTTTAGCATTCGGAAGGGGAGCTTCGAGAGGGAGCTGGCCAAACTCCAGAGGAATGCAAGCAATAAATCCTGGGTGCTGACGACGAAGATCGACTCCCTCGAGACTCAACTCAAGATGGCGAAGGAGAAGATTCAACTTCTGGAGGGGAGCTCATCATGGTCCTCCTACAAGGTGTGATTCGAGTGGGATTGGTCGACGAGGTTTTCCGCACTTCAGAAGCAGCTGCATGATGCTGAGCTCATATATGAAACTTATCGATTGGGCTGGAGTGATAGAATATCCAAGCTAGAATAAAAGCTTCGTGCCTCCAACGACGAAGTAGCCCAGCTCCAGCGATGACTTGATGATGGCTTCTGGGCTGGTGCAAGCAGGGAGGCTGATGAGATCACCTCCTTGAAGAGGACCGTTGGTGAACTCTTGGAGTCGATCGGTGCAGAAAAGGTTGAGGTGCAGTGGCTGAAGCTCGAGCTGACTTGTGAGTGTCAGACCATCAAGGATGTGGAGGCCGAGTCTGAGATTCTGAGGGAGAGGCTGTAAGAGTCAGAGAAAAACTACCGCCGAGCTGACAGGATGTTCCATGCTAACATGATGAGATAGAGGGAGCTCGAGGAGGAGGTCGATCGTCTAAAGGAATCTTTGGTAATGGCCACCAGTGTGAAGTTTGAGAAGTTTGGCCCTTCCTAGGATTTCGACGGCCTTTCTCTTTCCCTTTTTTTTTAGTATAATTGATCTTGTCGACCTATGTTTTACTTGTAATAAACTTATTTTTGTAATGAAATGGTACATTTTTTGTTATTTTTATTTCACATGAATTCGAAGCTTGCTTGTGGCTCTACTTTCTTCACTTTATTTTTCTTTGCATTATTTTCTAATGAAGTGGTTGTTGTGGATGCCTATCTGAGGTTCTTTTTGTGGATCTGAGAGTGATTTTTCTTCTTGCGCCTCATACGGTCAGATAATTATAGGAGAAATACGTGTAAGGATCGGTGACAGGATTTTTTCCTTCTTTTTACTTTAGGTTGGGGGTTCGTTTGAGACCACTGGATGGGCCCCCCTCTCCTCCTTTTTTTCTTGGCTTAGGTTAGCAAGGCCTTCGACTTTGCTCATGTTAGGACGAGGTCTTCCTCCTATTTCTAATAGGACTATAGGGGCACAAAAAGGACTGTTAAAGGAGCCTCTCCCCACATCCTAGCTTAAGTAACTGAGGTCTTCGCTTTAGCTCAAAGTTAGAACGAGGTTTTCCTCCCCGCATCCCAGCTTAAGTAATCGAGGTCTTCGCTTTAGCTCAATGTTAGGATGAGGTTCTCCTCCTGTACCTAACAGGGCTATAGGAGCACAAAAGAGCCATTGAAGGGGTCTCTTCCTGCATCCCGACTTAAGTAACTGAGGTCTTCGCTTTAGCTCAATGTTAAGATGAGATTCCCCTTCTGTTCCTAATAGGACTATAGGGGCACAAAAGGACCATTGAAGGGGCCTCTTTCTGCATCCCGGCTTAAGTAATTGAGGTCTTTGCTTTAACTCAATGTTAGGATAAGGTTTTCCTCTTATTTCTAATAGGACTATAGGGACACAAAAGGATCGTTGAAGGAGCCTCTCCCTGCATCCCGACTTAAGTAACCGAGGTTTTTGCTTTAGCTCAATATTAGGACAAGGTTCTCCTCCTATTCCTAACAAAACTAACTTCATCTAATGATAAAGTTCGAGAGGCTATTTTCTATCATCATAGTTTTGCACCAAAATCGAAGATATTAAAATAAGAAGATTTTATTGAAATAAGATTATTGATAGTACATGCATAAGTTCTTCGAGCTCCATGGGCATGGGAGATCGGTGCCTCCAAGCTCCTTCGAGTAGTAAGTTTCAGGCCGGATGACCTCTTTGACTTTGTAAGGACCTTCCTAGTTTGGGGTGAGCTTTTCTTAGATTTGAGGTTGTGAAATGACTGCTCGTCGAAGTACTAAGTCCTCTACTTTGAATATTTTGCCTTTGACTCTAAAGTTATAGTAGCAAGCCACTCTTTGTCTATAAGCAGCCATCCAAACTTGGACTTCTTTTCATTTTTCCTCTAGCAGATCAAGGTTTGCTTTGAGGTCCTGCGAATTGCATTGCTCACTGAAGGCTACAACCCATGCCGATGGTACCTTGAGCTCTATCGAGATGATTGCTTCCATTCAAAAGCTAGAGCGAACGACATTTCTCTAGTTGGCAGCTTCTAGGTAGTTCGGTATGCCCATAGGATACGATAAAGCTCGTCCACCCAAGTCTCCCTTTCTCTTTCAAGCCTTACCTTGATGCATTGCAATAAGGTTCTATTTGTTACTTCGGCTTTATCATTTACTTGTTGATGGGCAACTGATATAAAATGATGGAAGATGTTCAAATCTTCATAGAATTTGGTAAATCTTGCTCTGATAAACTACTGCCCATTATCTATTATGAGGGTTCGAGGCAAGCCAAATCTATAAACGATCGACTTACAGACGTAGTCTTATACTTTTGCTTCAGTGATTTTCGTCAGAGGTTTAGCCTCGATCCACTTTGTGAAATAATCTATTTCCACCAAGAGAAACTTATGCAGTCCAGCTACTATGAAAAAAGATCCGAGTATGTCCATCCTCCACTGAGCAAACGGCCACGGGATGCTCAGGGGTGTAAGTTTGGAAGCTGGCTGCCTTTGAATGTTTGCATTTCTCTGACAGTGGTCACATTTTTTGATGTACTCTATAGAATCATGGTACAAGGTCGGTCAATAGTAATCCTATCGAAGTAGTCTATGTGATAAGGATCTGACCCCCACATGACTTTCGTAGATTTCTTCATGTACTGTCTATAAGGCAAAGTCGGCTTCTAAAGGCCTAAGACATCTCAAGAGTGATAAGGAATATGACCTTTTATACAGCTTGCCCTCATACAAAACATATCGGAAGGCTTGATTTTTGAGTTTTCGAGCTTCTTTTGGGTCATTAAGAAGAACTCCATCCCTGAGATAAGCAATCAGTGGATCAATTTAACATGGCTCATTGTCAACTTGCATCACAGACTGTCGCTCTTCCAAACTTGGGCATTTTAGAATTTCAAAAAGTTCTTCCTTAGGCAGTTCGGCTGGTGCTAAAGTGGCCAACTTAGAGAGAAGGTTGGCTCTTGTATTTTCTATCCTTGGAATCTGTTGGATGCTAAAACTGTTGAAGGCTGGGGTTGAGTTCTTCACTATTTTAAGATATTTTATCAGGCTTTTCTCTCAGACTTCATAACTACCGCTAACTTGTCCAACCACCAGTTGGAATTCACTGTAGACTCGGAGCTGATCTGCTTCTAACTCTTTAGCTATCTTTAATTCTGCAATCAGAGCTTCATATTTAGACCCATTATTAGTTGCAAAAAATTCAAAGCGTAGCACATATTCGACGATGACTACCTCTAGATTAATCAAGATCAGCCCTGCGCCTACACCAGAAGCATTGGATGAGCTATCCACATATAGGGCCCAAAAACCCTTAAGAAGGTCGGCTCTCTCCTCAGAGGAGCTTGGCTGCAACCATAGAATACCGGTTTCATTCTGTTCAAGCTCGACTTCATCTGGAATGGTACATTCCACTATAAAATCTATTAATATCTGAACTTTGATTGATGGCTGAGGCTAGAATTTGATATCAAATTCTGTAAGTTCGATTGCCCATTTTATAATTTTTCTAAAGGCATCCATTTGATGAAGGATTGCTTCAATTGGTTGATCAGTGAGGAGAGTTATGATGTGCCCCTGAAAATAAGATCGGAGCCTCCGGGCTATAATCAGTAGAGATAAGTCAATTTTTCTAACTTGGTATACCTGATCTCGGCATCCCTCAGGACCCGGCTTATGTAGTAGATCGATCGCTGTACTTTCATCTCTTCTTTGACTAGGACTATCGCTAGGGATGCTGGAGAGACTGCCAGGTACAAAAATAGATCCTCTCTCGATTCAGGCTTGGTCAATAGGAGAGGTGAGCAGAGGTAGTCCTTAAGCTCTTTAAAGACTTATTGATATTCAGTGGTCTAGCAGAAGTTCTTTTATTGCTTGAGAACTTGAAAGAAGGGCATGCATCACTTGACTGACCTCGAGAAGAAGTGATTCAGGGATGCTACCTTTTCAGTTAAGTGTTGGACTTTTTTGATTATTTTTGAAGCAGTCATCTTTTGAATGATCTGAATCTTCACCGAATTTGCTTCAATCCCGTGCCCTGATACCATGAATCCTAAAAACTTTTTTGAAGTCACACCGAAGGCACACTTGGTTGGGTTCAACTTCACCTTGTATTTTTGAAAGGCATCAAAGGTCTCCTCAAGGTCGTAATGTGATTTGTTAAAGCTTGGCTCTTGACAAGCATGTCATCTACATATACCTCCATGTTACGATCTGCTCCTTGAAGATCTTATTGACCAAGTGCTGGTATGTTGCTCCTGCATTTTTGAGTCCAAAAGGTATAACCCTGTAACAGTAAAGACCACGGTCAGTAATAAAAGCGGTTTTCTCCTCATCTTCTGATGCTATCCATATTTGATTATAGCTGAAGAAGGCATCCATAAAAGTGAGAAGCTGGTGGTCCGAGGTTGCATCCACCAGTTGATTTATTTTGGACAAGGGGTAGCTATCTTTTGGATAGGCTTTTTTTAATTTTTTGAAGTCTATGCACATTCTTCACTCGCCATTCATCTTTTTGACGAGCACGATGTTGGAGACCCAATTCGGATAGTTGACTTCTCGAATGAATCCGACCTTGAGGAGCTTGTCAACTTTCTCTGCAATTACTTTTTATCTCTCTAGAGCATGGCTACGCATCTTCTCTTTCACTGACTGATGTTTAGGATCAACAGCTAGACGATGTTCCATAACCTTCACATCTATCCTGCGCATGTCATCGGAGACCCAAGCAAAAATATCTGCATTTCTCCATAGAAATTCGACAAGCTGTTCTTGTATCTCTCCTACTAAGTTGGAGTTGATCTACACCATGTGCTCCGCATTCTCGTCATTTAGTGAGATGGAAACAAGGTCTTCCATAGGCTCTTCCTGCTCTTCTGTTAGATCGTTGCGGACATCCAACCCATCAACTAGATAAGGATCTGGCCACTCACCCCTCTGCAAGGCAATTGAATAGCAATGCCTCACCAGGGCTTGATCTCCTCTGACTTCTCCGATCTCTTAGCTTGTTGAGAACTTCATTTTTAAGTAGTATGTCGACACTACTGCCCGAAGTACGTTTAGACCAGGTCGGCCAAGGATTGCGTTGTAAGCGGATGGTGCTTTTACTACTAGAAAATACACTCACATCCTGGACTATGTTGGATATTATCCTGCAGCCACAATCAAAGTTATTATACCTTCAACTGGTACTGCATCACCAGTGAAGCCTACCAATTGAGAGTTTATTGGTCCAAGCTGACTATGAGGTATAGACATTTTGGAGAAGACATCATAAAATAAGACATCGGCCAAACTTTCATTATCAACAAGGATGCAGCGTACATCATAGTCTATAATATTTAAAATAATTACAATTGCATCATTATACGAGAACTGAAGTCTCTGGGCATCTGCTTCAGCAAAAGTTAGGGTCTCCCCAGTTCTCCGCCTCTTTGCCAACCCCTAGATCCGGTGGCCTCCTCTTGTCGAGGTCTCCTAGAGATGGTGTTAATAATGTCGAGAGGTGGTCGATCTTTTTGCTGTTCCTTCCTCCTTGGTGGTTTTGGTTGCAGTAGTGCCCTTAGTCGATCCTTTCATCCTTCGGGCCGACGTCATAAAAATCGGCCAAGTCGGCCTTCCCTGATGAGCTCCTCGATTTCATCTTGGAGTTGAATACATTCTTCAGAATCGTGACCATGGTCATGATGGTAGAGGCAATATTTGTTAGGATTGTGCTTGCCAGGATGAGTGCGCATCCTCTCCAATCTTGGCTGTTGCTCCTTGATCTTCATTAATACTTATATTTTTGAAGCATTAAGGGGGCATAGTTGTGGAATCTTCTAGGAGGATAACCTCTTCGCACCCTTCTATTAGGGCTTCTTTGATGACGAGCTCGAGGAGTTTGGACTCGCTTGCACTCGTAGAGAGTTCGAAAGTGCGATCGAACTTCGTTCAGCTTTTCTTCAACTACGGGCTTGCTAGATTCGCCTACCTACTACTCTCCCATGGCTTCCTCATCCTTCAACTTGAAGGTTTCTTCAACTCAGGCATATCCTTTAGCTCAAGCTAGCAGATTGGCAAAATTCTTAGGATACTTTATCTCCAGGAAGAGCAATAGATCATTCTTTTGAAGGCTACCCTTCAGCGCGGCCATGGCGATGGATTAGTTCAGATTTCGGACCTCAAGGGCAGTAGCATTGAAGCGATTGACATAAGTCCAGATGAATTCTCCCTCTTTCTATTTGATGTTGATGAGAAAGTCCGAATCTCGCCTAGGATGCTGGCTACTAACAAAATGAGCCACAAACTGATGGCTCATCTGGTCAAAAGAGAAGAACGTACTCGACTTCAGTGCTAAGTATCAGTTTCTTATTGCTTCCTTCAGAGTAGATGAGAAAGTTCGACATAGGATGGCGTCTGGTGCACCGTGAAGCAGTATCATAGTTCAAAAGGCCTCCAAGTGGTTGATCGGATCAGTGGTCCCATCGTAGCTCTCGAATTGAGGAAGCTTGAAGTTCGACAGGATTGGTACCTGCATAATTTGATGAGAGAAAGAAGGATTGATGCAGATATCATTACCATGAGAGAAGGGAGCATGGCGGAGTTTCTTAATCTGTCGGTTCATTTCTTATAGCTTTCAGTCCAAGAGATCTTCGCGATCGTGGATCTCCAAAGTTTTCTGACTGAATGGGGGCAGAGTCCCTCCAGGGGTAAAGTCATAGTTAGAGCAGGGGTTCCCTATCCTCTGCTTCCCTTTCTCGTAGGTGACCGACCAACTCGCTTAAGTTGGTCATCCCCAGACTGGGTCCTGGGGTTTTGGAGAAGTCCTCTCTGATCGGACTGGCACTAGAGGTTGCTACTGCTGCATGGCCTGCACTGCTTCAGTGAGGCCCCTAACCTATAGAATCAATAAGTTAAACTACTCTGTGTCCACCATTGCCGCCAGTGGAACTTGAGATGCTGGGGATGAGATGGGGGTGGGTAGATCTGGAAGAGAGATTCGATCAACCGATTGACCGTCAGGTGGAAGCCTTTTTAGGAGACATCCTCATGAGATCGACTGGGAAAAAAGAACTCCGAGGGGGCAGGAGGAAGATCTCTACCGAGCACTCTTTTAAGAATAAGAGAACCTTAAGAGAAAGAGGAACTCTTTCTCTAGTGCCAATTCTGTTGGTGCAAAATCTGGTTGACACCAAATTCGAGGCTAGAGTCAGAGAAGATGAGGCCATCGTCGGTGACCTACAAAACATGTCTCATCCGAAGTCGGGGGTGGTGGCTCTGGCAAGATCCTCCGATGATCAAGTCAGCTCTTTCGACCAACAAAAATGGAGTGCTCAGGAAAGACAGTGGTAGAGTATCAAGAGGGAGAAGAGTGCTCAAGAAAAATGTATCTGGAGGATTCCTTTTATAGATGGAGCCTATAACAAACTGATGGTGACAGCCGTAACTACCAAGTAGTGGGCCATTCAAAGCCACATGGAGTTTGTTATGGAGGATGGTGTCTATTATCGTGATGTGCTAGTCCGTTGGAATTTAATAGTTGAAGTTCGGAGGAGGTAGGCACTGACGGCGAAGAGCTTCAAGTTTCATCAATTTCAGAGGAGTTTGGACTCCTTCAGGATCGTCTGTGTATAAGTGGGTTCATGCTATATAGATTGCTGGATCTGCATAGGCATGGAGGCTCTCCCAAGCGACTGCATGGAGTTTGATCGAAAGGGATTTGGAAGTCCACTGAAGAAATCTTGAAGGAAGTCCACTGGAGAAATCTGGATGGAGGTCTGCTGGAAGGATTCGGATGGAGTTCGATCGATGGAGAAGTTCGATTAAGGGTGAAGTCCAAAAGGAGTCTGACTAATGGAGGAGTCCGGCTGAAGGAAAAGTTCGAAAGACTTGCAATCGGGAAAGGTCGGCTAGAGGAATGTCGAAAGGAGCCTACTTGGGATGGAGAAGTCCGACTGAAGGAGAAGTTCAAAAGACTCACGATCGGGGGAGGTCGGCTGGAGGAATGTCAAAAGGAGCTTGCCTGGGATGGAGAAGTCCGACTGAAGGGGAAGTTCAAAAGACTCATGATCGGGGAAGGTCGGTTGGAGGAATGTCGAAGGAGCCTGCCTGGGATGGAGAAGTCCAACTGAAGAAATTTGGCTGATGGAGAAGTTGCGATTAAAGCTCTTCTATGATTACAAGCTACATTTGGCCGAACATCAGGCCGAACTTTGGCGGGAGTGGGGTTTGCCCCCAACACTATGGAAGCATGGTGTGGCGTGTGTGGCACGGTGTGGCAAACAGAGGCATGTAAAGAGGCTTAGGTAGCTGCCGAGAGGAGCTTGGTAGAGCGTCGAGTACATGCAACCTGTAAGAGAGAGGCTAAGGTGCTTTCAAGTAGCAATAGGTGCATAGCATCTGACATAGAGGTCATGAGGGCAGAGCATCTTATAGCCACTGAGGGTCTCCTTGGAGATTCTAAGAGAGCTTTTGTGAGGATAGTTTCTAGTTGAGAGATATTTATGTACAATGAATTGAGAGTGGATGTTCTTCTCTTATACTTCTTTTTCTCTTTCATGGTGGAGCTTTGTATGCCCCATGGAGGTGAGCCTTTAGGCTGATCTACGTACTTGATTGTTGTTCTTGTTCTATTTTCTTCTTTCTTCCTACCGTAATAATGTAGTACGAGATCCTCAACAAGTGGTATTAGAGTGAGTTGATATCACAATAATTGGTATCAGAGCCAGGCGATATTAGAGCGTAGATTACAGTAGTGGTGATAAAGATTGAAAAATATGGAGAAGACAAGCGCAATCAAGATGGAGATCAACAGGTTTGATGGAAAGGGCAATTTCTCCTTGTGGTAAACAAGGGTAAAGGATGTCTTCATCCAACATGGGTTGATCAATGCTCTCTTATACAAGGAGATGCTAGCCATCATGGAGGTGGAGAATTGAAAGTGAATCCAGATGTAGATGGTGAGCATGATCCGCTTGTACCTAGCAAATGATGTCGTAATCCATGTACTTGGTGAGACTTTTCCAATGGTGCTGTGGTCAAAGCTTGAGAAGTTGTACATGGCAAAGTCGCTCAATAACATGCTATTCCTTTGAAGGCAATTCTACCAGCTGTAGATAGATGAAGGTCAGAGCATGCAGGAGCATCTATCTAATTTTTAGAAGATTCTTATCGACCTCCTCAGCGTTGGTGAAAAAGTTGAGAAGACTAGAGTGTTGGTCTTGGTAGCATCGCTTTCCCCTCGTATGAGTCCTTGGTGACTGATTTTCTAATGGAAAAGAGCACCATCAAGATGGACGAGGTTACTGCGGTGATTTTTCAAAAGGAGATTCTCAAGAGAGAGAATCTAGCTTCGAGCTCAGATGGTGGCAGCTCAGCTTTAGGAGTTTCTGGAGGAGCAAGTAGCAGCAGATGGAATGGTAGGAGATCATGAGGTGGATGGTTCAGATCCAAGATGAGGGACCAAAGCAAGATCAGATGCTACTGTTGCGATGAGTTGGGATTGATAAGTGGTAAAAATATACTAATAAAAGTATTAAATTATAAAATAAATTAATCTATTTTTTTAAAAATTAATACTTTTATTAATCTTATGTAGGAAAGAAGGCCACCAATATGAAGATCTTATTTTTCTGATTCAGATGAAATAAATTTTAGGCAAAATGGACTTTAAACGAGTCTGAAATTGAATTTCAAAAAAAAAATAGCCAGTCCGATTCAAACTGGTTCAAAAAAATTGGCTCAGCAGACCATCCGGTCCGACCACACCCAGCAGACTGAACCGCTGATGTCAGCATTTTTCACAGCGCATGATGGACCGATTTAAGGGCATTTCGAAAATTTCACATGAAGAAGCACGCTCTGATTGGCTGAAGAATGCAGCGGTCCATGCAACACCGGGCTCACGTATGGTCTACAGAGGATAATTTGAGAATTTTGTCTGATCCAACGGGTGCCTTTCACTGAGATTTGATTAGACGGTCGACACGCATGCACTGACGAACGGCATCTGCAGATTCCGATCGAGATCTAATGGTTGAGATTCATCCCGACTTTAAAACTAAAGATCAGAAGCTATCCTGTGCGCGATTGGATGGCCCAGATTCAATCTAACGATTGATCCGATGGCTGCTATGAATTCTGACTTGATCTAAAAATTTTTTAAGGATTTTTAAGTAATTTTTGGACCATTTGATCAACATTCAATGGTCAAAATCATCCAGGATCCTAATTTGAGTTGTTTTGAGAGTTTTAAACCTAATTTTCAAAGGATTTTGAGAGAAAATTTATCTCTGAGCCTATAAAGTTTGCTGTTGTCGAAGAAGAAAAAAAAGAAGAAGAGTGAGAGAAATAAAAAAAAAAGAAAAGAAAGGAGACTGAGAAAAAAAAGTGAGAGAAATAAAAAAAAGAAGAGAAAGAGAAGAGTGAGGTAGAAAGAGAAGAGAGATTTTTGAGAAAAAGAAAAGGGTTTTAATTTTTTTTCTTCCGACAATCAGAATAGTGATCAAGGAGCTTCTTCTTCTTCACTAAGTTCTCCACACCAAAAGTGAGGGACAATCAATTTTAGCAATCAAACAGTCTAATTTCTTTATACTTTTTATTTTATTTGCTATTTTTGAACTTGTTATCATGAACTAAATTTTCTTTTACTAAGACTAAGGTGTAGCCATTCTTTTGATGCAATATTCCGTATGATTTATTTTTAATTTTAAATTTTATTCATGAGGAGTATATAAATATGATCTTAATGCTTTTAAATTACTGACCATCTTTTAATTGATCTGATGAACATAGATGTTACGGACCAAGTACATCTATGTTATTGCTTCTTGATTATATACCTTGTATTATAAATCAAATTAGAATTCACATGCATGCGAAAATTTTAGTGCACTTTGAACGCAGCGTATTTTAATTAGAGGATTTCACAAAACTTAATGCATTAATATTTATTTAAATTACACCTAGACCAAAGGATAATTAATAAATATTGATAGTTTTGCTACGCCTGGACCAAAGGATAGTGAATAAATTAGGAGACTCCACCGTCACATGAAATAAAATTAATCTAATAACCTGAATATTGTATTGACTGAGTTGGTGAATCGATTGCCTTAGTAACACATTGCTCTTAAGTTTAAAACCCTAATAATTACACTCTCTCTATTTTCTTAAAATTTTTAATTATTTCTTTATTTTGTTCTTTAATTCCTTATTCTCATAAATCGGTCTTCTAAATAAAGCATAGGAAAGAACTTTTCAGTACTTATTTTTCAATCCTCTAGGGATGATACTCTACTCATTTACTTTATTACTTGATCGACTGGTGCACTTGCTATAGCTATAGATTAGCACGCATCAAGTTTTTGGCACCGTTGCTGAGGATTGTGTCTAAAACAATATTAAAATTTTGATCCTAGCTTTACTTTAGAATTTTATTTTTAATTTTTATTATTTTTTTAAAAAATTTTTGTTCAGTGCATGACACATATTGGACATAGTAACTTACTACCTTTAGATTCAAAAATTGAAAGGACCATTAGAAGACTACAACAAGAAAGAAACATGGCAGTTGAAGATCCTAACGACATCAATCTAGGATTGGATATGGCAATCGAAGGACAGCATGAAGCTATTCGATCAGTACATCATCCATTAAATGATTACATCACACCATCTGTAGTCGATGCAGCTTCGAGCATTAGGAGACTACCAGTGCGAGCAAACAACTTCGAAATAAAATCGACGATGATCCAGATGATTCAATCAACTATCCAATTCAGTGGACACGTGCATGATGATCTAAATGCCCATATTTCTAACTTTCTTGAACTTTATGATACTTTTAAAATTAATGGGATGTCGGATGATGCTATTAGATTAAGGTTATTTCCTTTCTCTTTATGGGACAAAGCTAAAAGTTGGCTTCATTCTCTTCCTACAGGTTCTATCACAACTTGGGATGTCCTAGCCCAAAAATTCATAGCCAAGTACTTTCCACCTTCCAAGACTGCCAAGATGTGCAATGATATCACTTCTTTTATGCAGATGGACATGGAGACACTATATGAGGCTTGGGAGCATTTCAAGAAATTACTGAGGAGATGTCCACATCATCAACTACCCATATGGCTTTAGGTACAAACTTTCTATAATGGTTTATCTCCTACTAATCGTTCTATGATTGATGCAGCAGTAGGAGGAACCATTAACCAAAAAATGAAGGAAAAAGCCTTCGATCTGATCGATGAGATGGCATCAAATAGCTATCAGTGGCAGACAGAACGCATGATGCCGAAAAGACCAGCAGTTGTGCAGGGAGTAGATTGCGTGCCAACTTTACTAACTGAAATTGCAGCCCTTAGAGCTGAAGTCAACAACTTAAAGGGAATAGCTATGCATATTCAGAGCATTACCTATGACCTGTGTGGAGGAGGATACGATACGAGCAATTGCCAGACAGGTAATCCTTTTGCTAAAACAACTGATACAGCTAATTATGTTGATGATTTTTTTAGGCCACAACAAAACAATCCCTACTCCAACACATACAATCAAGGGTAGAGGCAGCACCCAAATTTTTCATGGAGCAATCAAAATGCAGCACAACAACCACCTCCGAGATTTCAAGTACCTGAAAAGAAGTCCAACATGGAAGAGCTGATGGTCAAATTCATGCAAAATCAAGAAGCAACTATAAAATATTTGGAAGCCATACTTAGGCAGGACCAAGCAGCAGCAATTCGAAACTTGGAGATGCAAATAGGTCAAATGGCTAAGATAATCTCCGAGAGACCTCAAGGATCCTTGCCCAGCAATACGGAGACCAATCCAAGGGAGCAAGTCAATGCTATCATCCTAAAAAGTGGTACAAAGCTGGAGGAGCCACTTTAGAAGAAAGAGACTAAAGAGCCAATTACAAATAAAGAACCATCAACTAAAATTCATCAGTCACCAAAACAACCAGCAGATGGATGGTCTCCAGGTATACGATTTGCTGACTCAAATGTGAAGCCCTATG
Organism: Cocos nucifera; assembly: GCA_006176705.1. Classification (NCBI taxonomy): domain Eukaryota; kingdom Viridiplantae; phylum Streptophyta; class Magnoliopsida; order Arecales; family Arecaceae; genus Cocos; species Cocos nucifera. The sequence continues at coordinate 259,161 of QRFJ01000276.1, read as the reverse complement.
TGCCACCACTACCATTCTCAGAAAGACAAATACAACATTCAGATAAGAAATTTTCTAACTTTTTTAAAATATTAAAAAATTTACATATTAATATTCTTTTTGTAGATGCTATCACTCAAATATCTAGGTATGCCAAGTTTCTCAAAGAAATCCTAACAAATAAGAAAAAGCTGAAGGAGCATGAGAGAATAAACTTGAATGAAGAATGCTCAGCAATACTTTAAAATAAATTACCATAGAAGCTAAAAAATTTAAGGAGTTTTACTATCCCTTGCATTATTGGTGATTGTAGTTTTGATAAAGTTTTATGTGATTTAGGAGCAAGTATTAATCTCATGCCTTTTTCTATTTTTAGGAAGCTGGGTCTAGGAGAACCGAAACCTACCACTATTACTCTTCAATTAGCCGACAGATCTATTAAATATCCAAGAGGTATAGTGGAGGATGTCTTGATAAAGGTAAATAAGTTTATTTTTCCTATTGATTTTATTGTTCTTGATATGAAAGAAGATTATGATGTACCCCTTATTTTAGAAAGACCCTTTTTAGCTACTGGAGGAGCTTTAATAGATGTCCAATAAGGAAAATTAATTTTTAGAATCCAAGATGAATAAGTTACTTTTAATATTTTCAAAGATACTAAACATCCTGATGACAATCAAACTTATTTTCTAATTGATATTATTGATAATTCAGTATATGAGAATTCTGTAGAAAATAGATTTAAGACTATAAAAGCTAGCAATGTCCAATTGAAAAAGGGCTTGATCAAACATGAAAGTATTTCAATTAAAGTGGCACTAGATTGATTCAATTCAAAACTCAAAGAAAGTCAAGCTGAAGACTATAAATCAGAACTACTAGATAGATTGTTTCTTTTCTTCTTAGTTTTGATCATTTTTTTTTATTTTTTAGCAATTTGTTGTTGCTCTTTTACTGCTTTAGTGTGTATTTTTAATTTTGCAGAGAAAAAAATTAATGAGAGCTCAAGCAAAATTTTAAAGCTCCAAAGAATCAAATTGAATCAAATCATGTGTATTCCTTTCTGTCCTTTATTGTATCCTTTATTTTTTTTCTCCTTTAAGATAATGTAGAATAAGTTAGAAAAAAAAGAAAAAAAATAAAAAAAATCATGTGTCAAGAAGAAAATTTTGAGCAAGATAGACTGGATAAGTGATAAAAGATAGAATTATTTGCTAATGAATATAACGAGTTAAAAAAGTAGATTAGTTGGTCGACTTTTAGCAGCCTACTTAGGTCATTAAAAGACTATTAGCACTTCTAATTGCTTATGCACACTAACAAGATAAAGTAGGTATTGATTATAAGGCCAACTGAGGATTCAATTATCACTGAAAATTAGTAATTAATATACATTCTAATAAAAAAAACTTGAATTTAAGGAAAGAGCTACCTACCTAAAAATAAAGTATAGAAGACAAAGTATACGTGGATTACCCAAAGCCTAGTAACTGGGTATCTACACCTAGGTCAAGTATGAAAATTCACGTAAAATGGTGAAGAAAAAGCCAGGATGCTCAGCACAGCAAAAAAAAAAAAAAAGGCAGTGTGAAAGCTACCTTAATTCATAAGTATAAAATTGAGAATGTATAGAAAATTGACCAAAATAGGTGATAAGAGAGGATACTTTTATCCTTTAATTTAATACTGAAATGCTAAAGTTAGTCATTATGAACACAAGTGCTATAGATCTTTGATGTACTCTATAGAAGTTTTTAATTGTATTAACTGAAAAATTTGCTTCTGAAGCTCAATGCTTAATTAGTAGTATTTTCCAAACTTTTTGACCTTTAGTTCTAGATTTTATGTTTGTGATGGATAATCTTATTGAAACATGGTATTAAATAAAATATTGCTAAGGGACTAGCAATGACTAAGTTGAGAGATGTGATAAGTGGTAAAAATATACTAATAAAAGTATTAAATTATAAAATAAATTAATCTATTTCTTTAGAAATTGATATTTTTATTAATCTTATGCAGGAAAGAAGGCCACCAATATGAAGATCTTATTTTTTTAGTTCAGATGAAATAAATTTTAGGCAAAACGGACTTCAAACGAGTCCGAAATTAAATTTCAAAAAAAAAATAGCCAATCCGGTTCAAATCGGTTCAGAAAAATTGGCTCAGCAGACTGCCCGATCTGATCGCACCCAGCAGATCGAACCGCTAATGCAGCACTGACACCAGGCTGACGTCAGCATTTTTTGCGATGCACGGTGGACCAATTTAAGGGCATTTTGGGAATTTCACATGAAGAAGTGTGCTCCGATCGACTGAAGAATGCGGCGGTTCACGCAACATCGGGCTCGCGCATGGTCTATAGAGGATAATTTGAGAATTTTATCTAATTCGACGGACGTCTTTCACTGAGATTTGATCGGACGGCCGACACGCATATGCTGACGAACGGCATCCGCAGCTCCCGATCGAGATTCAACGACTAAGATTCATCCTGACTTTAAAACTAAAGATCAGAAGCTATCTTGTGCGCGATTGGATGGCTCAGATTCAATCTAACGATTGATCCGATGGCTACTATGAATTTTGATTTGATCTGGAAAATTTTAAAAAATTTTTAAGTGATTTTTGGACCGTTTGATCAACATCCAACGGTCAGAATCATCTAGGATCCTAATTTGAGCTGCTTTGAGAGTTTTAATCCTAATTTTTAAAGAATTTCGAGGGAAAATTTATCTCTAAGCCTATAAAGTCTGTTGTTGCCGAAGAAGAAAAAAAAGAAGAAGAGTGAGAGAAAAAAAAAAGAAAAGAAAAGAAAGGAGAGTGAGAAAAAAAAGTGAGAGAAATAAAAAAAAGAAGAGAGAGGAGAGAGGTAGAAAGAGAAGAGAGATTTTTGAGAAAAGGGAAAGGGTTTTAATTTTTTTTCTTCCGACAATCAGAACAGTGATCAAGGAGCTTCTTCTTCTTCACCAAGTTCTCCATACCAAGAGCGATGGACAATCAATTTCAGCAATCAAATCATCTAATTTTTTTATGCTTTTTATTTTATTTGCTATTTTTGAACTTGTTATCACAAACTAAATTTTCTTTTACTAAGGCTAAGGTGTAGCCACTCTTTTGATGCAATATTTGGTATGATTTATTTTTAATTTTAAATTTTATTCATGAGGAGTATATAAATATGATCTTAATGCTTTTAGATTATTGACCATCTTTTAATTGATCTGATAAACATAGATGTTACAAACCAAGTACATCTATGTTATTGCTTCTTGATTATATATCTTGTATTATGAATCAAATTAGAATTCATATGCATGCAAAAATTTTAGTGCACTTTGGACGTAGCTTATTTTAATTAGAGGGTTTCACAAAACTTAATGCATTAATATTTATTTAAATTACATCTGGACCAAAGGATAATTAATAAATATTGATAGTTTTGCTACGCCTGGACCAAAGGATAATGAATAAATTAGGAGACTCCACCGTCACATGAAATAAAATTAATCTAATAACCTGAATATTGTATTGACTGAGTTGGTGAACCGATTGTCTTAGTAACACATTGCTCTTAAGTTTAAAATTCTAATAATTATACTCTCTCTATTTTCTTAAAATTTTTAATTATTTTTTTATTTTATTCTTTAATTTCTTATTCCCATAAATCGGTCTTCTAAATAAAGCATAGGAAAGAGCTTTTCAGTACTTATTTTCCAATCCTCTAGGGATGATACTCTACTCATTTACTTTATTACTTGATCGACTGGTGTACTTGCTATAGCTATAGATTAGCACGCATCAGGGACATTGAGTTAAGGATTGCCCACAACTCAAGGATCGGACGAGGGCTACTGTGATGATGACTAGTAGTGATACGAAGGCAGTGATGATGTCCTTTTAGTTACTGATGAGGTATCTACTTCTTCCTCCTAGTGGATTATAGATTTTGCTTGCTCCAATCATGTATGTTGTAGAGAGGAGATGTTTGACTTCTTAGAGACCAGTAAGGGCACTGTGTTCATGTCAGATAGATCAAAATATGAGATCAAGAACAGTGGGATGGTCAACATAAAGCTCTATGATGGAATAGTGAAAAAGTTAGGTGAGGTTCGATACATATCCAGCTTTAAGAAGAATTTAATCTCACTAAGTAGACTAGATTCGATCAGCTTCAAATGAAAAGCTGATGGAGGAATCCTGAAGGTCATGCACGGCAGTAGGATGGTAATTAGAGAAAGAAAATATGTAGGACATTACTTCATGGTAGGGAGCCCAATGCAAAGTCGAGCTCCAGATGGAGATGGATCGAGCACGAGATGGGAGACTCGGGAGGACGATATGCAACATCACAAGGTAAAGTTTCTATTGTCATAGGAGGCTATCTTGAGCAAGTCTTAGGTAAGGAGGATCATAGCTATTGATGGAGGTGAGATCGAATAGTCTGGCTCGACTCCCACATTTGTCCATCCATAATATAGCAGACGATTGCCCAGGGCATGGGGGCAAGAGGATCCAAAAGCTCCCAATGTCAGATGGATGCTGAATGTCAAGTTGAGATGGAGATTATTAGAATTTGATGCTTTAAACTTGATCCATAGTAGAGGAGAATCAATATTAGCACAGCAGTCAGGCTGGCTTGGATACAAGTCGAGCTAGCTCAGACCGCAGTCGAGCCGGCTCGAACTATAGTCAAGCTGATCCTCTCAGGTAGATAGAAAGCAGGTATTTAGGCAAGACGCAGTCAAACCAGCTCGATCTTTGACAGAGCTGGCTCAATGGAAGCAAACAGAACAGGACATGATTTTCTATTTGGACTTGGATAATGATTATGAAGGGAAATCCTGATTTCCCGGTCCAGGTTCGTTCAGATCTGATCAGATCAAGAGATATATTTCAAAAATTTTCTCTTGATCTCAATCAGATCTTGATATATTTTAGATCTGATTCTTATTATTTTAATAAATAAAATAAAATAAGATAAATTAAATCAAATTTAATTTACCTGATTTGGGTAATCCTATTATCCTGTAGATGATCCTGATTGCAGCGGAAGGTTTTGGATCTAGCCACGCAAGCGCCTGGCCTCTATCAGTATCCACTCGAGTTGGATCTAGAGATCCTCTTCTTCTCTATCACGCCTCCAAAAATCAGATCTGGATCTGATCTGGAGGATCTTCAAAACTCTTTTGAAGATCTGCAGTCGTCCTTTTGCAGCAGTGCAGCCTTCTTCTTTTGATCGCCTTTCTTTTGATCTGGAATCGCACCAACCTAAGTCCAAAACACCTTTTGGACGTGGAGAGCAAGGGGAGAAGAAGCTATGGCATGGAGGAGGAGGGGAGAGGCAGCCTTGGGGTGTGGGGTTTCTCAATTGAATTGCATTAGCATCTGAGTTGGGCGCAGGGTCTTATTTATAGACTAAGCGTGATCCAACTCCTCTTCCTCTCAACCAATCACAACCCTTTGTGAAATCAGATCTAAATCTGATTGGTGGGAATAGAGACCCCTGGATTCCTCCTTAGAGGGCACCTAAGACCAGTCAAACTGGATTCTTAGTAGAACTCTGATTGGAATCCAAAAGGGAGGTGGAGTCCTTGTCCAACAAGGACTCCAAGGCGCCTCCAACTTGGGCTCATGCCACCCTTGGCGTGCGCCCTTCTCCTTGCCAGGTTCTGGCAGGGGGACAGGCCCCCACCAGCTCTCCAATAGGTGCATGACATGTGGTCAAAAGTCAAAGTGTCAATGGTCAATGTTTGACCAGTCAAAGGTAGACTTTTGACCAAAGTCAAAGAACAAGAAATGGCAGGTGACCAAAAATGGCAGGTAATGTCTTATAAAATAAGACAACCTTCTCTAACTTGGACAACCTCCAGTTAGACCATATGAAGGCCTCTGATTGAGCACAAACTCCTTTGGCTCAGTCAGGACAACTTATTTATGATAGTAAAAGAAGAACGTTAGGTTCAATCGAGTGCTAGCACGATTTTCTTGAACCTAATTGAATCTCATTCAGATCAATTGAACTAGATCAGTTCAATTGATGATCACCAGATTCAAACCTCTTGTTTGTGTGACCCAGTTAGGTTCAGTTCTGTATGGTAATGGGATATGTCATGATCTCTATCATCGACATCATCGAAACTCCTTTCGATGGATCAGAACTCTTCTGATTCGAACAGCTAGAATGATCGATCATCTAAATCATTCTAATTGCTCCCAAAATCCACCAGTGACACCTAGCAGTATATGGTGGCAACCCATCAGAGCTGAATGCGAACCTCTTGGTGCAGCTACCTGTGTGATTAAGTTCTTCTATCTTGAGCCCCGATCAGATTAGGGTTAAGGTAAACTCGTCAAACCCTAGTCTCTGTCATATGATGTAATCATTCGATTCGAGTCCAATGTGAAAATCTAAATAGAAACTCTTTCTATTATTTCACTCTGCCATGGCCATGGGCTTCTGGACTTGATTCTCATGATTATCATAGGGCTGCTCCTCTACCACCGAGGTAGATAGATTCCATCTTGATGCAATCCAGTTCCTACAATGAACATGTCATAGCCAACATAGCCAACATACACCTCAGGGTTCCATATGGCTAGGAGACCGAGTAATGGTGTAGTCAAACTATAACACCCTCAAGGTGAACTGCCGATGCATCTCAGGTCAAAGAACCAGACACACTACTGCAGCATCGAGTCAGTCATTGACGAGAAGGTAGACTCCCTAATGACTACTCGAGGTGGTCACGCTCAGTGCCCTCGTTCTCTAACGAGTATCTGTACTTCTCGCTCTGGTGTCTCCACACCGTAGACTCAAGACTCATCTACTAAAGAGAAGCGATTGTACACCAACCTTCCGGATCAATCACCATCCTCGTGATGATCCTATGGTCGGGAGCATTTTATGAGTTAATAATGATTATTCATGTCTTAAATTTTCAACTCTTGAAAATATGAATTATCATTACCATTAACTCAAAGGATGTATCACAGACACTAAATACACATATGTGATAGAAAATAACCCATTTTATTGATTATAGTCAAAATTATAATTTTGCCCCTAGAAGTGTATTACAAGTGTCAGCCAATTCTGGCTTCTAGGGCACATATATCTAACAATCTCCCACTTATCCTAAAGCCAATTGGCTACAAGTCTAAGTCCCATCTTCTCAAGGTGGGCTTCGATCTTCTGCTGGCCCAACGGCTTTGTAAGTGGGTCTGCCACATTATCTGCGGAGTTGACTCTCTAGACCTCAACGTAACCTTTCTCAAGGTAATCGCGGATGAGATGATATCGCCGCTCAATGTGCTTAGACTTCTGGTGAGACCTCGGCTCCTTAGCAAGGGCTATGGCGCCATTGTTGTCGCAGTAAAGAGGAATGGCATCTGATGGCATTACTCCAATTTCTGCAGCAAACTTCTTGTACCAGAACGCTTCCTTTGCAGCCTCTGATGCAGCTATATATTCTGCTTTCATGGTGGAATCTACTATCACAGTTTGCTTGGAACTCTTCCAGCTGACAGCTCCACCATTGCACACAAACAGACTTCCAGATGTCGACTTTCGATCATCTATATCGGACATGAAGTCCGAGTCTGTGTATCCTTGAACTTAGAGTTCTCCATTACCAAAGACCAACATCATATCCTTAGTTCTTCTCAAGTACTTAAGGATACATTTCACAGAAGTCCAGTGTTCTTCACCTGGATTTGACTGATATCTGCTTGTGACACTCACAGCATGGGCTATATCAGGTCGTGTACATAGCATGGCATACATGAGGCTCCCTATTGCAGAAGCATAAGGGATCTTGCTCATGCGATTGTTGATCATCTAACCACCTTGATCGAGTTATTGATACCGGCTGTAGACTAATTGAGTACCAAGCCCGAACCCAGTATTATGAATACTGTCTTAGATCTGAAATTCTTCAATTTAGACCTAATTAGATATTCATAACACTTAATTTTATTAAGTTGGGATATCATATAAATAATATGCATCAAGTAATATCCTATAGGTTATTCATGGAGGTCGTGAGGTTTGCAGAAGTAAGTTTGGTGTTCTGATTAAGGACGAACACGCGTTACATACCCATACACAGTCATAGAAAAGTTCCAGTTCGTTGTAAGAGTATGGCTCTAATAAGTGTGCTGCTGAGAACCCTCTTCGTTCGTTATGACCGAACGGCCAAGAGGAACGCCTTATCAGGAACATGTAATCTAAAACAAAACAGTAATAGATGTCTATATCATTTATATCTTCATATACAAATTTAGATCTAATACAAGGCATATTTATCATTAACTCAATTGTATATCATAATTCAATGCAGTATTTTTCAGATCTAAAATTATCAATATAATCTAAAAATTAGATTAAATTACCTAATTTAAATAAATTTTAATCTAGATTATTATGTAGAAACTATTCTACAACTAGTCTAGAATGGCATTCAATCATATGCCATTATGATATTAAAATTAAATAATTGTTTATTTACTATTTATCAGATGTTCATCTAAGATAACATGTAATCACTTATAACTATCAGAGAAATCAGTAAAATAAGAAGAATCTAACAATTATGATTTAATCAGATTAAATCAAGACATGCAAAAACGTATTCATATAGAACTATTCTATTCTAACTATCATGCATATCTTCATGTCTTAGATACATCATAATCATTTAAATTTTTTTTTTTTGAATTCAGATCTGATCACACGATCTCATGTGACAATCTAAAATCCTTTATTTCTAATTAAATAAAATTAAAATTAGATATCGTAACAATTTTTAGAACCATTGGCTACTGATACCAGTTGAAGCTGAAAATCACTGATTTCCCGGTCCAGGCTTCGTTCAGATCTGATCAGATCTAAGAAGATTATATTTAAAAATTTTTCTTGTCTCAATTCAGATCTTGATATATTTTAGATTGATTCATTATTATTTAATAAAAAATAAAAATAAGATAAATTAAATCAATTTATTACCTGATTGGTAATCCTATTATCCATTAGCATGATCCTGATTGCAGCGGAAAGTTTGGATCTAGCACACACAAGCGCCTGGGCCTCTATCGTATACACTGGTTGGATCTAGAGATCCTCTTCTTCTCTATCACGCCTCCAAAAATCAGATCTGGATCTTATCTGGAGAGATCTTCAAAACTCTTTTGAAGATCTGCAGTCGTCCTTTGCAGCAGTGCAGCTTCTTCTTTTGATCGCTTTCTTTTGATCTGCGAACGCACCAACCTAAGTCCAAAAAACCTTTTGGACGTGAGGAGCAAGGGGGAGAAAGCTATGGCATGAGGAGAGAGGAAGGCAAGCCTTGGGGCGTGGGGTTTCTTCAATGAATTGCATAAGCATCTGATTGGTGCAGAGTCTATTTATAGACTAAGCGTGATCCAACTCCTCTTCCTCTTCAACAATCACAACCCTTTGTGAAATCAGATCTAAAGTCTGATTGGTGGGAATAGAGACCCCTGGATTCCTTTCCTTAGAGGGACCTAAGACCAGTCAAACTGGATCTTAGTAGAACTACTATTGGAATCCAAAAGGGAGGTGGATCCTTGCTCAACAAGGACTCCAAGGCGCCTCCAACTTAGGCTACGCACCCTTGGCGTGCGCCCTTCTCCTTGCCAGGTTCTGGCAGGGGACAGCCCCCACTAGCTCTCAATATGGTGCATGACATGTGTCAAAAGTCAAAAGTGTCAATGGTCAATGTTTGACCAGTCAAAAGGTAGACTTTTGACCAAAGTCAAAGAATAAGATAAATGGCAGATGACCAAAAATGGTTACGGGTAATGTCTTATAAAATAAGACAACCTTCTCTAACTTGGACAACCTTCCAGTTAGACCATGACGAGGCTCTGTATTGAGCACAAAATTTTGGCTCAGTCAGACAACTTATTTGTGATAGTAAAAGAAGAACGTTAGTTCAATCGAGTGCTAGCAGATTTTCTTGAACCAATTGAATCTCATTCAGATCAATGAACTAGATCAGCAATTGATGATCACCAGATTCAAAACCCTGTGTTTTGTGACCAGTTAGGTTCAGTTCTGATATGGTAATGGAGTATTGTCATGATCTCTATCATAGACATCACTCGAAACTCCTTTCGATGGATCAGAACTCTTCTGATTCGAACAGCGTAGATGATCGATCATCTAAATCATTCTAATTGCTCCACAAATCCACCAGTGACACCTAGCAGTATATGGTGGCAAACCCATCAGAGCTGAATGCGAACCTCTTGGTGCAGCTACCTGTGTATTAAATTCTGTCTATCTTGAGCCTCGTAAGATTAGGGTTAAGGTAAACTCGTCAAACCCTAGTCTCTGTCATATGATATAAATCATTCGATTCGAGTCCAATAGTGAAAACCTAATAGAAACTCTTTCTATTATTTCATCTGCCATGCCATGGGCTTTAGGACTTGATTCTCATGATTATCATAGGAGCTGCTCCCTTACCACGAAGGTAATAGATCCCATCTTGATGCAATCCAGTTCCTACAATGAACATGTCATAGCCAACATACACCTTAGGGTTCCATATGGCTAGGAGGACCGAGTAATGGTGTAGTCAAACTATAACACCCTCAAGGTGAACTGTCGATGCATCAGGTCAAAGAACTAAACACACTACTGCAGCATCGAGTCAGTCATTGACGAGAAGGTAGGACTCCCTAATGACTACTCGAGGTGGTCACGCTCAGTGCTCATTCTCTAGATGAGTACCTGTACTTTCAGCTCTCGATGTCTCCACACCGTAGACTCAAGACTCATCTACTAAGAGAAGCGATCGTACACCAACCTTCCAATCAATCACCATCCTCGTGATGATCCTATGGTCGGAGCTGTTATAGAGTAATAATAATTATTCATGTCTTAAATTTTCAACTCTTGAAAATATGAATTATCATTACCATTAATCAAAGGATGTAATCACAGACACTAAATACATAGGTGTGATAGAAAAATAAACCCATTTTATTAATTATAGTCAAAATTATAATTTGCCCCTAGAAGTGTATTACAAGTGTCAGCCAATTTCTGGTTCTAGGGCACAATATATCTAACAGATTAATCCAAGGGGTACTACTGGGAGTATGTGCATGACCATGGACTCAGCGAGTCCATGGAGAGTATATGTGTAAGCACTAATATGTCTTCAAATGGCTGGGAGACATTCTAAGACTCCATTCAAGATCCTGTTCGAGTCAATCTTAGGAGATAGAGCCCTGATTCAGGACTTCTCGGTGAACTACTGAGAAGAGAATTCTCTCCTATTTAAAGGTTAAGATGCTATGGAAGCATGTATGAGCATGTTACTCTACGAGATAGTGGCTGTTAGTAAAGCAAAGCATGCAGAGAGGACTCAGAAGGCCGATCGGAGAGAGACGCTTGCCGGTTCAGTAAGCATCAAGTACAGTGCAGCCATGAGAGAGAGGTGAGGTGTTGTATAGCAATAGAGTGCATAAGCACTCCGGCGTTGAAAGCCATGAGGGCAGGAGCATTGTATAAATGCTAAGGTCTCCTTGGAGATTTTGAGGAGAGCTTTTGTGAGGGTTAATCTCTAATGAGAGAGAATTGTTAACAGGTGAGTCTGCCACTACAACAAAATAGAATTTTTAGCAACGCAAAAATTTTAGTCGCTAATAATATCTAGTGATTGAAAATTTTCTCCTAATCTTAGTACACAAAATGGGGTGTTAAGATAATT